>VZTM01035071.1:101114-186409 GCA_013400555.1 Jacana jacana | reverse complement strand
AACAAAAAAAAAAAAAAAAAAAAAAAAAAAAAAAAAAGAAAAAGAAGAGCACAGGAAGATTGTAAGAACAAGCTGAAAAAAAACCACACTGAAGACATAAAACCCTAATATTCTAGTAAATATATGAAAGTCATGGAGCAACTAAGCTCTTTGTCTTTATTATCAAGGTACTCAACAGTCAGGGCTGTTGGCCAAATCATAATTAACCTTCTTAACTCCTTCAAAGAGCTTGGACTGATCTGTAAGACGTGACTGTCCTTTACATTGTCTTGACTTGTCCCTGCTGTTCCGTACTTCCACATATAAGCACCAAGTTCACTCTGTGATGCAGCGTCAGCTAAATTGACTGGTGCAGAGAAATTAAGGGCTGCCATTCCCAGATTCTCTCAGAGACCTTTTTCACAAGCTGCCATCGTATTTACCTCATTCTGCCTTCATGTCCCAAGCTCATTTTGGTGAAAGGTTACATAAGAGCTCATGGTTCAACACCTGCAGTGACTTTGTACCTGAGTTTCCTAAAAATTCCTCAAGTCTGAATACCATCTGGTCCATGTGGTCTGCTGATGCAATTATTGACTTGGCTTAAAAGCTCTTCAGTTTGAAACAATGGCCTCAAATTTAACCTTCTTGGAAAAAAAGATTCTGACATAGACTCTGAAAACTCCCCCGTGATGAATTCACGCAGCCTTTCCCTTTACAACCTGATTCTTCAAACCATGATTGTCTACCAGCCCTATAGGTTCTCTGGCAGACTTCCTGCTTCTGATGCATTTAAAATAGATGTTAGTCATGTAGCTTAATGCACTTTAGGAAAAAAAAAAACAACTCACCGGTATTAAGGTCTCAGCATGGTATACAAATTTATACAGAATAAAAATAGAATACTTCTTCCCTTTGAAGTACTGTGCATCTACAATTATACAATAAATTGCAGTCCAACCCCTCCACATGAAATGATTAAAAGACCTCATCAAAATCCATTTTTTTCCATATTAAAAGGGATTTAGGTCACTAAATTAAGTGACCAAAGGTTGGGAGTGCCAGAAGGCTGGCCATGAAACCTTAATTCAGACCTGTTGTGCATGTGCATTGCAACCCTGCACTTAATTATGAGCTTGTCCGCAGAACACCAGGCTCCGTTTGGAACATTTGAAATTCTGCAGTGGTAAGAGTGTGAGACTGCCTAATTATGTCTCCTCCTGTGTTCCCATCCATTTATTCCTTTACTTTCTAAGGTCTCTTTTCTGCTCATCCCTTATCATCTGTCATGTGGAAATTTCTCCTTCACTGCTCTGTCTGAAAGTCTTGCCCTTGGATAACCACTTCAGTAGTGAATCGGGTAAAGGTTTTTTACCATAGGGTCAAAGCGACTGCTAATTATTCCTCAAAGGTTATTTGTGATTTTTTTTTCCAAAGGCAATTAAAAAAAAAAGGAAAGAAAAAGAAGGAAAACAAAATCAGGCAGGAAGAGAGTGAAAAACAAGGAAACAAAAGTTTCCAGGTTGAAACAGAAAGGAAATAAGAAAATTAGGTCAGTCTTCATGATATCATAGAGCTTCCTTCTCACAAAGGATCAGCTCTCAAATCACAAGCTTTACACAAAAGGACAGCTGTAGATGGAAGCAAAAGGAAGGTGTTAAGTTGCCTGATGTCTTGGAGGGGAAGGATCATATTGTATTTGTAAATAATGCTGCACAGTCTTAGTACACATTTTGGAAAATTGATGCTTTTTTTTTTTTTTTAAATTTATGACAAAATTTCCACTTTCTATCTGCTTCTCTTGGAATAGTTATTTTATAGCCTGTTTCAGTTCTAAAATTTCCTGTGAAGTTGAAATACTGCTTTTAGTCTGGAGTAATAATGCCAGTTTACTGGTAATGTCACAAACACCCCTGATTCCAGTTTTTGATCTGCTGAAAAACTTTATTAAAACAACATTATATTTTGAATGTAGCATTATAATTCCATGTGAAGACCTAATTCACCAACCAAAGATGTAAGTTCTTAGCTCATGATTACGTCTCAAGCATCTCCACAGAAAATAATCCTCTCAAAAGTGTTTATTTTTTGTAATACCTAGCGTAGAGAGGATACAATGGCTTTGACTGGTGAGGCTTTCTTCAATATTCTTTTTTTTTTTTTTTCCTGGAACATGAAAATTCAAAGAAAATTTGAGCTACAAAAGCTATTTCCTAAATGAAATGAGGTCCCTGAAGACTTAAGTTCCCCAGTGAAACTGAATCTAGACATATTTTGTTTGTCAGTCAATCTCAATATCACGAAACTCACAATTTCAAAATAAATGGCTAAGAATGGTAGTTACTCTCCTGAGTGCTTCAGTCTAAATTTAGAGACTTTCTGAACCTTTCCTGTGCACCTTCTTTGCAATCATTGGCACTAGAAGCTTGATTTCTGAAATAAAATTAAGATTCTCTGCTTCTTATTTGCTCCAAGGAGTTTTAATTATAAAAAATACCCTCCAAATTGTGATAATACTGTGTGCTGAGCCAAGCTGCAGGGTATATTGGATTTACCTTGAATGGGATAAGAAAGCAGAACTAATTTATTGAAGGCAATTGTTACAGTCCAGCAAAATTCAACACTCATGACACCGCGGACATAACGATGCAGCTATTTTTTCCCATAGGCTCAAGTATGCTGGCAAGCTCAAATTGTGGGAGATTTTTGATGCCTTCATAGTCTACCACTGCTATGGGGATTAACTAGTTAAGATTTGTAAAGTGCTTTGAAGATTATAAGGCATTGAGTTGCATAAGTGCTAAGCACTATCATTTAATGCTTAAGTATTATAACCAAGCTTTACAGGGCAACGCATGTTCACCTCGCTGGTACCAGCCTTGGTGATGTCAGTGTACCTGTTGCAAGGGGTAAAGCAAACAGAACTGACCACAAGAGAGTGGAATTCCTCTCTTGCTTCACTATCAGGGACTAAAGTGAGATACAACTGCAACGGTGTTGCAGAAAATTTAATTGAAAAATAATTATTATGAAATCCAATAGGAGATCCGAGGAAGTCACATAAAAATGCAGGGCTCCTTAAGCTGTCAGGGCTGCCGTCCTTACTTCATCTCTGCCCTGTCTTACCCAAGTAGACCCACTGACTATCCTCCAAGAAGTACAGCTCTCAACCCCAAATCCATGGGGGGACCAAATGCATCAATTATATCAGCTGAAAATGCTGCCAAGTAACAGTAAGGATGGGTAAAACTTGTACACTGCTAAGTTGCACTTCATGCAGTGCTTACCTTTGACTTAATTAAAAATTAAAGTCAAAATTTTGGAAGGAAGATTAACACAGACAGACCGTTGTCTTTATCAATCAGATTGAGAACACCATTTTTTTGGATATACTTTCTTTGCTGAGTTGCATTTTGGTACCAACCTTCCTCTTCCTTGGTTTTGTAAGGTCCGTTTTCAGTAGCAGAATTAGTTGCTGGGGTTTTGGTTGAGGTTTTTTTTTTGTGGTAGCAAAGGGACAGAGCATTTGTTACTAAAATAACAACACGAAATAGAAAGACCGTAACATTATTTTGTGCCTAACTGTGTTGGAGATGGAGGAACACAAGCGTTTCAGAACCGCTGACATCCACGCTCTCTTGGGGTTAGGATGGAATGTTGTCAGACCCTGAACTGCATCCCAGCATCCCAGGGCCACAAGACCCCATTTGGCATGCAGGGAGGGAGAACTGGACTTATTTACCTTATGAGGACTAATTATTATTCAATGGCAGTCTCTTTGCAGGACAAAGAGACTTAAATTTCTTGCCTCTGCAAAAGTGCTGCAGGCATTTCACAAGGATATACTTTTCAAGTACAGGCATTTCCTCTCTGTGGCTGAGAATAAAGGTTACTTTCCTATAGTGTTTTGATATGTTGATTTGAATTGAAGCATGTAATGAAAATGCACTTCGCTAAATGTCTCCAGTACTAAATGAAATGAAATTCAGCGTTAAGAGACAAGAGTGAAGTACAGCAAACACAGATCCTTGTCCTGTCCCAGGTGAAGGAAGTGGCAGGCCTCTAATGCTCCTAAATTCTCTTTGGAAAGCATAAACTTGGCTTCCTCCATTAAGTTATTAACCATCATCGTGTCACAGGAGATCAAATTATTTGTCCCAAAGCACACGTAAAGTCCACGGAAAAGCCAGAGCTCAACTAAGCTTTCAAGACACTGATCCCTGTCCCTGATTCCTTTAGCCATTCACCTTAGGAACAGCTTAAACCAGTGTACATCATTCACAGAAAAAATCTGCCTACATATGGTGGCAAATGTGATTCTATGCAATTTGTTAACAAGGTCTTACCAGTCTGTTCACCAGCCTATCCCAGGAGACGTGGGAAACCGGAGGCAGTGTACTTCATTCAGACTCAGCTCCTTAAGCTCAAAAGTGTTCACGCAGAGATTCAGGGATTCTTTGTTCTCATCAGGTTTCTGTAGGTTTTCCAATCCTTTATCTGAGGCTCCACTCACCTCTGCAGCTGCTCTCCCACCTCCGTGTCACAGCTAAAGTAAGAAAAGCAACCCAGCTGTAATGTTCTTTTCTTTTGTCTTTCCAGGAACTCTTTTCTTGAATTTCCTTAGTGCCTTCTATTTTGTTTAGAGAGTCCTAAATCATACAATGGCAACTACATATTATTCATTTTAGATTCAAATTATGGGTTACTTATGCTGTTGCTCCTACCAACAGTAAACTGCTTGACCTGCATTAGCGTTCTTAACGCTTATTTTGGCGGAAGTGAAATTGTGTTTCTGAAAGGGCAGATATTTACCAGGTGCGTTACAAATCTAGTTAGAATTTGAAAAAAAATACAGCTGGGTCTTGTGATGCCTGAGTTACTGAGCTTGGAAGATACAATAACTGCTACCCATTTTATGCCCTGCCCAGACTGTGACACACACAGTTTGGAAGCAGGTGTTTGTGGCTCAGTTTTCCTGCAATTTTTAGTATATTGAGCAAGACTGAAACACTGTAAAAATAGAACCATCAACAAATGGTTTTGAACGTTGCTTACAACCAGCATCTGGTGTACAGGATTGAAAGAAATATAATAAGCAAGCATCCCATCAGTCCCTCCACGCAATGGATCACACACCACTAAAAGGCAGTGCATATGCGTCACGCTGACAGTACCCACACGTGGCTACACAGTGGACAGTATTGAAAGATGGCAATGTCCACATCCTCTCCATGTTCACAGCAGAGCAAGATCCATTACCAGAAGACTATGTGTACCTTCAGGGAATCACAGGATTGTCAGAGTTGGAAAGGACCCCTAGAGATCACCTCATCCAACTCCCCGGCTAAAGCAGGATTGCCCAGGGCACATCCAGGCAGGTCTTGAAGGTCTCCAGAAAAGGGGACACTACATCCTCCCCGGGCAGCCTTTTCCAGGGCTCTGTTACCCTCTTTTTCTTTCCTCAGATGGCAGGTGAGTGGGCCATGGCAGTGGGCCTTAAATATTGTCTTTCTCTGCTGACTGCGAATATGAACATATTGTATGTCTGACTTCTGGTGCCCTGAGTTCCCAGCAGAAACCATTTGCTTGAGACTGTAGAGTCCTCTGTCTTTTCTCCTTAGCCCCTGGTGCTCCTGTTCTTCCCATACATACCCACGCCCTGTAGCTGTCAGGACCAAATAAGTAACAGCACTCATCTCGACCCAGTGCGTTGGGCTGTTTTCTCATCCATCAACCCATTTCTTAGATTCCAGGGGATGGTGGGAAGGTTAGTCTAATTTAATTCCTTTTGATCACCTAGGAGGAGAAAATATATGCAGTGCACACCAGTTAGACCCTCCTGTCCAGACTGCACCAGAGCCAGGAAAAGTCTTGTGTTAGTTGCATATGTGTATAGTAGGAATTTCCATCCCAAGGAGAGAAAGAGGGTCTTTTCTTGGCAAGAAAAGTTTTTAACATCAAGGAGGCTGAATTTGAGTGCTTAATATTTCTAAACTTACTCCCATGGCATTCCTCCTTCATATTCACCCCAGTGAAATGATGAAAGTGTTTCTTTCTCTCCTTTGTATTTAAAAAAGGATTGATGGAAGGCAGTTTTCTCTTGAAGCAGCTCATAAATCTGTTAGAATCCAGGATCTTTCTTCTACTCCTTTTACCTTTGCCCATTTTTAAATTAAAGTAGCAGAGTGAAATGTCTTATGCTTCATTGCAAATATCAAACGGATTTTCTCTTCCTTCTTTGAAAGTTTAATTTAGTTTTATGAAAAGACATTTGGGGGAAAAAAAATATGAACAAAACAAATGAAGAGACGCTTACTGAAAATAAATCCAAACAAAGAGCACGTGCTGGAGAATCTTCTCAGTCTGGAACAAGAGACCTAGTGAAAAACATGCCTCTTTCTCATCCCTATAACAGTTAACCTCAAATTAAGTAGAAGTTTCTTAAGATCTGGGGGAAAAAATCCTATTATTGTTATAGGTCCCCCAAAAGGGGGATGGGATGGGCAAATCTCTACCCATGTAGATCACCTTCTCACCAAAGACTTCTCCCTCAATCACTTCATTCCAAAAATCTACCCTCCTGTACCTTCATGTGAGCAAGAGGAAACTCAGATCAAGCAATGCAAGTAGAACTGAAAGTGTCGTGGTTTTGACCAATCAGACAGATGATGACCCCTCCTCCCCCCCCCACTAAGGAAAAGAGAGGAGAGGAAAAGATTAAGAGATTCAGGAGTTTAGGAAAAAAAACTAAACTACTTTAATGAATAATAATAATATAATAANGTTTGTTTTACCTCAAACCAGGACAGAAAGTGAATGTTGAAGAACAATGTTCTGCCATTCGGAAGAGCACACCTGAAAGATCTTTCTCAAGGGTCATCTCTAACTTCAGATAATACATCATTCACAAAAGAGGGTCTCCAGCCAATGCTGTGATAGATGCCTGATTAAGAGATCAGAAAGCCTTCAAAATTTGTGTAACCAACGACTCTACTAGTTTTCCTAGGCTAGGGATATTGCCTTTTAGAGCCTTGTGGCCTAGAAGAACAGACAATATTTCATGTTCTACCTAAAATCTACTCTCCTAAATCCCAGTCCTTCCTGCTCTGCGCCTCCTCCTGAGCACACAGAACTGTATATATATATGTGTATAAAGCAGCCCTAGGCTGTGCTCTGGATAGGAGTTAAGTCAATTATTAGGTCCCAGGAATCTTACTCTCTTTCCATATCTGAAACTTTCCAGTGAGCTGTCCAGGAAAGGAGAAAAATCTTAGGAAAGTCCTGGAACAGCTATTCCAGCCCCTTGCAGGTTTAAGCAGAAAAAAACACAACCTCACTCAGAAATTTCTCTTCTTCATTCCAGGCAGCAGCTCACTTACAGCCTTCCCTCTCAAGGAGCCCTACACTGAACAGGGGGGTACACTGCCACTGCAGGGGCAGTAAGCACTGAGTTGCCTTCCTGCTGGCTACAGCTTCCTCGGGTGGTGGGTTTAGTACTGGGAGAGGGAATTATACAACTAACCAGAACGGAGTCACCTGTAATTTCCAGCTGGGTCTTCACTAGACATTTCCACTTACTTGTTGAAAACATTTTTTTTCTCCTTTTTAGAACAAATAAGTCTTATGAGGAGAGGTTGAGGGAGCTGGAGTTGTTCAGCCTTGAGAAAATAAGGCTGAGGGGAGACCTTCTCGCTCTCTACAACTACCTGTTCTCCCAAGTCACAGGCAATAGGACAGAAGGAAATGTTGCACCAGGGGAGGTTCAGTTGCACCAGGGGAGGTTCAGATTGGATATTAGGAATTTTTTTTACACTGAAAGGGTTATCAAGCATTGGAATGGGCTGCCCTGGGAAGTGGTTGAGGCACCATCTCTGGAGGTATTTAAAAGACAGTTTGACATGGTGCTTGGGTACATGGTTTAATGATGTATTTTCGTCAGAGTTAGGTTGACAGTTGGACTAGATGATCTTATAGGTCCCTTCCAACCTAGACGATTCTGTGATCCCATGATTCTAAATAATTTTCCTGAATTTCACTTCTTATCTTGAAAACACACTTTCTTTAGTTTACTAAAGCTGTAGTTTCACTTTTCTTATGTGTCTGGAGTGAGATCAGGTGAGATCACTGAACATATATATATAAAAAACAATAAAACAGAACTGTAATAGACTTTGAAATAGGTAACCAGCTTAGACTTACCCATACAGCTCGCTTTCTGAGAACTTTCAGCTTCCTGCTCTGGAAGTAAACTGCTGTTACGCTCAATGCCAGCGAGGAGACATTAACATATTTCTCTGTTGATCTCAATTGGAGCTTTTAGGCCTTGAGAGAGTGACCACTGGCAGGAAAAGCACCTGAACATGAGGAGAAGAAAGATGTGGTTAAAATGTAGTCCTCCCCCTGCAAAATTTTAGTATCAAAAAGATGTGTAAAATGTTCTTCAGCATTAGTAGACTTCCGGCTAGCATCACCATGTTTTGACAGGAATTGCAACAAAGATCTGAAGGGAAATGGATGATCTGTACCAGGGAGGGACAGCAGTGAGAGGACTGAGGCATTCAATGCTACATTCAAACCAATAAATCAAGGAGGCCAGGGCACAGGGGTACCATTACGCCAAGTGCTACTGCATGGGATGCGGAGCAGGAAACTGCCTTTTAGGAAAAATCCCCAGACTCTGCTGTCTTCTGGGACAAGCTCAGAAACTGGAGAACTGTACCATAGGTATATGTGTACCGTATTATCATAATAGAAACAAATATTCATCAGAATTTTTCAGTGCTCTTCTCCAAGAGCCATGATATTTTTGCCAAGTTTGGTATTCTTATAATTAAGATGGTTTTGGTTTGCATATATGTTTCACTTGCTCATTTCACTGTATTTTGCTGTTCTAAAGAGACTCCCAACCCATACTCATCATCTAAGCATCTGAATCACTCCTCAGGCATATGAGTAGTACAAAAGGTATAGCAACAGTCAGCAGTCCCACAGCCCTGTCTTGTCTATTTAGCTCTGCTCTCTGTCTATTAGCTCTCCAGAGACTGGAGATGAATTCAGTGGACACCTCAGCCCAAAAGACTCACTACCCCAGGAGGTGGTAGCTGAATTCAGTGCTATGGGCAGGAAGGTATGGTGTGTCACATCTTTTAAGCATATCCTAAAGTCTCTAAAAACTTTCCACAAGCATGGATGACCTTATTTAGAAGGCCTGCTAGAAAATGGTTCTCTTGTGGAAGAAGATCATGCGAACAAACTCTTCCACAACTTGTGCTGGTACGCACTCAGGACGGTGGCAGGCATATTCCTCATGCAACGCTCTCCTGAGAGGAGATCCCTGATCTCCAGAGAGCAGACTGTAAATTCTCAGTCCAAAGCTGCCACTGCTGTAGGACACTGAAAGATAAGGAGCGACAGGGACAAGATTATCACCCACAGAGAGGCCCTTCTAATCAACTTCTTCATTGAAGAAGCTACAACTAGCTAATTTTGATTCTAGCTTCTGGGAAGTTTTATCCACATGGTCCCAGTTTGGTTAGTAATATATCACTGTTATGCTGCTCCACTGATTACCCTTGCTTCCACAAAGGAAATGAAAGTGCAAGTGCTGATATCTAGCTGAGCTTCCTGTCAGAGATAACAAGGCTCCATGGAGAGGAAGACAACATCAAAAAAGCACGAGATCATCAGTCAAGAGGAGAACTGCCATTCCTGTGACAACCGGAGCACCTTCTCGGAGAACCAAGGTGCAATATCTGATACCTCCATCTATCTGCAGATTCTTCTTACACAAGCAGACCCTTCTTAGCAGGGGATGCCTCAAATCAGCATGCAGCCAAGGGCAAGCCATGAGTTATTAAATTATATTACAGAACTGGGTGAATTCCTTTCCATTTATGCACATACTTGTGATTTTTCTTGCTTTACAAGAAGGAGCAACTTTTTCCCATCTGGAGTCAGGTAAACAATTAGTTAAAATATCTTCAAATATTTGATATTTTGTACAAAGTCTGGCAGAGAACATCTGAAATATAAACATTTGTTTTACAATTGTATCAGTTATTTCTTTCTCTCTCTTATGTAAGAAGGCTTTATTTGTAAATATTTTCATTTTCCTTTATCTCAGTTCTTTCAGAACTATAACACCTCTATATTAGAAGACTCTCTCCTTGGAATTTCAAATTTAAATACATTGAAGACAATGAGTTTTTCTCCATCCCACACAAATTCTCAAGCCTAATGTTTAAAGAGCTGTTCCTTTGGGCAACATTGAAGCATCTCAGTTTATTAGCCTTCTCATTCCAGGAATTTCAGAGAACTGATTTTAGCAAATTAAATCCCATAAGCACAACTCAAAAGATATTGGATTTGCCACACTTGATAAAAGTATAAAATGACAAATGGAGCATTCTGTTTACTTGCACTGTCAATAATTTTAATTTGCTACAAATTTCAGAGAATGCTAGCAGACTCTCTCCTTAGCAGCTTATTTGCCAATATCGTGTTATTATACAAAAGTAGGACCTTACAGATTCCCATTTTCTTTCTGTTTATCCTCTAAATCGCAGCCCATGCTTAATGTTCAGATGGCTATGGTCAAGTAAGAGGAATATAACCCCAAAGAAGCTATGTGATTTGACTAAAAGAGAAAATCAAGGGCAAGATTACTGTTTTATACCTCTCCCAAACCCAGAAAGACAGTAAAGGAGCAAATGTAGGGTCAGATGCCGCTATCACCAGTCACTATCACCACTAGCTCTTCCTAGTTGAAGTTGTTGCTGGCTACCAATCCAAACGTGCCTAAAGAAATTTAGCTTAAGATAAGTAAAATCAGGCTGCTCAAGAACAAACATATTCTACTGACATGTTCTGTCTTTGGATGATTAAGAAAGACCATGGTGTTTACTCAAACACCAAATTTAGTCATGGGAGATGGCTACATACTACATCTCATGTACTGAACACAAGTCTCAAGCCTCCTTTGCTGTGTATAGTGCTACATATCTGCCTGATTACAAGCCTGAAGAAGTGCTTCAGCTAGTTCAGGTACTTAAATTTTAAATCTAATCTTCATATGAATTTTTAACATGCCATGAAAACTTGTGGTTCATAAATCATTTACAATAACTCACGAAGGCCCTCTTTGCCACCTCTGACTGATTCATCCCTCAGATCAAAAAATAATCCTTTCAGAGCTTGGAGATAAGCTAAAATACATGCCTTTGTAATATATGCCTTTGTAAAATATGCCTCTTTAGAGAGCCAGAAGAGCTTGCTCTGCTCTGTAAGGAAAATTCACACAGCCTTCCAGCCAAGAAAAAAAGGGGAAGTTGTACATATACACCTCTCAGGAAGGGCCATATCAAAACCCAAAATATAACAACCAAAAAGACTAAACCCAAAATATAACAACCAAAAAGACTAAACCTTTAGGTCAAGGACTTGACTGAAAGAGCAGCCTTTCCTGTCATTACTGTTGATGTGACAAGTTTGATTCTTTTGTTGGGAAGAAAAAACAAAAAATGGGACCAACAAATTTTTCTGCTTGCGAAGAACAGAAACATGAGGATCTGCTGCATTCTTTGGTCATTCAAAGCAGTTTAATCAGAAAGATCTCACCTAGAAAGCTATCTACGGATGCATGAGTAATTTCATCATAGACAGTTATCTTCACCAAGTATAAAGGGATCAGTGACAAACAAACATGAGAAACAGTGTGTGAGTTTTCTCATCTTCCAGCAAGTTCCCACATTTCTCTAGGAGTTTTCAGCAATGTTTCTGGAGAAAGCAGCAACTTCAGTTGTAGCTGCAGATAAAAATGCCTATTTTTAGGCTCTGACAGAACAGAAACCACGCTGAAACCACAGCATTCTGCTATAACCACCCTTCTCTCTAGTGGTTTCTGAGGGACAACCTCTTGTCATACAGTCTCAGGCTGCTTTTTTCAACCCTTGCTTCCTACCACAAATGTGAAAGATCGCATTTTCAGGAATGGCTTTTGCTCTTAGGACCCAAGTGATTTGGTTTGGGGTTCTCTGCCTGTCAAAATATTTGCAAGTCCCTCATAGCTCTGACATCAGTATCCAGCTTCTTTTTTTCCCACCATTTTGAGCAGAATGTTAACACACAGGCTTAATTTACCTACCAAATTTACCTGCTTACATTCATAGGCAGACCCCATGCAACACTTGAGCTAGCTCACTTAAATCCTAGTCTAGGTGACTTTGCACTGAACCTTCACCAAGCACTACAGACATAGCCACAGTGTTTATCTTTTGAGTCTCTGTGGCAGAGGAGAGCATTGAAAATAAGCTCTACTGAATCCCTAAAGCTGAGGCTGAATTTTTTAAATAAAGGGAATAGGCTTTTGTGGGAAATTATCTGCGGATAAGGAGCCAAATAGTTTGAATTGGGAAATCTAACTCCTAGGGAAAGGTAGATTTTTTTCTAAAACCACACAAGCCATTATTCCCGCCTGGTAGTAGCTAGCTGAGGACAAGATTCATGTGATCTGTTCTATGAATGCTGTCCTTATATACTTAAATCTCTACCATATGGATGAGCTTTGGCAGATGCCAAACTGGTAGTGCCATGAGACAGATGAAAGTCTGAAAGAACAGGGCTCTCAGTGACGAGCCCTATGACACCTACATCTGCCTCAAGGAAGCAACCCCTCTGTATTCTTAGCCAAAATCCCTTTATCAAGGGACATTGCCTTCTGTTTTGATTTCACACTGTTCTCTGCCAGAGTATTAGTTTAAATTTCCTGTCCCTCTATTATGTAAGCTTCCTCTTAAAACTTATGTTAGCATTTTAGTGAAATATTCGTCTTTTTATAATTGATATCCAGCAATTAAGTTTTACACTTCAGTCTCAATTTATCATTTCTGTAAAAGCATCTGAAAGGGTTAATGAGATTTAAATATTTTAAACAAAATACGAGGCAATAATTATCTGCCTTATTTCGTGATAGAAATTAGGCACCTAATTACAATGGAAAATTATGTACCAGTGTATCTGAGTCATTCTCCATGATGTTATCAAAGTTAGTAACAGCCTTACTGGGACTGTCCAGGGAATAAGAAATGCTAATTACATTGTCTGGTTCTGACTGGTCTGATAGTACTTTACAAAAATAAAAAGCTATTGTATGTAGCCTATTTAAATCCAACGTCATTGGGCTGCAGGAACAGCAGCTTAGAAAAACCCTAATGTGGGGTTTGCTATTTAAAGAATCTTGCAGGCTAATTCAAACTAAGAATAATCTTTCTAAAGTGTGTATTATTTTTTCAAGCTTTTCTGATTGATTTGACATGCAGGAGAGTAATAGAATTGTAACCAGTGTGATGAGGTTGTCTTGAGCAGAAACTGACATCCCTGACAAATCATCTTGCATTTTTGTTTGTTTGTTTGTTTGTTTTTTCTCTAATGTCCAATAGATTTGAACATAAATGTGTAATTTATTGCAGAACAAATTATAGTCCTTAGACCTCTTTATGAGACTAGCTGGAAACTGATCCACTGATAGGACTCTAAGGTTTATTTTTCCTTAAACAAAAGAAGAAATCATATCCGATACATCATCTGCCATTCAAGGCAATATTTCTTTGCCCTGTCTCAATCGAAGCAGACAGAATCACTATTCTGACTAATTTTCTTTGATGGCCTATCTATCTGCTGCATACACAGCATCTTTCACAGGAGAGAAGCAGCAAGGAGGTCTTTGCGCAGAAGCCATGAGCAAGATAGCCTTTTCTAGAGACACCCAAAAACTTCGGGACAAAAAGCCTGACAGTCACAAGATACATGCAGCTGTTGTTTCTGAAACTGAGGGAAAGGGCCTCAACAGGTTATATCCCAAAAATCCTCTGGAACTGAGAGAGTTAGAGAGCAGTGACACAATGGTTATAAATACAGGAGGTAACAAACATGCTGCAGCTCACTGGTGGAAAACTGGACTCTGCAGGAAGCGAGGTCTGAGTATGTATATCATACCTCAGGTATGAGCTATATGGTCCTGTTTTCTGGCAGCTGAGGATCTGCTGAAATTCTGGGAGCAGTGGAGATTACAACGGGCTCCTTGCTTTCAAAGGTACAATAAAGGACCAAATTTACATATTATATTCCATTCATGAAGAGATATGACACTAAGAAAGATGTCAGTCTGGCTGTGGTTTGTCATAAAGTTCTTGATAGTATTCCAAATGCTTTTTTTTACAATATTTCATCCTATTCACTGTGAACTATCTTAAGAAATCCTGTGGTTCCCTTTCTTTGGATGTTGTCTGGCAATTACTAGCACGTTCTTATAAAAGTTTTTTATAACACAACCTAGTGGTTTATTGAAAGTCTTGAAGGCAACTTTGGCAGTGCTGAAGCTGAGCAGGATGGGAAACACCTAACAGCTACATACTACAGAGCCTCAGTGCACACTTAGTGCCTTATCTGCACCTTCTCTAGTCTCCAAAAATGTAAGGAAACCCAATGGTAACAGGGTCTCAACAGCATCTAATGCCATTGATTTCAGTGGCTAGATCCATGAGAAGAAAAGATCTACATAAACTGCACACAGAAGCCAACTTTGCCTCCTCAGACTTAATACACTGTGCTAAAGAAGAATGAATACATTTTTTCTAAAATATGTGAGTTATAAAAAGCTTTATCTTCTATCCCCATCCACAACCAGCAAACCCCTTGCCTTTGTAGTATTATTATTGCCTCTTTAATAATCTTTTACTTCTTGCCTACATAGGAAATTGCCTGGGTAGTTTGAGGAGGTCGAGATGAGGCACAGATGTGCCTGAGTAATGCACAAAGCCAGTGCTGCGGAGTCACTTGAACATCCCTGCTTTATATTTCCCAGCACACCAACTGGGGCCACAGTGCTGCTTCAAGCTCTTTTGTGCATCAACACGTAACTCTCTAAGCTAAAAAGCAAAGAGCAGAAAAAATAGATTGTCATCTTCCTTCCTTCCAAATGTACAGGAACCACCACCACTTTGTTCTGGCCCCCTCTGAGCTTTGGGGCTGTCACTGTAGAACACTGTTGGCAGGTCTACAAGGTTCAGCCCTGAACTCTGGCTAAAACTCCAAGTTGGAGCCTGGATAAGCTTGTTCAGAAACATCTGGGTGTCGCTGTGTTGCACCTCCCAGTACGCCTGGCTTTGAGAAGACGTTTGACCAGCAAGGAGCCAGTTGGCATCCAGCTGAGCCTCCTGGCTTGGGCTCTGCTCCAACTCAAAGCATCTGTTCTGCTCCAGATGAGCCGTCCCTCAAAGCAGAGCATCTGTACCCCTGTGAGCATCAGCTCAGCTGCAGCGCTTCCACAGACACGCTGCACGCCAACCCGCTGCTGAATAACGCATCACTTCATCCCAACTCCCTGTTGTCACATGTTTGTGACACATACATGTGTTACCAAAAAAAATGGAAAATTGGCCTCAGGGTCCCTTACAGGATTGAGGTCCCATTTCAGGTTGTGTCTAGACTCACTATACACAAATCGTAGACTCTTCTTGACCTCTCTCAGAAATGTGAGTGTCAAAAAATGTCTGTTTCCTCCCGCAGAAAACCTCCCAGTCAAACCTCCCAGTAAAAGTGAGGGAACTCACAAATTGAAATGAAAGAGCGTATCAGGCTTCAGAAGGCCTTCACTGCAGAAGTGGGCAGGAGGCAGCACATTCCTTCACGCTGCTTCTCCGAGATGTCACGCTACACTCCTGGTAAACGGGCTGCAATCCTACGGTATGGACACGAGGACACACAGTGACAGGAGGAAAATGCTACATGCCAAAGTCAAAGCACATCAGCAAATATTTTGCCAATTTTCATATTTTCAAAGCATGAAGGAAGGAGTGGAATTAAACTTTGAAAGCTGAGATTTACTCTGTGTTCCTCTTCAAATCCCTTGAAGGAATAACTACCAAACTGAAGCAATAACTACCAACCTTAAAGGACCAAAAAGGATCCTTTTTCGTTATGACCAAGTTATGATCTTAGCTCTCTACCTGTTGAATGACAGTCACTGTTCCAGTGAAGCAGCTCAAGCGTAGGAAGATTTTCACATGTGCACATTTTGCAGAATCACAATTTATTGAGACATCCTATTGAAGAAGTATCTCCCATTAAAAACATTCTAAGCAGCTGTGAGAATGGCTTTTTAACATGACTGGAGGACAATTCCTCCATGAGTTATCTTCAGTGTTCTGCAAAACAGAAATTATATTACAAGAAGGCAATAAAACATTATGAAAATGAGTCATTAGACTCAGAGTTGTAGGTGAGTTGCAACTCTGCTGCACTGAAAAACGTTTGGATATATTTGTTGAGAGTGCATCACAATTACTATTGCCTTCCAGGGGAAAAAAGGTGATTCTTGCAGAATAATTAAAAATACAACAATCTTAAAGTTGATGGTTCTTATATTACTGCAATTCTCCCACATGACTTTTGAAAACACTCAGTATTCTACTCAGTGATGTACAATTCCCATTTAGATGGCAATCTTGAAGAGATATGAAGGGAAGAGGGGGTTTTTGAAGTCTGTGCTTACAGACATGAAAAATGTTTTGCCCCATAGCTCTCCCGTAGCTGCGCTGCTTAATTTCAGGGCTCAATGCTGCAATTATCAACTAAATTGAACGTTGTATCTGCTTTGATAAAACCAAACAAATCTTCTGGAATAGAGATATTCTAGCACCTCAAAATCACAGAATGATAATGGGGTTGGAAGGCACCTCTGGACACCATCTAGTCCAACCCCCCAGTTTTCTAGGGTCTTTGTTCTCATTATATCAACATGTTTCCCTTCGGCTCCCAAATCCTGAGAAAGAAATTAGGCCTAATGTCTGCTGTTCCCATGAGTTGATCCTAGGCACACAGCACCTGTATCCCCACCTATCCTGCTGCCAGCCAGAGAGAACTGCAGTGAGAACAGTGGGGCTCAACTATGACCTTCCGCTGCTTCTATTCCACCTGTGAGGTTAGGAATTTACCTTCCAATAAAAAAGACTGTGTAACCCATCCACAGCCATTTTGCCTCTGCCATAATACCTGATGCAATTTACATAAGCCTATGTCTTGAGCTGTGGGAGAATAAGTGTTGTTGCTGATGACGTGCTGGCACTTTAAAGGACCCAGAGTTCCATGATGAAAAAGATTGTCAAGAGAGTTCTCCACTGCACACCAGTTTCTATATACTGCAGCTGACAGCACTTTAATTGTCTTCAGTTCCTCTGCTGGCAAAACAATTCAGTTATTTTCACTGATGTACATAAGAACCCTCAATAATCGTTACAGATCCTTGAAACCCTCAAGGCTTTTCTATTTTTATTTTTCGTATGTAAAAATATCAATGACACTGATAAATACAGAAATAAATCATCAAGTAGAACCCAGAGTAAAGCATAATGTTTTTTGCAAACAGGTGAAAGAATGGCTTCCTTTTCAAGAGACTTCACAGAAATGTAACGAACAGAATACTTCCAAACACTGCAACTGTTGGCAATAAATGCCAGTTTAAATCACTTATTGTTGCTCCTCAGCTGGCAAAGAACTAGTGGTTCCATGACCAGGCTGGAATTTTGGGATCAGGACATTCTCAACACTTGTCAGGTTTACAGAATTTCTCTAGATCAACTTACATTTGGGTGCAATTACTCTCAGATTGCACAAATCTTACACTGGGGTCAATGCATTTTGAACAACGCCGTTGGCAATTGTTTCAAATAGAAATAAGCACTGTAAATTATTTCAGTAGGGAAGCTTGGCATTATCCAGCAGAAGCAAACTGTGCCTTCAGTGCATGCTTCCAGCACTGTGCATGAGGCAGAGCAACCACCGTTTCGTGGAAGCCAAAAACAAGCTGATTTGTCCCTTAAATCACAGAATCACAGAATATCAGGGATTGGAAGGGACCTTGAAAGATCATCTAGTCCAATCCCCCTGCCGGAGCAGGAACACCTAGATCAGGTCACAGAGGAACGTGTCCAGGCAGGCTTTGAATCTCTCCAGAGAAGGAGAGATTCTCTGGGCAGCCCCTTCCAGTGTTCAGTCACCCTCACTGTGAAGAAGTTTTTTCTCATATTTAACTGGAATCTCCTGTGTTCCAGCTTGCACCCATCGCCCCTTGTCCTATCACTGGATGTCACTGAGAAAAGCCTGGCTCCATCCTCCTGACACTCACCCTTTACATATTTATACACATAAATAAGGTCACCCCTCAGTCTCCTCTTCTCCAAGCTAAAGAGACCCAGCTCCCTCAGTCTTTCCTCGTATGGGAGATGCTCCACTCCCTTCATCATCTTGGTAGCCCTGCCCTGGACTGTCTCCAGCAGTTCCCTGTCCCTCTTGAACTGAGGGGCTCAGAACTGGACACAATATTCCAGATGTGGTCTCAGAGACTAAATTCTTTTACCCAAATAAACTGTGATTGGTACAAGACTGTAGATCCGCAGGAGAAATAGCTTTAAATTAATTAATAGGAGAAAAAAATTACTCCTTAATTTTATTATTGCCACTTAAAACATCAGCCAAAGCAGACACAGTAGGTGATACTAGCATAGTAGGTAATACTAGATTGCACATTATCTATCGTCTTCTTGCTTAACATGCAATTTCTATGTCACATGGGTATAAAGAAGTTAAAAAGCAACGATAATCTAACATTATATTCATTCTAGCTGAGGAAGACTTGGTTCACTGTTTGAAACTGCAGCTAGTGATATTCATTTTCTTCTGACAGGCCAAGACTCGACTAATTCTTTACACCCATTTAACTATATTGGGTAATACTTGAACAGAATTACCATCAAGTAGAAATTGAAATCCAGACAAGTCAAAGAATTTAAATCTAGCAGATCCTAATGAAATAATCCCTTCTGCAAGTACTGAGGACTTCTCTACTGGGAACTTTGCCTTATCAAAAATTCCTGAAACTGTCCTTTCCCATTGCAAAACTAATCTCATGCCCCATACTATGTTGGGGTGACTCAGGTACTACTAATAAAGAAAGTTGCTTCAGATTTTTGAGATTCCATAGATCTTCTAATTATTTTACATAGTTTTACATTAGAAATCCACATGCTAACAGGAGGAGTCCAATCTCTTCTTCTATTTGAGATTATCATGCAGTATTAGGGTGGAGGAGAGAATTTTGCCCTTTCTAAATTCTAGTCTCCACAACTGCTTTTATATTCTGAGCTTGTTCTGTCACATACTTTCCATTGCAACATTTTGAGGGGTCCTAGATGCCATGGGAAAATTAAATTTAAAATATTTAATTTTCAGTAACTAATGAATGAGATCCTGCCTGCATTTAAGTAAAATTTAAACTTCTCTTGACTTTAAAGGAGACAGATTTTAGCCCAACACAGAGGACGTGGCAAATAATTCCTCTCTAGTATAATTAGAGAACAGAAATGCAATCTCCAATAATAATTAGAGAAAACTTACACTCATTGTCAATTTGGTCTCACTAATATGCTTTTATATATGAATTTATCATTTAAAATAATCAAAGACAATAGCTAATACTAGCTGAAATCCAGTTGTGAATGTTCAACAACTGCAGTATTTTGTAAGAAGTGAGTGAGAAAAAGAGAGGGAACAGGCTTAAAATGGCTATGGATGCAACACCCAAAAGGGAAAGGAAGACCAAATCTAACACTTAGGTGCCTTAAAGTGACATCAAAGTGAAGAGGGAATCATGTCTTATTAGGTTCATTTAACATTTTGAAAATGGTCTAAAAAGTACTGAAACCCACAGGGTTTGCCTTTGGCATTACAAGTACAAAACATGCTCAGCCGGTAAGAACCGTAACAGTTGGAAAAATAATGAAGACACAGGAGTGGAAAGGAAAGAGCTGAAAAACCAAGAGAGGGGGTGTGGGGGTTAGCTAATATCCATTTAACATCAGAACATCACGGGTATTTTGTTATAGCATTACAAGTCCTGGGCTCCCGTTCAAGTGTGAGAGTTGATGATGGCTGAGCCAGCCAAGAGCCTGTACCAGCAACCTTGGATTAGATTGTTTCAAAAAGAACATAATTTGTAACGCCATTCACAGCGTGATCCCCTTTTTTCAATTTAAAAGCCCCCTGCCTAAAATGGAACAAGCCCAATTTCAAAACAAAATCCTTTGCAAGTCACAGCTAAGTCCATCGTCAACTCTTGTTCAAGCATAAGAGTTTCATGTAAGCTTAGCTTTTTCAATCACCTCCCCTAAATAAGTTCTCCTTCTGGAAGAACCATTCTTGTATATTCAATGACGATTTGCCCTTAAGTTTCACAGTGGGGAGACTAAGTTGAAGTCAAGGAAACTGCTTGTACTTTAATTGGGAACTTAATGGTTATTAGACTCCTTATGTCTTCTAAAAACCTCCTGGGTTTCCAACTCTTGTGTAAGTGGTCACACAAAACCTACACCCAAGATTAGAACAGAGCACCCAAGCAACACTTGTTGGTAGGCCCTGTAACAAGGTGGCTGGATGGTTGATGTAAAATAATACACCCGTCTAGGCCCCAAAGTGGTTTTGCTCAAATTCTTCATGCCACAAAGAATTAGTGTGACTACTATTCGGCATATTCTCTGCAGGTCATAGTCCACCTTCATAACTGGATTGCACACCTTGTTGACTTCTCATACTTGAATTTTCTCAACTACTGCATGAGTCCCTGGCTGCGAAACTGTCCTGAACTAATCTGAAAGAGCAAAAAATTGTGTCAGAGAAACAAAAAATAACGTATGTGCAATTGATTGAGTGCAAAGGGATATTAGGAGTACACAGAAGACAGCAATGTTAAGAAGGTGGAAGACAAGCTAGATACAAATGCTTAGGTATGAATGCTCCTCAGCAAGAAGCATTCATGACTAAGACTCATTATACAAGATTCAAGCTGCTTTCTCTTCTGTGGGTAGTAAGAAATGTCACATACAGAAGTCATTGGACTATTCTGTTCCTACTTACTAGTTTACTATTTCAAAACTTTCACTCATATTTTTCACAGCATCAGAACAGGATCACTCATTGTATTGCTCACCTACTACATCTTTTTAAGTGTTACTATTTTTCCCACTGCTGTGCTCTAGAGAAGGCCTGTGCTATTTGTACCTAGACATAAGATCTTGCATTTTTTTTTGTATTAAACATTTATTTTTTCTTGAAGAGCCCACTTGAGAAAATAACATAAGACTCTTTTATATCAATTATTGTGATATCTGCTAGTTTCATCAGCACTAATTTCCAGACCATTGATTCCAATATTGCGTAGTCTATTACCTACCCTTAAGGAAACAAAATAGCAGAAGACCCATTTAGTAATGATTGCTGTGAAAGGTAGCAAAATCCAATGAGCTTCATGATTCAGGGGATTTCTCCTGCCCCAGCCCAACAGATGTGAGGATGCTGCTGCAGTTCCATGTCCCAATGTCCAGTTACTGGCCAGGCTGAGCAGATGTGCCCCCAGCAGGCACATACACACGCAGAAACAAACTACATGTGCACCACTGACCCCAGAGAGCAGTGCCCTCACCAGCACCTACATAAGCACAGATGGTGCTCACGTAAGATGTGGGCAGCACAGGCAGCCTGATCCCCTTGCTCCCCTGTTACTGATTAGGGTTGAAGCTGATTCTATGAAGTTCACTAGCTCTGACAGACAAGCACAGGACAAGTGTCTTCAGCCACCAGCACTAGATGCTTACACTGTGCATCTGCAGGTCGTCAGGCCCCCAGTCTTCCTGAGTTGTTGGCATCTGGACCTCCAGACCCCAGAGACAATGAGACCCCTCCTTCTACTTGCTGGCTGGTCCAACCTGAAGCTCACTGGCACCCACACACAGGCTCAGAATAGAGTACACGCACACAGGAGACAGTTAGAAATAAGATTAATAAAAAGTTAGGACAAACTGAGGTGATCAGGTCCAGGGCTCAGTCAGGTAAACCCACCAAGCAGCCACCCACTGGCCTGGACTCTTTTATCTCATTTTCCTTCTATTCTAGATTTGTTTGTCTCCAGCCCACCCTGATCACTCCCATCTCCTGCTTTCATTCCTTTCCATAAACAATCCCTTAAGAAATTTGACACATTCCTACAAGCATCTTAAAACATCCGTTTTACTTAACCCCTAAATTCTCTCCCCCTACTTCCCACAGCAAATCCCACACATGAGCAATCACTCTGTTCAGTCTGCATGGCTTTCTAGGAAGAAAGTTTTCAGTCAATTCCTCTGCATGGGCTTCAGGCCAAGGTCAATGGGAAATTGCTCTCCTTTGAATGTCTTTAGGGATTAGCTGATGCAGAATTCTCTGTTTCCACTGATCAGCATTGCAGGGTTCTTCCACGCACCATCATTTCTCCCATCCTTCCTGGGCTTTTGTTAATGTGATTAGCTGTTAGCCAGGTAACCTAAAATTTCCCATTCATCGCCAAAATTATCACTGTACCTTGAGTTTTGTGTCATGAAGATGCTTTTCCAGTTTATTCTCTTTTAGCGCAGTGACCCCCAAGGTCACTGTTTTTCTGTCAAAATGGTCCTGTTCCTGTTTGGCTTTCCCCAGAAAACCCAAAAACTTCCCATCAGAAGAACATAGCAATGGCTGGGATTAAGAAAAAAAAATTAAAAATTGGTTTTCACACCAATGACCAATGAAGATTTGTATCAGCCTTTTCTACTGACTTACGGATTTACGAACCTGTCACAGCTGATAATATTTTGATTCAGGAGACACAATGGATCCATTTCTGCCCCACATATCAGGCTGAAAAGACAGTATGAAATTATATACTTCCAATGAATTCCAAAAACCTTTTTCTTTTGAACAAAAAATTGTATCAGGATAGACTAAGGTTGGACAAAAGAGCTTGGAATACTTATACTCTGAAAGGTATTTTGTAAAATATACAGCTTTGTCACATTGTATAAAAGCAGTAACAGCATGAAAGGCAGACTACCTTTAGATTTTGTTGCCCCAGGCTTTTAGCAAACTCTAAGATAATGGGCTAAGGCTGAATAAGCTCTGTACTTTGCTAGGAGCATTGAGACACAAAATGGAAAACATGGAGTGCAGATACGCAGGAGGAGATATTAGTCTCTGTTCTTTTGCAAGGCTCACAGGCAATTAAGGAAAGCAATGGCTATGCAGGGCAGGAGAGGGAGATGGAAGAAGGAAAGAATATGAGGATAATGGGAGAAGAAGATAGTGGCAGAAAAAAAAGGGCTAAAGAGTGCTAAATAGAAACTGGAAAAGGGCTTAAAGGTAGATTCTGTGATTCTGTGAATGTTTTTGGGCTTCCATTTCAAAGATATTTTTTCCCCTGTTCCACTACCCTCAACATTCCTTGTCCTTACTTTCTACCTTTAAGCTCTTTTCCAGTTTCTATTTAGCACTCTTTAGCCCTTTTTTTTCTGCCACTATCTTCTTCTCCCATTATCCTCGTGTTCTTTCCTTCTTCCATCTCCCTCTCCTGCCCTGCATAGCCAAATACAGCAGAGCAAGCAGGGACCCGCCCCTCCCATACATCTCATGATGGTGGCAAGGCTTGAGTCCATGAAGTGTAGTGCAATACATTGCAAGACAACTGCAAAAAGGGTAAAAACCAATCACTGATACCCATCATCCAAGTGTCTGATGACATCTTTCTTTTGCCTTTCCTGACAGTGTCTTCAAAAGTCATTTTCTGAAGCACTGGGACTCTTGTAATTGCTTTTGTTTGCTCAGAGCTGGGGTTTGGCAGAGCAAAAAGATTTTCCAGGTTATCCAAAATGCTGAATGGAAGTTGTATGACTCTCTACAGCCTTAGTGGAAACTGGTTTAGATTCCTTGCCTGTGTACTACACTCTGGGGTTTTCTTAGGGTTGGTGGTATTTTTTTTGTCTTCAGAAATCCTTCTTTATCTGGGGAAAATATCAATAGGAGCACTGGATTGATGGTCTAGAAGGGAAGCCTCATTACTTGGCCACTTGTGTGCTAGGTAACTCATCAACTCACAGGAACTGGTCTGTGCCTCGGTTTGCCCATCTGCAAAATCTGTAGGAGAATACTTCCCCTCTTTGGTGAGCTTTTAGATTAAAAGCACAGTATTTATAAAAAAGCAGTGACTTGCATCTTCTCTAGGTCTCCCTTCCTCTACAACCATATGACGAATGAAACAAGAGCAGATGAAAGAAAAGAAACACATGCCCACACAAGCAGACAATTTTGTTCATTTTCAGGGCTGACATAAAATCCTGTCGTTTTCCCACTCATCCTTAGAAACAGACAAAAAGGTATAGAATTGCTCTAGAAATAGATCAAGAGGTACATACATTCTACAGTATATTTTCTATGCTTTTTTTTTTTTTTTAAGCAGAACATGTCAAAATCATGCAACATTAGGGCGGATGTGCTGACCTCTGCAGCCAATGTGCCAGTTTCCCCATATTCCCAAATTCTTCCACGATTTTCAGTTCAGACCTGTCCCAGTGATTAGGTATCCCACCTCCACCCAGAAAAGCTCCGATGATTGCACACGTGATTCCTGTCTCAAACCCTTGTCTTCCGTGTGTTTTCCACAACTGAATTTGAGCAGGCAAGGATTCAGATTCGCAGCCATTCTGAAGAGAAACTTTAGCTACCATTCCTCATATTGTGAAATTAATGCCACACAGCTGAAGACTTGTCTTGACTTTGCCCTTGCAACATTTCATCGGGCTCCCTTGTATTTTAAGGTCATGACAAACAGTTTTGGCAATCCATTCATTTGACATATGTACCAGTGTAGTTAGCAGATGGTCCAGCCTCGATGAGCCTGCTGGAGCATTATTTTTATGCTGAGTATTTAACAGCACCCTAAGATTTTACTATTCAGGATTTTGTTCTGCCAGCAACAGACAATGCAGCAGCACACTTTGTTTATTCTCAGTAAGGCAGAGAGGTAAATCCTTTTAAAAGGCAAGCTTGTCACTATAGAGCATTAGATTTTGCTCTGATCTAGAACGATGGCATTACTTGCTCGGAGGGCATTACCTTCCAAAATTAACTTATCGTCTCCTGGCAACCAAATTGCTCTCGCTAGAGTGCCAAAGAACCTTCTGCAGTGACCTGACAGAGTAGGTGATGCTAATTCTCTTTATTTCCATCTTGAATTAAGGCCAGTGGAAATAATGTAACTACTTCCCCAATAGTTGTTTGGGTTTTTTTCTTGCAAAAGAAACTGCTAAAAGTGTTACAATACAGTTTCTACTGTATCATAACACAGAGGGAAGATCTCTTCCTCATCTGGCTCTGTATCAAATTATGTGATGTAATATCTCTAATTGCATATATTACTAACTGTATTAATTTTATCAACACCCGGTACAGCAAAGGATAAGCTTTGCTGCTTTCTGTCCCACTTGCCTTTCAAACTGACTTTCAATATAGGTCTTCTTTATTCAGAACCCATAGATGTTGATACCACCCAAGTGATAAGAATCCCCAATCAATTGGTAAGAAAGCACATGAGATATCTAGTAGACCTGGATGGCCAGATAAAGCTGGTGGTGATGGCAGGCAGATGATCCCAGGAGAGAAGGAGCAGAGCACAAGGGGAGAAGCAGCTTCCCTGATGATTCTATTGCGGGTGCTTTTGAAACATTGCTGGATTTTTGGTTGGTCATTTTGGACAAGACCCTGTGTTGTGTTCTCCTGACCAGTAACACCTGCCGTATGAAATAAGGCAACGGATATTGAAGCCCTTCTGCTGCTCTACAAAGTCATAGAGAACAAACCAAACCAATGAATATGTCAGGATTGTTTAGTTACATAATTTTGTGTCATTGCCAAGAAAAAGACTTGTGGCTTTTTAATAATCTCACAGGGCTGCGCCTTGGATATTTATCTTATGTTGGTAAGAAGAGGGGAAGGAATTGCACAAGCTTTTCTACAACAAAGGTTTTAAACATGCACACACACACACATGCACAAAAAGCTAAGAAGCTAATATATCCTGGAAAGAAGCCAGAATTACCGGAACTGAGCAAGCAGTTACACAATTTTCTGAGAAGAGCTCTGTAGAGCTCATACCCTGAGGTTATGCCATATATCACAGCAGCCAGAGATAAGGTGCTACTGATCAGAATAAAATTCTCAGTATCAATATTAAACTTTTCACTGTTTACCTCTCATGTATAAAAATAGCAGTAGCTCCCAGGGCTGGCTTAATAGCTCTGTCAAAGGACTGTTCGCACTTTCCGACAACGCTGTTAATATAGAAGACATTAAATTCTATTGCTAAGTAACTGGATGTACATCAGCTGAAAACATAACGCCTCTGTGCTAGAGAAGATAAACATCAAAATACATATCAGAGTGTGACACAAGTATACAATCTAACAAATATTTTCCATAAAAGAAAATCTACTAAAAGGCCCAGAAGGATATTTGTAGAACTTGCCATCACAAATTCATTATCAAAACCCAATCTCTATTGCGGAACTTCCTTTGATTTCACAGGAAACGAAGGAACTGACAAAACACATGCAAAGCCTAAGGATCTTTGAAAGCCCAGCTCTTTTTAGGGGCCTATAGACTGACTATAAACTTCAGCATATCTAAAAATATTAGTTTGAAGCATGAGTAGGAAATTGTAGTCTTGCTTACCTTCATGAATTCCCCATGAACCTAATTCAGAGCACTGAAGACAGCTTCAAGGATCAGTTGGCACACAGAAAGTTTGAAGCCTTAATATTATCTTCACTTTAACAGTGTCATCATTAAGCACGATCAAGAATATTTTTAAGACACTCTAATTTATTAGTACCTTATATGTGGACTGCCCAAATTCCAGTTTAGAGACTCCCTTCACAGTGCAGGAAGGTGTTAACCACATCTGGGAGAGGCTGCACATCCACACAAGTCAGGTCAGAAACACACTCAGGCTTGTATTCTAACTGCTGGGCTACAGGCAGCAGCAGGAGGAGGCTGTCAGCTGTTAGGGTAGCATGAAATGCCAAAATGGCCATTTCCAAGTTGGAATTGTTCAGCCTGGAGAAGAAAAGACTCTGGGGAGATCTCATAGCAGCCTTCCAGTATCTGAAGAGGCCAACAAGAAAGCTGAGGAGGGACTTTTTAGAAAGGCATGTAGGATGAGGGGTAATGGTGTTAAACCGGAAGAGGGGAGATTTAGAATAGATACGAGGAAGAATTTTTTCACTATGAGAGTGGTGAGGCAATGGAACAGGTTGCCCAGAGATGTTGCAGATGACCCATTCCTGGAAGTGTTCAAGACAATGTTGGATGGGGCTTTGAGCAACCTGGTCTAGTGGGAGGTGTCCCTACACATGGCAAGGGAGCTGGAACTCAATGAGCTTCTAGGTCCCTTCCAACATAAACCATTCTATGATTCTACTATCTCCTCTGAGAGAAAGGCAGCAGTTCACCAGCCAGACCATGCTGACCTAGCATAGCCAGTAAAAGAGGGTCATTGAGAGTGCCAACGCTGAGTATAATGTAGAATATGACATACTTCTTGGTGCATTGTTCTCATGACTACACTGTGAAATACATCCTCTGCTGGACTGACACCTGAGGTTGCCCCCTTCTACCAGGGACCCCAGCCAGGATGGCCATGGAATGTTACCACCCTACAGAATGGGGGACACAATGAAATACTTGAGCAAACAGGCATGGTCAGAACGTGTCCATAACACAGACAGACACGTAACGAGGCCATCCGTGCTGGTGAGCTGCAGTTTGCCTATGTTCAAATAATTTGACTCAAGATGAGCCTGATGACCTGCATTTATAATGCAGTATAGAAACTCCATGCTTTATTACCCTCATATGAAGATTTCTGCACTAAGGCAGACACAAAGTTAAATGACCTCACGCATAACTGCTTTGTCTTTGCCATGTGTCAGGCTCCCTGAATTCACTGCTTTTTTGCAAAATTGCCACTTACAGAAACAGATTAATCACTTGAGCACCAAACCTTTGGAGAAGCACATGGAGCCATTTAAAAGACAAGCTGTTCTAATTTTTTAGTAGTAGTAGTAGTTAAAAGTGAATCTGGAGAGATGAACACTACAATCATCCATTACCTGCAGTTGTCAAGGTAACAGCTGCTTTAGATTGATGCCCAAAAGATAGTTTGTCTTTCAGCACAAACACTACAAACATTACATGTGCTAGTCAGCTGGATCCTCGCCAGCCCTCTCTTTCTTGGTGCTCTTCCCAGGGCAGTTATTCTATTAGCTTTTCAAGAGAAATACAATCCTAGCCCCAAATCAGGAGGGATTTTTGTTGTTTGTTTTTTTTTTTTAATTGCATGTTTATACACTATTTATTTATTTATTTCTCTACCCTGCAGCAGACATCTAACTATTGTCAATTCACCTCCCAACTTCCCCAGTCAGAACGCTTCATTTCTCTTCCAAAAGAAGAAACACATCACCTCTCTAGTTTAAATCTGTGAAAATACATTGCTTCTCTCCGTCTTGAGATATTTCCATGAACTTTGTTGGTATTCCCAAAACATCTGTCTCTGTCTCTTTTTTTCTTTTTTTTTAATCTTTTAAAGAAGGTAGGAGATCATTTCATAAAGCAGGACAGATATTGCCCAAGAAATAATTTCTGGCACTAGGAAATTAGGCCTGCTCTTAGGATTTTCCAAGCAACGCACAGGGCGTAGCCCTGAAGACAGATTTAGAGGAAATTGCCTTGGAAACAATGAACTCATTTCTGTATAAATATTAAAAGGACACCTCTGGTTCACAGACTTCAGTGTGCGTAACAGAAAATCATTCATGAGACGTATTGACAGTTGGTGTGAACTCTGCTGACAAAAAAGCAGTGTCTAGGGACTTCAGTGCATTTGTTACAGGCATCTGAAAATATAACATATTTCTTCTCTTTATTACATTTCTCTCCTGTAAGGATCCTCTATTCATCTTGAACAGCGCTGTCATTTTGTGCCTTAAAAATTGTCAGTGCTAATCAATGATTCAATCCAGCATCCCCGTGACCTCACTCGCTGTTACATTGCCTCAAAAGAACTCACCAGGTCTGATCTATAAACACTATCACCCAATATCGGTCCCAAAGTAGAGGAACAACATCATTTTTTCTAAGAATACAGGCAGGAGAAATATATTAACTACCGTGAGCCAAAATGAAAGGTGCTAAAGGAGTATTTTTGACAAGAAAATTCCAATCATGGGAAATGTCAAACTTGGCACATACGGCGTTTTTCCCTCTTCTCTCTTCTAGGCAAGTCCCATGCAGCAATTGCTGCTTTCAACACCTGGCTGAGAAAAGTACATGTTCAGGAGATTCTGGCATCTAGTCTCGATGTCATTCCACACTTGGACCATGCCCTGTTAGCTGAAATACTACATTCACCTGGCAGTTACTGGCTCTCTGTTTCAGAGTCAATAATGCTATGACTAATGTTAGGTCTCTTGTTTAAGGCCTTCCACTGAGCGCTTGGAAATATCTCATGTAGTCCCCCTAAATATTCATAGCAAAAGCTGGGCTGTCACTCATACCCTTAAGATAAGAAACAGGGAAAGCTTTTTCTGTTTTCCTTCTCTTTATGAATGAAAACAAAAGCTTAACCCACAAGAATACTTAAAAAACAGAATCTAATTGCTCAAAGGAGCTCTAATAGGTTGTACAGAGCTCATTTCTCTTTCCTCCTACTGGGGCTGCATCATGTTGACATGACTTTATGTAAAAGAAGGCAACAATTACAATTTCCCTAATATGCTTAAAACCAATCAATCTGTTTTATCATTAATCATATTAATGTGATGTCTGAAACATCAGCCTAATAGGATGATGCTTGTCTCTCAGGATATAAACCCTTTGTTTGTAAACACAGTTGAGTAAATCTTAGTGACACACTGACAATGTTCTGAAAACCACGCCAGATTCTTCCGAATTAAATCTGAGGATGTGACATCAATACTTCTAATGGTTAGAGCTACTTCTAGACATAAGGTAATTAATGATCCAATTGTTTAAATTTGATGGTAAAGAACAAATCTTGAGAAAGCTGATTAGATCAGGAAAGTCACTGCAGTAGAAAGGACAGGGAACATGTTGGGTGTCCTAAAGGTCAACCTGCTTGGGAAGTTAACCTTCATATCCTAGTTCACCATTCTGTTGTAACTCTTCCATATAGATTACCTCAGCATACACCAGACAGAGGAAACTACCTCATACAATGGCATTTTTAGTATTTTCTTTTCTCAGAGTTAACACTTTCATTTACTCACTCACAGGGTTAATATTCCAACAGGAACACAACCTGTGAATATAAGAGCACTGCAACGTTTGATCTAGCCTGCTGTGCCCAGGTATGTGCAGCTTTATAATGCTGGGGTCCAATTTTAACAAGAAACAACTGCAGCAGGGTAGGTTTAGGCTGAACGTTAGGAAAGAATTCTTCACAGAAAGAGTGGTCAAACACTGGAATTGGCTGCTCAGGGAGGTGGTGGAGTCACCATCCCTGACTGTGTTTGAGAGTCGATGAGATGTGGTGTTGAGGGATCTGGTGTAGGGGAGAACTTGTAGAGTAGGGCTGATGGTTGGGCTCAATGATCCCAAGGGTCTCTTCCAACCTGAATGACTCTATGACTCTATGATTTATTACCTTGTAAATCATTAGAAGGGGATTGTCCATTTTCAAGACAGCCATCATTGTTAAAGAGATATTCATATGCTGCAGCTACGAGCCTTGTCTAAACCTCTAGTGTAATAATACTGCATTCCTTTCACGCCAGCTTATCATAAAGATAAAATTATTCATTTAATGCATTAGAAATAACAACCTTATGCTCACAGATGTTTTATCTGGAGCACTGAGGAGAAAAAAAACAGCCAATTCCTTATCATCAAACTTACATGACTCCTGAATATGCCTCCAGGTGATGCATTTAACAAAACAAGGACAAGAAGTATGGTATGATTTTTCACAGGACACTTCTCATTAAGGTAGTTGAAATAAATCAGGTACTGAGACAAGCTACATGGCACAAGAGAGTGCCCCTTTCAAAGCAGAAAACAGGTGCCTGGCCATAAATTTGATCTTCATTGTATTAGCTTGCTGTCACCAGACAGGTCTAAGTCTGGAAGTTTCTTGCTGTTGAATAGGTACAGTAACTTCACAAGGTACAGCTATCACAGAAAAGCAGTTCTGCTGACACTGGGCACAGTCACATACTCCTAAAGTAAAATAGGGAGTAGAGGGGCAGAAATAATGAGGGCTGCACAGCTGCATGGTATCATATCACCTATAACTACACACCAAGAGCTGATTTTTCTCATAAATCAGGCCTGTCTACAGTACCACACATTAATATTCTCCAACTAACTACATTTTCTCCTTACAAAAGAGAATAGTCAAAGCTTGGAGCAGGGGGCAGGGAAAGGGAATGTTTTAAAAAGTAACAGAATATTGGCTATTGAAAAAGAGAGCTCAGAGTGAGTTCTCATGAGAAGACAAGTAGTGCCTCTCATGATCCCAGGCCAAGTGGTGCTTCAAGGAGAATATGAGGGCTAAGAGATGTGAGAAAAACTTGGAAAGAAAGTTAGAAGAAAACTTTTCTAAGGATTAAAGACAGCATACCAGAAGCTACAAAACCAAGATGACACAAAAACCCCAATAAAAACAACAACACCCCTCACCCTCACGGAATATGTCCACCAATTATGAGGAAACTCAAAGCCCTGTGTGATGACCCTGATTAGAGTAGGAATTATGTCTACACCATGGAGCGTGCCTTCATCTGAGCCCCAGGATCTGCCTTCCCTAGAAACAGATTCCCCATTTTAAGTTCCTGCACAAATAACTGTAACCTGACTGTTCCTGCGCTATGGGGACAACCCACGGTCTTTTGCACTGCCAGTGCTCAAGTGCCCTACCTGGGCAGTTAAGTCAGAAATATGAGAACTTATTTACCCTGGAAAAACAACTAGAAGGCTGTAGGAAGATTTATGAATTTTTAGGTAAGGTGAACGAGTTTTAGCCTGAGCTAACAAACTGCTCTGGATAACCCAGCTGGAGCCTTTTAAACAATACCAAGAGCATCTTAATGTAGACATGAGCTTAAAATAGGGACACAGCAATAGAATCAACAGCTTGTGACAGTAAGAACACAGAATGACATGCATATACAACAACATTTGGTTAACTATTGTTTATAGACAATCTTTTAACCATTGTTGCTTACTTATTATCATTAGCTTTTAATTAATGTATATCCGCATCCTATTTCTGATCCTTACGAATGCTCTGCTGCTCATCTCAAATTGAATTTTCCACCACAGTTCCTATGGTCTTGGAGATTTCCTGTGACTAAGGAAGGAGAAACAGAGCACACCGGATGAGAACCCAACAGCACTGCGTTTGGCTGCTCACTTCAGCAGAAGGACAACCTTTTGTCTCTCTGTCTAGTGTTCCTAAACACTAGATACAGCCTTAAAGAGCAGAGGGTGGGTGACAGCTCTGACTCTACCCGCTGTCAAGCCTCCCCAGGTTGGTTGACTCCCTCCTGAGCTGCCAGCTGAATGCTGGACAATGGGTACAGGACACGAGCAGGGACCTCATGCAAACCTTACAGGATCTCTGCAGGTCAGTCTTGGTAAGCCACCTGAGGGTTGCACAAATACTGTCCTTCCACTTCCAAACTTCCTTCCACTCTTCTATGGACCAGAAAAAAAGGTCACTTATGTGGTACAAAAGATGCCAAAAATGCTCAATTTCATTGTTGACTTTCCTGCTACATGTATCACCCTGGCCATTATGAGCTTATGATTCTTCCTAGAAGAATTGCGATTACATCCTTTTTATTTATATTGAGATAGATTTTTAGATAAAGCCACTTTAGGTGTCTAAACTGGAAAAGGAGGTAGTACAAAAATATCATTCTTATTTGGTTATTTTCAAGAAAACCAAATTTTGCTGACTTTGTGTTTTTTATAATAAGAACCAGACCAACTACCATCATTCTCAACCCCATCAGAAATGTTACCACTATGACAGCTGAAATGTCTAAGAAAGCATCGTTGTGGTTCCATATAGCAAAAATTATTTCATTCTGAACTGTGAATCCCCTAAAGGATTACATGTTTGGAGTTTGCAGGTCACTGGCGAGGCAAAGGATAAATAGAAGTGACATTAGACACCCACACCCTTCTACCAAGTCACTATGCAATATATATTATCAGAAGAATCCAGACTGGACACTAGTAACTTGCTGTTATTTAAATCATAGCCCACAAAAGCCAAGTAAAATTTAGAAGCTTAATAACATCTTGCTACTGCTGGTTTTGACTTGATAGTAATAATGGCCTTTCATGTGATACACGAACATTAACTGACAGTAAGGACGTTTCTAAATGTCCTCGCTGATACTCCTAACAGTCTCCTAAGCTATTGTTCCCTAATAGATTAGATTACCATAGAAGCCAAAGGGCCCAATTAAGATCAAGAGCCCTTTTGTTCTCGGCACAGAACGAACACACCCTGTTCTGAGGAATGTATAAGCTAAAAATTGAGAGATGCCTGAAGGGCGATGACAAAAGAAAGGTGTAACCCAATGTTTACAAATTATTACTGGTACGCTAAAAGGTTGCAAAATAGTCACATCTACACTTTTAGCTGCCACCAGCTGAAAGCTGAATTTGTTCTTTGTCCCGTGTAATCTTAATTCATTTTTCTTCAGTATGATGAAAAAAGATAAGCAATTTAATCACATTTTGGTTTCAGCGCAATGCTATTCTATGTAAAGCATGAGTGCAAAAAAAATAAGATATTTATATACATAGAAGTGCAATGGAAAGTGGCTGCTTTGTGACACTAGTGAAAGATGTGTAGGTGTGACACTAGTGAAAGGTTTTAAGTGTTTTGCTGAATCAGGATCTTAATTCTATTATACCAACAAATTAATCCACAAATGCCAGCTATTTCCATATAACTTTTTCTTTTTATTAGTGCAAACTTCAGGTGCCCCTGAAATCAGGTGCTGAAATCACTACACCAGAACAATTGTTTGTGGGCTGAGGTGACAAATTGAATCAATGAACTAATCCAGGTTCTAAAGGTTTTATAAGTTTTTTATTCATAGGGTTATTTTTCACTTTGGTCAGCTCATTTCTTTTTATATAAAATAAGTGTTATGATTAATTACATTCTTCAACAGATCTATGAATGTATATTATATACAATTACCAGTTCCAGTACATAAACACTTCCTCGGTATTCATTCTTGGTGGCTGCAAGATTAAGAATTTACTTTCTCAATAGCAAAGCAGAAGCCCAGAAAGAGAAAGTGAGGAGAGCAGTCAATGTGCTGGAAATTCTGTCTGCTTTTCAGAGGGGTCTTGACAGGTTGGAAAAAGGGTCAGGCAACACCTCACGGAGTTCCAAGAGAAATGGGAAGTTCCTCACCTGGAGAGGAGCACCTCATGCAGTAACACAGCTAAAGGGCCAGCTGGCCAGAAGGCAGCTTTGCAGAAAAAGACCCAGGCACCCTGATGGATCAGATGTTGAACAGAAATGAGCAGTTTGCCCTTGCAGCGATGAATGCTAATGACATAACTGTGCTATAACAGCATGACCAGCAAGTTAAGGGACGTTAATTATTCTCCTCTATTTGTCACTTGTAAGACTGCACCTGACGCAATGCACCCTGATTTGGGATTCCTGGTAAAGACATTGACAACCTGGAGTGAGCCCAGCAACGGGCCCAGCAAAAATAGTCAGGGGGCTGGAGCACATGGCATACAGGGGGGCAACAGAGAGCAGTGTTTGCTCAGCTTCATAAGGGGAGATCTCATTGCTCTACTCAACTACCTAATGGGGTTATAGCAAAGACAGAGACAGACTTAGAGATGTACAGTGAAAGGATAAAAGTCAGTGGGCACAAGTTGCAGCAAGGGAAATTGTGACTTGATATATAGGAAAAATAATTCATGATGAGGGCAATGAAACAGTTGTGTATCCATCCTTTTTCTGTTGTGTTCTGCCTCCTGCCTATCGGGTACCAGGAAGATGGTAGGAAAAGGCTGTCACTAGCATGGTCTGGGATTAACTCATGAAGATAGACATCCCAAATGATGATCCTCATAAAGACCAATCACAGACTTGATCTGATGTCCAATGCTGATTTAGAAGTGGGAATAAGTCAAAAGTGTGCTCATGTGTGTAAGTGAGAATGCTTGGCCACTCCACAGACATCCATTTACGCAACAAATAGCAGGTTCCAGGCTACTGGGTTTCTGGGAAGGACTAACCAAACAGCTGGTCACAAGTGTGAGACCTTAGTATATCTACGAAACCACAGAGGAAACACTGAACTAAAATAAATCAATTTACCAAATTGCCAATTGTAGGCCATTAATAGAATACAGGAAAATACTGCAATAATGGTGCAGTTAAGACAGCTGTGGAGTGAGGGCAAAGGGATGGTTTCATGGAATCAGCATCGCAGAGAAACAGTTGCAGGATGAGAACCCAGTGACCAGAGGACACAGTGGCCACTTGTCTTTAGATTGAACTGATTCAACAGAAGCAATGAACAAGCTCTCTGAGGATGCACAGAAGTACACACTGAGAAGTACAGAAGGTCATAGGTCATGGCACCTTGGGGATATAAAAAGATAACTTAAAGACTACCAAGGTAGGATCTGCAGAAGAGGATCAGTGATGAAGATCCCAGCATCCAAGAATCAATGGTTACAGTGATGAACAGCCATCTCTCAACATACCAGGTGGGACATCATGGAGAATCGTGTGCCAGGAGCATGGGCTCTGAGGGCTAAGAGAGGGGTATTGAGGACCTTAGTGGATAGCAACACCTCTGGGATTTGTGACCATAACACCGTTCTGCTCATGGCTCAAAGACAAATGCTGCTAATGTTTGTTACAGCCATCCACTGCCACTTGCACAGTTATTTCATAAATTGTTACAGTTATCTAATACCACTGCCATAGTTATCTCATATTAATCTTATTTGTTCTCCCTTTAGTATTGCATAGTTAAATATTGCTAAGACATAATTGTATCTGCTACTGCCATGCTTGAGTTCTCACACTTACACATTACCATATACATGAGTTGTTAAAAACCATACCTATACATATATATATTTATATAGCACATAGAGACTCTCTTTCCTTGCTGGATATCACTGCTACATGCTCCTGTTCTTACCCAGTAACAAAGAAGCATGGGTGAGAGAGCATGGGCACTGGTGCAAGTAATGATGTTTTCAGCTATGCTGTGTGCACCATGGAGATAGGTGTTGTAGGCGGAGGTATTTATGAATGCAGATCATTAGTATGGCACATATATGGACCCTAGGAGGCACATTGAGGACTAGAAATGCTTGAAGGACTTTCAGGTGGGTGCACTTATGGAAAAACTGAAGACAGTTCATGTGACTAATAAATCTGGGGAGCTGGGGAACTTGGTTTTAAAAGCACTGAGAAGGCTATATACCTAGAGAATAGGGTAGCTGAACACTTCATTTACTAGAAATAAACTCTAGTCCCAAAAATTCCATCAGAGCAAATAGTCATGAGAACCCTTTTGCTAAAAAGAAGTTGTATTTTCACATTGTTACAATTTCATGAAGATTGTTCTTCCCTTACTCTCATGGATTTGCTTGTCCAGCATTCCTATTTTAGCATCAGTTAATTCCCATTTATTATACTGCCAGTTATCTCAGACAGCTGCTTTTCCCCACAGTCTTGCAGAGCCAACACTGATAAAAAGGTAGCATGTGTGGGGAGGAAGGAGCAAAGGAACACTTCCACCAGCTGAGGCTGTTAATGAGACTAACGGTTTACGTAGGCAGCTCAATGAAACAGACTCTTCTTAAAAACATTTGGTGGGGATCCAACTCTGGCGAAGAGCAACGAGAAGTTATCATCACACAGTGGCTCTTCTGTAATCCAGATAACTCACCCGAACTCTGTGCCTTGAAGTATCTCCCAAGTGCGGGGATCCAATCCATGCAGAACGCTGCCACACCAGTCTATCCAGCCCCTTCTTGATCATCTCGAAGGAGAACTAGGAAAAACATGAGAAATGTGCTTTAAAGTCTAAGCTGACTAGTCTAAGAGAGCTAAGACATGAAAATCAAGGGGAAAGCTTTTGTGGGTTTCTAGCTCCTGGATCTATTGTTCTTTAAGATCATTTGACTGAATGGTACATGAGCCTTAATGACCATTGTGCCGTTTTCAGTACTCTGAAAATTCCCGGTACTTTAATTTGTACTGGGCTGGTGGAAAAATCTATATTCTGCACCGGTAGAAAATCTGTTCATTTCTGAGAAAGTCTTATTAAACTGACAGCCAGGAACAGTTCCCAACAGCCCACTGCTCAAGGCTCTCATCGCCTTATGATTTCATGTAGCCTCACTATTACCTAAATACGGAATAGCTGCTTGCTTCTGTAACAGATTAAAGGATGTTACATGGCCCTCAGGAAGATGGAGAGACAATATATAAAGTGAATCAGGAATTTTTCTTTGGAAAAATGGTTCCATATTATCAAAAGTTAGCTGTGTTGTTTCAAAGAAATTCTGCTTCAGAAACGCAAAGAACTACTCACATTTTCATTTTGGGTTAAAATTTAAAACTTTCTAGGTTTTTCTCACTTCACCATGGCAAAATTTTGCAAAGTTGCCACATTTTCCATAACACAGAAAATCTAAATTCTACCCAGCACCACAAATAAACATAAAACCAACTTTGTTGAATTCTTGTTCTCTTTTTTTCCCTCTAAAGAAACAGTAGTCTTTGTGGGACACCAGTTACAGGAAAGTGGGAATTGAGGGCGAGATTAAATAAGCGGCAGACACTTCTCATCTGTTTCATTTTAATAACTCAAATAGCTGGTAAGTCTTAATTTAGAGATTATTTTCAAAGACACACTTATGGAATAAAAATGATGAATGGCATCCTAGTATCCAGGCCATAACCTGGATTCAAGTAGTACAAATCACGTTCCCTTTCTCCCACAGATTTTCTGTTGTGACTGTGTGCAAGTTATCTGCCTTTCTTGCTACTTGGTGTTTAACAAACAACACGAGCGCTGGGATGAGGAAAACACATTAGTAACTGTAAGAAATTGAGGAAAAAACCATACAGAAGCTGATGGCTGTGTGTCACATACCTACCACTAATGTCTTTAAAAAGCTGCTTTTGCAGGTTAAATTTATGCTCTGAGCACAATAACAAATATTGCTAAACCTGGTTATATAAAAGTAATATACTAATTAGCTTCACATAGACAGTAATCAACTATGCATCCTAGGCAAGTTTGAACAAATGACATTATATACAAACTAAGTTTATGACATTTGAACTGTGGAATGATGAATCACCAATGCAGTGATAAAATGAGTCTCTACTAATCTGAAATCAGATACTATTAGTCTCTATAGAGGGGCTCTTCTGTCCAAATTCATTGATGTGAACTGACACAAACAGACTCATCTAACACCAAAACGTGACAAATTCAGCCCTGTTTCCTCCCCCTGTTGATCCAATCCTTGTTTATGGAGCTCTGAAAAGGTGTGGATTGATTGTGGTTATTACGAGTCTGAGGGGAAAAACACATCCTCTGGTCTCAAACCCTGGGTGAACTTGGGATCTGTTGTAAAGCTGCTCCTCTTTTCTTCAATTAGCATTCCCACCACCAGAAATATATTCCACAAATATATATAAATTTACAAGCTTTTTATTCAAGATAATGTTATAATAGTATTAAAGGGGGCTTCTGTCCCTGAACGCAGATGACAACTACATATCAGTATCAAAGGACCATCTTTTCAGATGATCTCCGGCTAACTTCTGCGCTTTTTTTAAGCCTGAGGAAACTGATCCATCCTGCAGCTTGTCAGATCACCAGTGAATACTGATCTGAGCATTTCTGTTCATTTAAACAGCATAAATGAATAAACATGTGAAGGGAATGAGCTGAGCTGAAGAAAATGATGCATTATTCATGCAGCTTAACAACACTTACTCACGCCTAGTACAAATTGAAACCTAAAGTGCAAATCTAGGACACTGAGAAGACTTTCAATCATGCTGAGTTATATTTAAATTCAATCTGTGCCAGAAAGTCTGAGTTCATTTCATGTTTTCACATCAGTGTAGAGGCATTTCATGCTGTAAAACTTCCTTTCATTGGTTACGCTTTGGGAAACATAAGTTATGAATGTAGCAGTTTTTGCCAATGAATAGTAAAAAAGGCAGGGTGGGTTTAACTTGAGATGCAGTGGACATGAAATTAAGTGAGAAGTATAGCGCTGGTGACTCATTTATTTCCATCTGACATGCTCCTGAAGAAAAATATTTAAATCAAAACAAAGCTGAAAAATGAGCAAGTTTGCCAAGCGAGAAAAAAGGTTGCATTTGCAATTCTATTTTCTTTAATGAAACACTTGTATAACACCATTCCTGATATGCTCTGTTAACTCAAGACTGTGAAGGGAAGACGACAATTTCTAGAACATGATACCTGGGTTTTTGTAACCCATGTTAGTTCTAATCTCTCACCAATACTTATTTCCAAAATATGGAAGTCATGCTGAACTCCTCCTACACTGAGCCACTGAAAAAGCTAATTGGCATTTGCAAGGTCAAAAATGTTTTCTGTTTTGCACAATCAGGCCTCTATAACAATATATTTCCCAAAGATAACTAAAAACTTGATCCCAGAACTTCACTTAGTCTTAATTACCCAAGAAACACATGGCTGGGAAAAATAAAGAGAACAGACACACCTGCTGTCTTGAAAGAAGAGTTAAATTCAGTGGTAGAATCTAGATCTACAAATTAAGGAATGTGATTTCACCTCTAAATTTGCTTTTTTCTAACCCTGTTAGATTTTCTTGTCTGGATGTTAAGACTATTTGGAGGTGGAGGTGAGTTATTATAGCACCCATGGCAGTAGACCTCTCGCTCCAGTTAGAGTCTATTGGCACAACTACAGAAGAATTTTTATCAAATGCAGGCAGTTCAGCCATTTCTTCTCTCCTTTCAAACCTATGAAACAAGAGGACTGAGAGTAAGTAAGAAACCTGAAACAGCAGTTCTTCCTCTTACTCTAGACATACCTCAGTTTGCAATCAGCCTCAGGGGGCCTTCGCTTTCCCACCTTCATTCCAGGACGCACGTGCAGAGCAGACTGGAGCAGAGACCCCCAGCTAAGCTTAGGTACAGCATAAGGTTCTACCTGGACTAACTGCATGCTGTCACATAAAATATAATTACTTCTGTAAGAAGAGGGAGAATATGTATCTATGGTGTGGTTTTTCCACTGAACAAGCCAATTAAGTCCTATGTAGTTGCCCTTAGGAAACGATCCTGCCTATAAAAAAACCTGCAGACAGACCCAAAAGGACTGTTATCAGACTGGAAATTCTTTTTCTTTTGAGATTTTCCAGTTCTTAGAGAGGAAAGCAGCTGTAGTTACTTTATGTACTACTATACTGTCTTTCTGAAGACTGAACAAGAACTCTGAAAGAGCTTGAATGAGACCGGGGCTCCTAAAGCTCGAATGGCCTCAAACGCTGCTCCAGAGGACTTTGCACAGGTACAGTTTGTTTCCCAAAGAGGAGTGATCAACAAAAGCTTTGAGCCAGAAAATGTGTTATAGTTCCAGAACAGTGAAGTCAGCAACAGCCAGATTTAAACACTTTATCACAGAATATCAGGGATTGGAAGGGACCTTGTATCATCATCAATCCAATCCCCCTGCTGGAGCAGGAACACCTAGATAAGGTCACACAGGAAAGCGTCCAGGCAAGTTTTTAATATCTCCAGAGAAGGAGACTCCACAACCTCCCTGGGCAGCCCCTTCCAGCATTCTTTCACCCTCACTGTGAAGAAGTTTTTCCTCATATTTAAGTAGAACCTATGTTCCAGCTTGCACCCATTGCCCCTTGTCCTATCATTGTATAGTGGACTAGAGTCACTCACAGTTTGAGCAACATGAACAGGCACCTCCAAATTTTGTAGAATCATCATAGAATGGCTAGAGTCGGAAGGGACCTTCAAAATCATCCAGTTCCAACACCCCTGCCCTGGGCAGGGACACCTCCCACTAGACCAGGTTGTTCAAAGCCCCATCCAGCCTGCCCTTGAACACCTCCAGGGAGGGAAGCATTTCTCTTGTATGGACAAGGCCTACACAACTGACACCCACTTCTGAACCTATTTCAGGCCTGAAAGGATGTAGTGAAAACACCGTGCCATCTTTTGCTTTCCAAAGAACTCCCGCAATGAATTCAGCCTGGCCCAGGCCTGCTTGCAACAGCACGTAGAATACGCGCCGAGCCACGGTTCAAGGCTTGACAGCTTCCTCGCCTCCAAAGAAAAACACCTACTGGGGTAATACGATTACAGAACTTCCAGCAGCTCGCGCAGCATTCAGACAAGCACATTATTGGCGGCAGCTGCTCAAACAAGCGCTCGCCACACCGTGCTCACCCCATCCCGGCAGCTGAAGGCGTGAGAAATAATGTCAATGAGATCAGCCTTTTCCGAAGGCTGGCACGGTGTGCTTCCATATCAGTCCAGCTACCTGCCGAGCAATTAAAGCCGACAGGTTGACGAGCTATTTAAAGGTTACTTAGCTCTATCAAGGTTATTTGATTACTGGAAAGGAGATATTTCAAGAGTCTGAATATTACCACGCCAGCACTTAGGCCGCTAACCTGCCAAATCAGTAGGCATTTCACCAAGTTATCACCCAACCTAAAACAGGTGAAGATTACAGCTGTAAAATGCTAGAATATGGCTTTTATGACAATTAGTCTGACATGATTTAATTACGTATATACATATAGGTCTACTGTACATACAAGTTAAATGAAAAAGGAGAGAAAGTCCAACAAAGCAGATGTTTAGCAGCTTCTCTGAGGGAGTTTCTCTAAGGCTGTTTCTCTTCATTTTGCTTGACTGGGTATCTGTTTCATCTTCCCGCCCTAGAAAAGATCTATACTTGTTGGCCTGCGATCCCAGCATGTAAAGGATTACAATCTAAAGCATCTCATGATTATCTAGATAAATTGCACAATAAAAATTAAATGTACTTGAATGGATTAGAACTTCCAGTAATAATAGCAAAAATCCTTTGAAAGAGAACCACTTACAAGAAAAAAAAAAGGAAAGGGGGCCATAAAAATGCATCAAATGACCTAAAAGACCATGGGTTAAGTCAGTAAGAAAACTGCCACAGCTTTTTAAGACAGATAGCTATATGAAAATGCTCTTTAAGAATACACAGATTATTACGTGTTAGTAAATTCTGGATACAGCACATTCGTTCGCCATTTATTACATCAACTAAGTCTAATTTACAACTGTCTTCTAGTCTGAGCTTTATGCATACCTGCACAAGAGGGAAAATATTAAAATTGCCATTTGTGATTTTTTTGGCCTAGTTTTCTCCCATAGACATATAGTAGAAAAACAAACACTTGAGAACCCTCATATTCTTCTACTTTTGCATATTCTTATTTTGTAATCATATTACATGCATATTTTTTTTTTTCTGATTTCCTTTTCTACCCATAAGTATACTCATATAGTCCAATATTATTTTAAATCCTGATCTTAGTTTTGATGCAGCTTCCTTACTAAGTTTTAGATCACAAAAGCTGTTTATCAGGTATTTGTCACAACAGCGAGAGAATTTTAAAATACCATTACCCTCTGAGATCTCCACATAGTGCCAACATAGTTGCAAGTTAACACAGCTCCTCATTATATCACCATATATCTGGCCCTTAAATTAGTTAGTTGTGAAAGTTCAATAGATCTAAACTTATGCCAGTTCATTTTTCATGGTCCCTACCTGTCCCACTCATGTTTCTATTGCACCAGCGGAAGGTTCCATGCAAAACGTTCACATTTGCCATTCCTCAATCAGCTCACCAAGATAGAGATAGAAGAATAATGGCCAGTAGTTTCATTGACAGCTTCAGTAGCCGGTGAGCTACACCTGTCAGACCTTTTGGAAGCCTCAGGTAAGTCCTGAGGGTATATTTGATGCCAAAGTTAATGCTCAAACTACACTGGGATGACAAATCTAAAGATAAAGCACAAAAATCAAATTAGAAACCCCTCCCTCTTTCTTCTTTTCCTAAGTCTCAAAAATAGGCAATGGGATTAGTTCAATCAAAAATTTAAACTGAGAATTTCAACAGGTTTTCTGAATCTTGATCGATTTTATAAACAAACCCACTTTTCAATACAGCAATATTGTAAGGAAACTGAAAATAAAATGAGCTGAGAAAACAGCTTGGCAGAACCATCCTCTTCAGAAAAAAGCCTTTGGTTCTTAGGATGAATATTATCTGATGCTAAAGCATTTGCCACAGAATTCTCTTTGTCAGGAATTTTCTATAAAACAGTTTTACCATCGCAGATTAAGATCTGGAGTGACAGGAATACAAACAGAAAATCTTCTAAAATGCCTTGTAAGATACCATGGGGATTGGGGTTTTTTTCATTGCCAGGTGATGATCTCCTACACGTTGGTTTTGTTAAATGTAAGCACATATGAATCACTTAAACAGAGAATCTGAGACCTAAATGTTTTATCTAGAAAAAGAATTAGCTGCCAGTATGGTAGCATGCTGCCTAGATATGCTGAGTGCATCCAACATTACCAACATTCCTCTGCTTCAGCAAATTACTTTATTAAATTTTCCTGGCAAGAGTTTACTCTGTATGAAAAATGGATGTACTTGATGCACTTCCAAATTGTTAACTAACTGACACATTATTTCTGTTTCTCTAAACTAATTCAAAGGACAAAGATACAGTGTGGATCTGGAGATGGAAAAACTAGCAGAATTTTTCACTAGGCTGCCTTTGTTAAGTAGAACACATTTACCATAGATTATTTTAGAGCCTGAACCCACCACTGGTTTGTCAGGTGAAGACATAGGGCTGGACTATGCAGCTTGGAGGAGTAGAAAAGGTGCAATTCCTCTGATGGCAACACGTGACAGCTAACGAATCCTCAGCACACTGGCATTTTTTGTAACATACTGTGGAATTTCCAAGTTCTGATTCCATTAGCTATATTTCACCCAGAGTCTCTTTGGGGGCTCTTGTTGCTTTTTGAATGTGACAGCAATAAAAAGATCAGCGGAGGCGTGCTGACGAACTAATGCAAAAATGCCCAGAAGACATGCCTGGACTTCACTAGACTGAGCTGCTGTTATCTTCTCACGCTACAGGCAGAGATAAATTATAACTTGAAATACCAGCTGGAAGTTTTGAGATTTACATTTCATTTTATCAGAATTCGAAAGCACGTAAACACAAATCTCAACTCATTCTGACTGTCTATAATAAGGAAACTGCACAGTAGCAGCTCAAACGATCTTTGTCAATGTAATTACCTAAACTGAAGATGAAAGGTCAAACCTTGAAAATAGCGTGCAGGCTAATCAGGTAAATCAGTCAGAACACAAGGTTTTNGAGGTGCTCCATCCCTCTGATCACCTTCGTGACCATCCGCTGGACCTGTCCCAACAGGTCCATGTCCTTTCTGTGTTGAGGACTCCAAAGCTGGACACAGTACTCCAGGTGGGGTCTCACAAGCACAGAGTAGAGGGGCAGAATCACCTCCTGTGACCTGCTGGCCACACTTCTTTTGATGCAGCCCAGGATGCGGTTGGATTTCTGGGCTGCCAGTGTGCACTGCCGGCTCATGTCAAGCTTCTCATCTACCATCATTACCAAGTCCCTCTCTTTAGGACTGCTCTCCAGCCATTCTCCACCCAACCTGTATTTGTGCTTGGGATTGCCACGTTGTAGGTGCAAGACCCTGCACTTGGCTTGGTTGAACTTCATGTCATTTGCACTAGCCCACCTCTCCAACCTGTCCAGGTCCATCTGGATGGCATCCCTTCCCTCCAGCATTTTCACCACACCACCAAGCTTGGTGTCATCAGCAGACTTGCTGAGGGTGCACTCTACCCCACTGTCCATGTCTCCGACAAAGATGTTCAATAGCATTTTAGTGGAATAACTCTCAGTTAATCATGTATACCTTTGTACATTACACAGACATCCACAGCCTAATAGTTCAGGATTCTGACTTCCCTAAGAACTTCAATGTTAGTGTGGTTTCTCCTGTACAGATGGTAGGTGAAAAACCAATAAAGAAAGTGACATTTAGTTTATCTATTATTTATGATTGGGAAAGAAAAGACATTCAACAAAGACAAATTTGCATATGCATACATGTGATTGACTTAAGAAGCGATTGACTACCGCGATTGACTACCTCGATGAACAAACTGCATCACACACACAGAAGCTAATTCCAGGAACTCAAAATGCCAGCTTTCTTTTCTAGATTTTTGAAAACAAGATCTACTAATTAGCTTGAGGTCGAATCAGTTACAAAGTTCCCTTAAAAACAGAGCCAGTCAGCACTTCAAAACTTCAACTTCACAGGAAACAAAGGCATTTCAAAATCTGACCTCATTCCAATTCAGAACAAATCTGAGTACTCTCAATATTTCCTATGAAATACGATTAAAATGCTGTGTTAAAAATAGTTCTTTCATGCTAATATTTCTTGTTTTTCTCTTACTCTATTACAGGCACATACTATAAATGTTATTGGACGTTGTCAATGCATCATATGATTTATATTATGTCAAGTTGTCATATTACATCGAAACATACCAAATAGTCCAGCATTCTGTTTTTACATTATTTTTATATTATTTTCATGAAAAAGCAGTTGCTACGTTGCTTATAATGAAACAGCTTCTTTTCTAAGTCAGGGCTGCCTAGCCTTTTAAGAACTGTGGCTTGGTATGAGTTTTGTGACTCCTAAAAATCAAATTTACCATTTCCTGGAGTAGTTTGCAGAACTAGACGCTCAGCATAAGTGTATCAAAATTGGACAGACCTGATAGAAATTCACCCTTCAGGCCAAGCAGCTCACAGGCCAGCAGTTCAGTAACCTTGCTGTAAGTCAGACTGTTTTTTATTCATGCTGCAATGAGACAGTGTGGTACTTTGATGCAAAATTTATTGTTTTACTTCCAGTACCTCATAACATTGAGGAAAACAAGCTTTTGATCTTTCTGAATATTCCCTAGATACATTTTCCTTTGAATATCCTCCTAGCCTTATCTATTACTTTGTCAGATGATCTTTTTAATCAGTCCTTGCACTCACAGATGAAGAAAAGACTAGAGATATTTCTCACAGCTGAAATATATGCATAATGGATAATCGGAGGTGCACACAGAATTCATTTATATCATCAAAGGATGCAAGCTCTGAGCTTTGAATAAGATCTCAGTCCTTGATTACGATTACACATATTCCATGTGTCTGAGCTCTGAAAGCGTTTGTCAGGCATCGGAAGAGGCTGCCCAGGAAAGTGGCTGAGTCACCATCCCTGGAGGTATTCAAGAGGCGTGTAGATGTGGTGCTGAGGGACGTGGGTCAGTGGAGACTTGGCAGTACTAAGTTAATGGTTGGGCTTGCTGATCTTAGAAGTCTCTTCCAACCAAAATGATTGCATGATTCTACTCTAAGACAAAATTTAGGTGCACTCCAGATGTAATTTTTCCCAAGGACTTCAACCTAAACCTAACACAGACAAGATGACACCAGGGCTGGCCCTTTCCTACTTACACAGGCCCCCAACACTATGTCAATAGACTGGTGCTCTCAAACGTATCTCTACTATCCTTGTGTATCACACTCCATGCACACAATACACAATCCTGGTACCATCTTATAAAAATGTCACTCTAAGTAGCTGTGACACAACCCTTACATGACTGCAGACATTTTCATCAGAAAAAGCAGCAGCTGAAAATTTATGTACTCAGAGGGACACCAGATGCAGCCAGTGAGATACAGGGTGAATATTCTACTTGGATGTAGATAGTCCTGTCTAGTGGAAACAGCCACTAACAATACACTTTACTGGTTTGGGCTTGGAGGACAAGGGGTTTCTTCCCGAGAAAATAGCCTTTACACATCTGTCATCATTTTATCAATTCAAAACCCGAATTTTCCTCCTCTGCTATGAAGAGTTTGATTTTGCAGCTACAGGTAGAAATGAGAGTCACTCTGTTCTGGCAGATCAGAGTTTGAATGGTAGCTACAGGAAGACTGTAGTCCCTACTGGTAAATAGGGCATTTTCTATGAAAGGCAATAGTCATTCTAACATTAGATGACCCTAGAGATCCCTTCCAGCCTGGACCATTCTATGATTCTATGATTAGTATAGAGGATCAGGTCTTGAGGTACAGGTAGATTACATTAAGCATCTTTTAAATAAGAGGGGCTTTTCTGGATATTGTTTCAAAGAGAAGGAGGTAGAAAAAGATGACCAAAACTCTAAGAGTATAAAGGAAAGGTGCCACCAAAATGCAGTTATAAAACCCTTCAGGCTCTAATGGCATGCTAAAAGCATTCCTGCCTTGTTTCTGCTGCCCCCAGCTGCCCATTCCTACCTGTGTCTTTGCACAGCATGGCCTCAAAAACAAAGCTCGAGAGAGTGGGGAATTCTTGTTTAGGTAATACAGAAGGGCAAGAACCTTTGGAAGGGCTTTCCCACCAATGATCCTGTGAAACTGTGATCTTGTCTCATACCATAAGAAAAAGCCGTGATCACTTCTCATACCATGAGAAACAAAGTTTTTATTAGTTTAAGAATTGACTAGAATTCTTGAAATTAAAAAAGAAAAAAAAGGAAAGAAAAAGAAAAAGAAAAATAATAATTTATCTCCTTGTGAGTAAGGAAACAGTTGTGGGGGGTTTGGGGATGTATTTTCATTTTTTTGTAAATAAATGAGGGGCTGCCCTCAAGACACACGATTTTATGCTTTTCCTGACAGAGACAACCTGTGTGGACCTGATTTTTTGCTTCAAAATAAGGTAATAACTGATACTGTTTGACTCAAAACTTTTATTTTCCTGCTTTTACACATCTGCATATAAGACACAAAGGAACTTTATTAACCTCACAGCATAGTGTGCTTTATGAATTAGAACCTATACCTAAATGCACTTTAGCTATAAGAGATGATCTTCAACCTTTCATTAGTGTGAAAGCAGTTCTTCATCTTTGATGAATACTTTTGTTGATTGTAATTTTCAATATATTCTGCGAAGTAACTTCATGCAGAACATAATCAGTAAAACTATATATAAATATATATACACACATACACAAAAACTTCTTTTATGGATCATTTCAAGAGAGAATAAGAGAAGTAGCTCTTTTTTTCCTACATATATCCATATTTATTTATTTCCCCTGCTCCTGAGTTGCTTTGGTTCTATGTAACCATGTCAAAAATAGAAGCATAGTGCAGACATCTGAACTGAAGCTATATTTGCAATTCCAGAACTGGAAGAATGATACGGCTCTGTTCAAAGAACAACACGGCCATTATGCACAGCCTCAGTGTATTTATTCGCTGTGAATGAATATTCACTTGGCTGTGAGCAGCCAGGTGCCTAACCAGAAGAAGGTAAATGAAATCCAAAAGTATTCTTCCCTCTTTTAGAGCACCTTTACACAGATTCCTGAAAGGACTGGGTAAATTACAACAGTCATTTTATTCCTAACAACGCCAGCATTAATAGGCCTTTAGTAAAAATTACCTATAAAGAGCTGAATGGAAATTAATAGTCAGGTATGTCAAGAAAGGTGTTCAACTAAAAAAGGGATTGTTCCTGTAATCAGAAATTGGTTTTAATTGAAACAGGAAACAATCATGTATCAATAGCATCAGTGCTCCTGTCACAAGAGGTTTTGTTTTTCAGCAGAAGACCAATACAATCTACAATAAACAAATGCGTTTGCTTTACCCCATAGTATTTCCCATTGGATATACTTAATTAGTTGATTGGCTTAAACTCACCATGCCCTGATCCAAGAAGTACTTCCAAATAGCCTTTCACCTAGCGCCAAGTTTTTTTGGGGACAACACAAGGAGTGGGTAAAGAAATTAAGGTAATTACTGATGAAATATAATCTTAAATGGGAAATACATTTGCAAAAAGACAGACTGCTCCAGGAATGTTTTCAGCAGTGGTTCTGATCTAGCAGAGAAAGCCTTTTGCTCTGATTGTTCACATGAATTTAATCAATATTAAAAAGGTGCTGTTGATTCATCTAGTTTTTATGATTCTGAAGGAAAATGTTTGGGACGTGGTATATCTCTTGAATATGCACAGAAAGATCAGCCACCCACAGTAATTTTAAGCTCTAAAAATGGCCTGTGGCACTGAATTGCTTGCAGTCATTGAAGCTCTGAAATACTGGCTGGATTCCAAAGCAACTCAAGTGCCAAAAGACCAAGCGGAATTACTTTCAGATTATTATTAAACTCACAAAGCATTTATAGAATTTGCTTTTTGATCAACAGCAACTTTGCCTCCCCTGATAATACAACAGCTAGAAGTATAGGTCCAATGCACTGTGTGACCTAATTGGTTTAAAATCTAATGTACTAAAAGAAATTAATTTATTTAAAAAAAAAATAAATAAAGTGAACAAGTGACAAAAGCCCACAGCAAGTTAGATGGTTTTAGGAACTAATACAAAAAAGCTGGGGCAGAAGCAAGAAGCGAAATATTGTTCCCTGTGACCAAAGAAGCCTGAAAATTCTGAAATTGCTTTAGTGGTCAAGCCACTTCTAAATATTGTAGTGGCAACCAGATCAGGAGTGAACTCATTCCTGTTACAGCAACTTTACTGGGCCTCAGAACAACACAAATCAAACATCTAAAGAGATTTTAGAAACAGAGTAGAAAGCAATAAAAATTGGCAACTGTTGTTCTGCGGTATTCCGATAGTTGAGTTCTTTTGAAGTTTATGCTGAATACCAGATGCAGCTACAAGCCCTTGCTATTTTTGGCAGTAATATATTTGTCAGTGTGTCAGTGACAGGACAGAGAAGAGTCAGTATTTTCATGTGATCTTAAAGCCCTGTGTGTTTTCACAGCTAAAAAAAAAGGCGGTATAAAAATAAATCAGAAAGTCAGTCTGAAACAACAACAATAATAATAATAGTAATAATAATAACAACAACAACAACAACAACAGATCAAATTCCTGGAAAATAGTTAACTTGGTAATATTTCTGGCTTAGGCAAAGCTCCTAAATAATTTTAGACAAATAATTGTGGATGAACTACACTTGTAACTTGCAGCATAGTTAGGCTACGCTGTAATGCTACCAATAAAAATTGAAATGTCTAATGGCTGAAAGATAATCAATGAGACATCTCTCATAAATCAAGCAAAGTTTTACCAGAAAGGCACTTCTGTTTTATAGGATCCAGTAATCATACTCGGATTGACCTCCAAGTTAATTTTCATTTTCTCAGTAATACTCTTTTGGATTCCCAGAAACAATATTCCATGCAATAAGCATGCCCTCAAATGAAAAAACTAATCTGTGAACAGAGCTTTCTAGAATCTGTACCGGTGTAACGCCCCGAGAATGTAATGTCAGCTGAGGCAAACATTGCAGTTATCAGCCACAATCTGGAAAGTAGTAGGTAGGAAGGACTCGAAAAAAAGTTCTAAATCATTATGGAGACTAGTAGTGCTACCATTATTTCCAAGAAAATCTATGAGGTTGGAAAAAAGATATTAGAGACAAGGGCACTGCAGAAAAGGGAAAGAATATTGTACTACCCCACCTAACTACTCCTGCTGTTTTCTATTTTTCTCTGTCTCTGGTAAGCTTATTTACCCACTAAAATAGAGAAGTTTGATTACAAAACATCAGCCATCACTTTTCAAATTCTGTTTGGTGCATGCATGGGAAGAAAAAAACATTCTTCCTTCCGAAGCCACAAATAGTAGCCCCTCTCAACGTTATCTAAATACCAGGCAGAATGTAAAACAGCAGATAGATGCATTTCAGAACACGGAAAACTGCTTAGTCCTGGCTTCCAACAGATTGGGCTGTGTAGGTATTAGCATTGCATTTGATACATTCAGAGGAATGTGAAGCTTGTCTTCAGATTTAATTTCAGGAATCACATGGGTCTGAAATTTCAGCTGCAAGTTAATTTCAGCTCCTCTTCTTAAAAAAGGATTTAACAAATAGAAACCCCATAGTGCCTTACTGTTACAGTGAAGGTGTGTGAACTTCAGCACTTTTGTGTGGTATGATAATTTACCAATACAAAGTCATGCACGTTCTTACTATTTTTTCCTGTTTAGAATACAAATAATTTTTAAAATGCCAGGACAACTTCCACCTTGCTCAGTTCTGTCAATAAAACAACGCTGGTACACCAGCAAACAATAAAAAGCCCCAACAACTAAGATTTCAGTAAATGAACTTCAAAGCCTACACACTTTGAGAAGAAAGGAAAGCATTGGGGAAATACTAGCTAGTGGAAAACACAAAGTCATTTCTACCTGGAATGGAGCTTATTCTTCCTCAAAAAAAATATTTAGGAAAGCAGCAAATCCATTTCAGGTACACTGGGAATGAAAGAAGGAACAATCCTTCACATTCTACATTTCAGAAATTCCTTTATTATTTCATGACAGCAAACAAAACAAATTATATAACTGATTTCCGTAGTGAGCAATTCAGAGAAAATATACATAGTCTCTGTTCATAAGTTTGCCTCAGGAATCACTGCATGGTTTTAACTTGGAGCTGAAGAAAGCCCCTAGTTTTATGAAAAATGAATGATCATCAACCCTACAGCTCCCATATGAAAGTGTCACAGGTGTACATCCAAAATGAAAAGTGGTAATTTAGATATCCTGCATAATTTGAAATCTTGCTTCAATCATGCTTCATCCTAACCACAGGAAAAGTTATTCGGCTGAAAAGTGCAGAGGAATAACCTGTTACTCACCATTCATGGTCAGCACTTAATGTTGACCCTGCTTGTATACATTTGTCATAAATCCAACTTCATTGGGATCTCTAAGACAGAGTTTCAATCAGTGAAAGCTGTAGTGATACCTCATTGTTCCCGAAAAACAGCACTAGTGTAATTGCCACGTGCAGGCACAGAAACCATTCAAATAGCTACCCATGAGGCTGAAAAGTTGGGGACAATACCACAGTGTCCCCGTGTGCAAGTGGCAGCTCCTGACCCTGAACAAATGTCATTTTTGACACCGAGAGAAATCCTGCAAAGGGCTGTAAGGTCTTTGCCAAAATTTGGCCTCGAACTAGAACACAATATTGTTATTGGCTTAAAAAAAAAATAATTAAAAAACCATCCCCAAAGTACTTTCACATGTAGGGAATATAGAGGATCACATACAGGGAATAGAAATGTACAATTGTCTCCTATTATTAATCACATCATGAACCTTTCAGCCTTGCTGCTGAAGTTACATTTAGCTCAGTTCTGCTCAAAACTAATGTTTGTTTCACCACTCCCTTAAACAGAGGTGTGAAACTATCCTAAATTTAAAAACAGATGAGTAGCATGAGGTACATAAGGTAAAATCCCCATCATAGAATGGACCTTTTTTTATTACAAACCTTTTATTACAAAACTATCTAGCAGACAGAGCAATTGAGTAAACCACTACTGCAGCGGAATAAACAGTTGGGGTGGTAATTGCCAGCAAGGAGGTGACAACGCACAGTTGGGAGGGGGCCAGGTTTCCATCGGGGTCAGCCAGTAGTAAAACTATTTGTGAAGCCACAGTCTCAGGCTGACAGAAACCAAATGATAAATCAAACAACAAAGAGCAGTCATTGAAAGGAAGAAGAGAAATCAGAACCAGAAGAACAAAGTCATAAAGTTACAGGACTGGCACAAAGACTCCTGCCAGTATTCCACAGCTTTTCGAAGTCACTCATGAACCTAGATTTACTGATTTTACTGCTTATGCTGAAGTATATCATTAAGAAAAAAACCAAAAAACAATAAAACCAATAGAGCAATGTCCTGCCCCAGTTGCCACCAGTGTCCTTTTCCCAGGGATGCGTAATGGAATGCAATAATCTACTAGTGAAAAGGAAAGCTCAAGTGAAAGAACGATTGAATAGTTAATCCATTCATGCTATTTATAGCAAATCAGTTCCTCGGTCTCCGATAATACAGCCTATAAATAGACCAAAAAAGGCAGAGAAAGAAAGAAGCTGCAAAGCCTCTGCCCTCCCTCTCCCAGGATCTCACGGCAAGGAGCAGCAACAACCTGCTCGTTGTTCCGGAGGGAGAGGATGCTCTTGTAAGGCTGTTGGAGGCTCAGAATCCCAGCGGGAAGAGGGAGGACACTGCAGCCACCGCCGGCTTCTGCCTCTTTGCAGCTTCCCTCAGCACCACACCGCGGTAGAAACGCGATATTGCACCTTCCCACCAAGCGCCGAACTACTAGCTTGTCACTCTTCCACCCGGTTTTCTCTCTTTTCTACTTGTTTCCTCGCGAGTGGCTTCTCCCACCGCTTTCTAAACAACAACTAAAATAGACTAGATTCAACACATCTTGATTCAAAACACGGTTCTCCCTCATCTCTGCCTTCCAACCACGGCACTCATCCTCACCACACGATTTGCAAGACCCGCCATCCCCAGAACCATAGCCAACCATAGGGGAGGACACCTTGGTTACCTTCTTCCCCTCCATTGGCACTGCTTCCAACTGATTCCTGGACTTGCTGTGACATGTGCTCTCACACGTTGTCCCTAAGTAAGGCTTCTTCTCCCGATGTGCAAAACCCAATCCAAGCACTGAGTCAAGATCTTTATTGCAATTCTGCAGAATCAGGTGCGGGGAGTTTAGTAACAGCCAGCACAGCACCCACTTCTGACAGCCCAATGTTTACAGGGCTAAGGTACAGCTGATGGGTGAGCTGCCGCTCCTTTGCCGTCCCTCATCCTGCACATGCATTCAAGTTCACGTTTTAAACCTTTCAGGAGATCCCCTTAGTTAAGGGAGAGCGTACTCCCTCCACGGGGTGTTGCCAGCCTTCAGTAAGCTCTCAATACGGTAATCCTTCAACAGCTCCATTTCTTTGATCTAAGTTTCAGTTAATTGTTTCTACATCTGGTCCAGGTGCAAAAGGCTCAATCAAGTTTTAATTCCAGGAGTTCAGCTAAAGTGCAATGGAAGGTTTTTTTACAATTTTATACAAAGCTCTTTGGTTTAACTTTTTAACCATATTCTTTTGACATCACACATATGACAATGAGCAGACTGGGGGGCTGCAAAGCTCTCCTGTACCCTTTCTTATCACCTTTCCACACCAGTCAGCCCAGGGCACACTGTAGAACCCTGAAAGCAGTCCTGCTGATGGCAGTAGCACTCGGTGTGTATGGGTACAAAAGCTCAAACCTTTTATACTGAGATGTAACAGCTTACCACACCCACAACCTGATCCATTTATTTTGGAGAGTAGTAAGTCCCCTCCCACCCCAGGCCCATCCTGAAATCTCCTACTGCTGAGAAAATTTTTAACTCTCCCTGCCTACAATGCAACTGAAACAATGCCAAAAAGATCAATTCAGTGGAATGAGAACATTTTATTTTCATTAAATGAAAACTTCAATAATTTGTCCTCTGCCTTACTCCTTTGCTTTAGTGAGCCACCAGGAATGAAGATAAAGGAGAGTAACCTCGATCTTACAGCAAGCTCCTTAAAGAAGAGAATGATTCACTCAGCGATATCTATGCTGGATTCTATTGTCGTTTCATTCTTTACTAGATCAAAGCTTCCCAGAAAATAGAGTCACTCTGTGAGTAATTAGATTTCCCAATCTTCACCTGTATGGAAATAACCGCTTCCTAGTTTCCAGGAAAAAAAAAATAAATTAAATTACATTAAATAATCTACCATTCATCATCATACCTGTCTCCCCCTGTAACATCTCATACAGCAAGAGAGATTCCTGGATGCCTGTAACCTAAGCCCCGGCCGGGGGTAGAGGATACGACTGTGAAATGGGAGAGAGACGGCGAGACGGAGAAATTGGAGACAGCCGTAATGTTTAACACCGTAAAGCAGAAGACAGCTTAAAGTTGCTAATCTCACCCCGGCTGTTAATAATTATGACAGCTAACACTTCATATTTTGTACTCTCTGTCGTAGTTTAGCAAACATTTTTGGTTGTGTTTATGGGTTGTTTTTTTTTAAAACAGTATTTAATATGGATTAGATAACAAGCAGTAAAGAGCCACAAAGTTCACCTACAGAAGTTAAAAATCGTCGTGCAACTTTGTATTAAGCTGTAGGCATCCTAATGAACCACTCTAAAGAGCAATTAAGGCCTAAAACGTTTCTGAGTGACACCGTGCCGCAACGAGGCCAGAGCCCAGCCAAATCTCTCCCAGTTTACAAACAACAGGAGATCCTGGCAGAATGCTCAGTACCAACACGCCTTGATTTTGCAATACTTCCACTGGAGAGGTTCAAAACACATTGACCTTCATAACATGCTTTCAAGCTCGTCTGTTTGCTCTGGAGTTTAGAGGGATTGAGGCATCTGGGTGAACAAGAAGGGAGAAGGTGGTCTCTGGAACAGCTGAAATAATCTTCTCAGGTCTGACTGGTATTCTTTTTCCCTGGGGTGGGCTTCTTGCTACTGTTTAAACAGATATTCACTGATAGTCTTTCTATGCAGGCAAGTGATATTTTACAACTATACATAACTGAAACCAACATGTTCCAATAAGAAGCCTTCTACAAAGGCAATATCACTAGCCTGAATATACACCCTCTCTAAAACACAGTCATTGCAACATGGAAAAGAACCAAAACCAACCAAACAAAAAAGCTAAAACAGAGAAGAAACTTAAAACTAGAGAGAAAATATCCATCTAAACACTTCTTTGATCTGTAGTAATCATAGAATCATAGAATGGTTAGAGTTGGAAGGGGCCTTAAAAGACCATTGAGTTACAACCCCCCTGCCGTGGGCAGGGACACCTCCCACCAGAGCAGGTTGCTCAAAGCCCCATCAAGCCTTATGTGTTTATGTGTATTAATGTGACAGTCAGACAAGACCATCGATGTTGAAGTGTCACAGAGTTCCTCAGACAAATTATACCGATTTCATAGAATCATGTTGGTTGGAAGAGACCCTTGGGATCATCGAGTCCAACCATCTAAACCAACCAGTTCAACCACTTCCCTGCACAGCTCCAGAAAATATCCCTCCCCTCCAGCTCGATCGCTTGGCTTTGCCTCAAGCCTGCAAAACACTTATCACCCTTCTTCATGCTAGCCAAAAGCGGAGCTGGAAACCGGACTTCCATCCTGAGATCAGCGATGCAGGCCTGGGTCCGGGGGCGGCGGGGACCGCGGGCATCCCCGTCCCAGCGCCAGCGGGTGGCAGCACCTTCCTTCCCAGCCGGCGCAGAGACGGGAAGGCCGGCAGCACGGCAAGCTTTACCCCTCGCTTCTTCAGCGATTGCCATAATTAACGCGTGTTAAGGTTCATTAGAGATCCCTCTCCTCCCCTTTGATTATATCCTCTTTTTGCCGTCCCACTGGGACAGGCGTAATACTCATGAGTGTGGAGACCCATTCATTGAAGGCTTTAATATTTATTCCCCCCCCCTCCACTAATAAAGCCAACCTTTAAATGATCAGGCACAACCATAAAGTACCAGTACACTGAGTACCACCACCGAAGTCACGTTTTCAATGACAAGACAACATCTGCTGAGCAAAAGGACACGGCTCCAAAAAAAGCAAATCAAAACAAAACAAACAAGCAAACAAAAAAGTGTCTTTTAATTGCATGAAAGCCATCACATCCCCACAAAAACAAAAGACACAAGTTGGGGCTTCTCCACAAGAAATGGAGCCAGATTTGACAAAAGGGCAGGCTCTGGGGAAGCTGGAGCAATACATGGATTTTTCGGGAGGTCCAGCAGACTCAGTACCCGTTACTTTCCATTTAATGGTATTAATTAAATACATGGTGTATCTTGTTTCAGTATCAATACATAAAAAGCACAAAATGAAACATTTAGTTGTTCAAATTCCAGGAAGCCCCTATATGTGTATACGTGTCCATTTTAAGCTATTTTCTTATATATATGCACTACAAGTTCACTGCAGCAGACTAAAAATCAAGCAAATGTATAAAAAACTTAACTTGTAAGTTACTTATTTGGCTGCTAGTCCAACATTCAAGACCCCTACTGACAAGTCCAGCAAAATGAAAAACAGCCCAAAGGCCAAGCTCCCCCACTCACACACGGCACATTTATCCCCCCTCTGTCTTAGCCATTGATCCTCTTCTCAAACACTGGTTTGACTCATTCCCCTAATTCTTAACCAAACCTTCCCAGTCAAAAGAGGCAAGGGATACTCCGGAAAGCAGATCTTGAATCCAAGTCCTCAAAACAGAAATGGTGCCCACCCACAAGCGTAAAAGCCACAGTCCTTTACAGACTCACCCTGGCCACGGGGTTAACAAACAGGGAAAACCTACTAGTTAGGTGCAGGCTTTTGACTTTAAAGATAGATAAGGTCTTGAATACCAGTAGCAAAACACTTTGCTAGTGGGACTACCGGGAAGAACATAAAGACTTGACTAGGTACAACAGGGTTGGCAGACCAGGCAGGAGTTTGAGAGCAGACCTAAACGAATGCATAAGGAGGATAGAAAAGTTGAGCCCAGCATGTTTCTAGTCCTTATCATAGAATCATTTTGGTTGGAAAAGTCCCTTGGGACCACCAAGTCCAAACATCAGCCCTACTCTAAAAAGTTCTCTCCTACTCTATACCCCTGAACACCTTATGGCACCATCATTTGGAGGAACAGCCCGAGAAGGAAAAGAGGGCTACCTGCTTTGGCTATCCTTTGGACATCGTGTTTAGAGACAAGTGCAGAAATACTCACCCCTCCACCTGACTGCTGAGTATATCCTGAAGTAGATAGGTTCCTTTCCCCAGGATGCCATGTTGGGTTTGCACACTTTCATCCCAGGAATCCTAACCCTAATCAGAGGCTGCAAACAGGCTAGAGACTTGTGGCAAAAAGAAAAGCTTGTGACCGTGAGCGCCTGTGGGAGACCTGCATCCCCCATCCTTTTCTCAACTACCTGTTCTGTATGGGATGTTAAATTAGCTTCCTCTAAGCCTTTCTTCAGGCCTCCCCTTGCCTCCTCCATCTCTACTCCACCAAACTGGTAGCATGGTAAGATCCTTCTGTCCCACTGCTGGGTGCTCAGTGATAACTGGTTTGGTGTCCAACACCATGGACAGATTGAACAGAAGCTCAGTTGTTAAAAGGAGCTGATTTGTTCTCTTCTGAAGGGTTGGTTTCCCATAGGATCTCCATGATCCTCTTCAGCTGAGTGAAGATGACTCGTTATGAACCTATTGTTGACCTTTGATACTGCTCAGCAGATTAATCAAGTACTTACTGCTTCTAGAGGTGGTCAGCCCTTCTCTGCTTCCTGCAGTAAAGCTGTCTTCCTCAGCACAGGTGGCAACACTGGCTGGTGGGCAGAAGTCCTGTGGAGAAGGAGCAGGTCCACCATAGCACCAGCTGTGAATGGAAAACCTTCAGTAGTCCTACTGTTTTCCTGAGCCCAGGGTAAGCTCAGCTTCATGCTCTGCGCCAGCAAGGGCCGATGGCACAGGGAGTGCTCAGAAGCAAGTTATGAGACAGTGGAATCTCTCCACTTGAGGCATTGGGCTTTCTCTCTTGCAGTGGTAGGATGGATTCAATCCACTGACCTGGATCCTGGTCTGATCTTTATGGATTTTGTGAAAGGTCAAAAGGTCACAACACAGACCAAGGGCAGTGGCTAAAGAAGAGCTATCAGGCACTAGAGTGAAGCTTCTGTTTTCTCAGTGATTAAAAAAAAAAAGGGGGGGGGAGAAATAACCATTACAGACAAGTGAATGGAAGAAATATTTAGATCAACAGCAAGAGTAAGACTGTCCTGAAAAGCCAAAGGATTTCCAGTGTCCATGAGCAGCAAACAGAACTGTGGGTTCTTTCTCCTCCACACCCTTTCATTGAACCCAGCATCGCTGGACTTCCAATGGGCCTTTGCAACCAGGTTCCTCTGGTGGAGAAAACTCATCCACAGCTTCCAGAGTACCTATGCACATGGCAGGGGGCATGGAGGGAGAGAGACCCAGGTTGTACAGAACATACATTTCAGTGGAGGAAAAGTGTCTCTGAAGGAGAAGACCAGAACCATGATAAATAATGGCAACAGTCATTGACACAGCTTTTACTCTGGAGAAGAAATAAAGGGCTTGAAGCTTCATCAGCCTCACTAGAGCAATTCAATGAGAAACTGATTTTATATTTGAGGACGACCTTTCTGTTGGATGCAGTGGAAAGTGTATACACATTGCTAGAGTTATCATTGAAATAACTTGCTAATTGGTATGAAAAATATAAATACTTCCATGCCTTAAAAGCTTAATCTGGCATTGATTTAATTATTTGTTTTCGTACATAACAAGGAGACGTCCTCTGTGGTTACAGCAGTTTCACCAAATATTTGGTAGGCCGTTTCTCCAAATCACAAACTTGTTTAACATCCACTGTTAATCACTTTCTGATTCCCCATTGTATTCATCTCACAGTAATAAAACTGCCAAATGTTCCAGATCCCACATGTTAAATAGTTCCGACTTGCAAACAGAGCATTGGCAGTGAAAAAAAACACCAAACCCTGAGACTCGTTTCTCTGTTACACCCTGAAAAGAAATTGTTCCATTTTCTCCACCCTTGTTGCCATAGATGTAATCTGCAGGTAAATGTACAGATTTTCTGTTAACTAAGATAAACCATAAATGTGTGTTAAACTGAAAATCAATTAAAGTATTTACATGAGAAAAGTAAACCACTTGATTTGACCCTTCAGCTGTAGAACACCAAGTCTGCACAGGGCCTTACCGGTCTACAAATATCTAATTAAAGAGATAGTAAACTAATTAAACACTAACAACTGAAAGAGGAGGGGGAAAAGAACCAGAAATTCATGACTGATAGCAATGAGTTCCTCTTAAACAGAGGTGTGATGAAAAGGATTTGGCTGGAAGCTCATCACGTATTTTACCCTCAAGTTTATGACACAGAGATGGAAACGCAGTTGTGATGGAATGGACAATGTTCTGCTCTTGTTCCAAATGTTCTGCTCTTGAGCAAACCAGAGGTGTTGGGGACCATTTTTTACCGTACTTCCACGAATACCTGAGAGATGTGATAATCTATGCAAAACATGTCACTGAAGTCCAAACTGTTCCTAATCAAAAGGAGTAAAAAATACCCCAGTTTGCGTGAACTGCAGCCTTGTTTGTGAGAAAAGCAGACCATTGATAAAAAGTAGTTTTGAACACTATCTTCTAATTCTTATAGTTCTGGCTTATAAGGAGAATAACCTAACTACAAAATTGTTAAGCCAGAAATTCCTGAACATGCTTGCATAGCAGATGCATTATCTTCTCAAGAAGGAATTAGCAATAATGTGAGGAAAAAAGATAAAGCTGAATAATTTTATGATATTTAAGGATACATAAAATATACCTTGATTTTTCCTATCTTACCTGCTGCATATCTAATGATGGGAGGCCCTGTAGCAATTCGGGCCTCAATTCTGAAACCTCCATGAGCCTGGGCCACTTCTCATTTCTCAAATTCACCCAGTGGTTTTAAGCCCCATTTTCTAGTATTTGCACACAGTAAGAGAAGGTGGTGAGGATATGGAGAAAGTGCAAGAGCAGAGGGAAATACTTTATTGGTAAGCCTCCTTTTTATCACTGATCTGAAGGACCCCTCAAGAAAAGATTTTGTGGGGTTTTTTTGCCTAGTTTGATGGCAGGTTATTACAGCTGCTGGGAAACCTTCACGTAAAGAACACATTTTTAACTGGATAACAGTAAGTAAGGAATTTAATTTTAAAATATGTGCTTTTCAAAAGGAAGACTACCTATGATCTAACCTACCTGAGATTTCTAATGTTTTGTCATTGTGGTATTGGGATTCAACAAAGAATCTCAAGCAAATCTCCATCACAAACAGTGTGACAGAATTCTTATTCCCACATTTAGTATTTCTGTCTTCTCGTCATAAAATTCTTTCCTTCTCAGGAGTCTCTGAAAAATTTCATGGATGCCAGTCCCTTTCTTAAGGGCACAGACACTAAACAAAGGACAGCCCAGTCTTTTTATTTTGAATTCCACCCAAACAAATGTCAGTAAATGACAGCAGTATGATAATATAGGATGACAAAAACCAGAAAGCTCTTGTCATCATTTCCTGTACCATGTGAGAGCACCACAGAATTCTCTGCTTTGTGAACTTGCAAACTCACTTTGATTTTTTGCTAGTGATGATTTAAATAGAAAAATTAAAAACAATTTAATGTATTTTAACATTTTTTCTCTTGTTAAACACTACCCAACACATTCTAGAAAGTATATCTGCTAAACTATGATAAATAGAGATTAGCTGTGACAACATGAGATAATGTGGAACCTTCCAAAAAGATTTGGCAGTGCAAAAAAGCTTCTGTCAGTTTTGAGAGACTTTCACAATGCTTGGCACAATACAGGCTCATAAAATCCATCTGAGCTCTTTCTTATGACAAGCATTACGAAAGACGAATGCGTTTTAGGATCGATCCTGTTTCCAATACATTGTGCAGTAGTATCAGACAAAGTAATGCATGACCTTAAAGCAAGCCTCATGATTCACTGTTGCACTGCAGGAGAATGTTTAACCTTTCTATATGTCCCTACTGGATATAAATGACTACATAACGGTGGAGCATTTCTAGCAAGCTCTTCAGTTGCTAACACATAAAACTACAGATTCTGCAGACAGTTTTGGATTAACAGTTCCCAGAAAACTGAACCTGTCTACCAAATAGCTTCTTCCATATCTATCAGCAGTCATGAACCAACTCCTCATAACCCAAGGGTTTATTTTTCTCCTAAGCATTCTGCCACAGTGACAGACATACTCTGTCACAGCCAGAAAGCCACCTGAACCTTTGTTAGACATACGAACTGAGTGTGGAATCAGTGCTGGAAACTGCTAAACAGAGATGAGGTTTGGACACTGCACAGAAAGGCACATCCATCACTAAATGCTCTATTAGAGACACATTTATATCTCTATGGGTTCTGGGAGCATTCCCCTTCCCAGAGGTTTGGCTGCCTGGGCTTGGGGCCAGCTTAGAGATAGTGCAGTAGAGGGAGGTCCCCTTCCTGCTGCAGACCTTGGGACAGAGCCCTCCAGACAGAGTGCTGGGGAAGCCTCTGCCAGGGCTGACCCTGCTTTCCCATGCAAACTGCTTTTAAGCTGAGCCGCTACCACTTGTGCCACATTTCAGCCATGCCTGGGCCTGCTCACCTTGCCCGGGCAGTGCTGCACCCCGGGTAGGACCAGGCACTTCCCTATGCTGGCATTGTGTCCTGGCTTGAGGAACACAGGACTAATTTATCTTCTAATGCCTGGGAAAACTGCACTTTTAGAAGACTCTAGTGGCTAAATTTGTGAAAATATTTACTTTCTAGCCAGCTAGGCCACATGGGATTCAAGGTCTCAGCGTTTTCAAGTCTTGCCAGGAGCAAGGATGAAGAGGAGCAAGATCTGGACACTTGAGCCAGGTTGACCAACAGGTTTATTTCATATCATGAACATCACATTCAATATAAATTAGAACACTCACTGCATAGTTTTCTCTCTCCCTTGATGGCAGCAGCCTCGAGAAGTTCTTGCCCTGGTGCTGGACACCTGAGCCCTTCTGTTCCTCCCAAAGCCATAGCGCTCAGTTTCACAGAATCACAGAATGATATGGGGTTGGAAGGGACCACTGGAGATCATCTAGTCCAATGCCCTTCCAAAGCAAGTCACACTAGAGCAGGTTGCACAGGAACACATCCAGGTGGGTTTTGAATGTCTCCAGAGATGGAGACTCCAACCACCTCTCTGGGCAGCCTGTTCCAGTGTCTGACCGCTCTTTCTGGGAAGAATTCTTTCCTAACATTCAGCCTAACCCTGCCCTGCTGCAGCTTGCAGCCATTCCCTCTTGTTCTATCGCTAATTGCCCTTGAGAAGAGACCAGCACCAACCTCTCTACAATGTCCTTTCAAGGAGTTGTAGAGAGTAATGAGATCTCCCCTCTACTTCTCGCTCTCTACAACTACCTGGAAGAAGGGTGTAGTGAAGTGCGGGTTGATCTCTTCTCCCGAGTCACATGTGATAGGGCAAGAGGAAGTGGCCTCAAGTTGCTCCAGGGGAGGTTCAGATTCAATATCAGAAAAATTTTTACACTGAAAGGGTTATTAAGCTTCAAAATGGGCTGCCCAGGGAGGGGGCTGAGGCACCATCCCTGGAGGCATTTAAAAGACGGGCTGACATAGTGCTTAGTGGCATGGTTTAGCAATGGGTTGCTTGTGGTTTTTGTTTTTTTTTAATCAGAGTTAGATTGGTGATTGGACTCAATGATCTTAAAAGGTCCCTTCCAACCTAGGCAGTTCTGTGATTCTGCCCCTGACATTCACAGTTCCTGCCCTGTGAGGAACCAGGCAACTAACCAAGCTCCAGCGCTGTCTTGGTTCTATCATGGCAATGACTACACTTAAAGGCTTGAAGAAAGTCTGTTTCAAGAGTCCCTTCTCAGTGGGTACACTAAAAAAATATTGATATTATCTTTTCCATTTCAAAAAAACAATAAAAAAAAAAAAATTATCTAAAAGGTCATCTTCTGTGCCATCAAAGCATAATTTCTCAATGACCTTGAAATGAACCTTGTTATCTCCAAATGTGCTTTCTGAAGATGGAATTTCCTCTTTTACCAGATTTATAATCTAAGTTCTATAAAATGCACAACTTCCTATTAAAAACTGATGACAAGTAGTAACTAAAGCCTATTATAAAGAAAATATGCAGAACTTTAATATAATATATACACCACAAAGCTAGTTTGAGTTTGACAACAACTATATATCTCCAAAAAAACACCAAAAAACTAATCAAACATTTTTATCTATTAGGTGACTATGACCCTTTTTTGTCTATATTAAGATTTACCTGTTGTCTCCAGTAACCAAAAAGAACTGAAGGGACAACAAATGGTGCTATTACTGAACACGCCATCCACATCGCTTGAGCTTCTCTCTTTCCCCCTTCTCACTTTATTCTCTGATTCTATTAGCTAGTCAACTTCTGCACTTGTTGGTGTGTGGAAAAGATTATATGCATAAACCACTTAGAGGATTGGAAGCGCTTTCCTCCTATAAGCTAGAAAACTGGTTTACTCATGGCAAATGAGCTAATGAGTAGTAGCAAGGTGGCGAGCTTTTTATATACCACCAAAGACAACAAGAATAGTTAGGCAGAGAATCTAATCTATTACATAAGCATTACACAAGGACATTAACCGGCTCTTTCCAGCAGCAATGCCAAACTTAATTCAGATACGCTCCGGGTTCCACCACATCACACCCCACCTTAGCGGTTCACGTGCAAGATATAACCAACACAGGTTACGTGTTACGTGCTTATGCCAAAAAAAGCGTATTTCTGAGGAAGCTGTCAAGGTACTAAGAGCTCAGGTGGTTCAACTACACTTTGTCTGAGGTAAAAAAAAAAGAAAAAAAAAAGACTGAATACTGGACTTCTTCCATTAAATCTTTATCAGTGTAAATATTTACTCAAACACTTCAAAAGCAGTAAATACTGTTCTAAAAAGTGATGAACCCTGAAAGACTGGGAGATCTGGTTTGAACTGGAGCTTATTGCTGGAGACCGGCTGATGTAACAAACCCACACTTAGCTCCTGCCCGACGCGAATCTTCCTGCGAGACGTCACTAGTATATTAACAAGTAGCTCTTGTACAAATGTTCCCCCTTCCTTAACCTCTGCTAAATCCTGCTTATCCCTGGAGCATGTCCCTGGTGACAAGGTTGAGCAGCTGGACAAATGATGCATCTGTTTCTTACATTTAAATGGAAAGGTTTTGAAATAATCGGACGGTAAGGCAAACTGCACTCGCTGAACAAATTTTTTCTGAAATATATGGGATAAAATCGTAACTCTACGAACATCAAAAGGCAGGGCTCCCTTGACAAAAACCCATAGGAGTTGCCATGGCAGATTCAAAGGCAGATTCAAAGGAGAGAGGGGAGGAAACAGCCTCTGAACCTGAGTGTGATATCAATGAAATGGACACATTATCCACCATCTGCACATTGGGTTTGCAAGGTCCTAGTTCCTTGAGAGTTTTACTGATTAAGTTGCGTACTCATGCTTGAAGAGACACAAAAAGTCCAGAATGGGAGCAGGAATGGTAATTGGGCTCTGCATTTGCCTTTCTTCCTTTCTGTCATATGTGTTTTTAATCCAAGTTCCTTACTGATCAGGTTTCTGAAGAAAAATTAATCACATTAAATTGTGAAGACTGCACTGTCCAGGGTGAGCATTAGAGAGCATTAATGAGGGGGAAATGGTCTCATATTCATGCTAACTGCTGTAAATTGAGTCTCTGATCTTCATTTGGTAATAGAAATCAGATTAAATAAGGATCTAAGATCCACAAGGCTTTCTAGCAAAAGAAAATGGGAGAAAAATCAGGCAGTCCAGAGCTCCAACTCAACTACAACAGCCCTAAAACTTACACAGTAATAGAAGCACAAGCAGCCTAAAAACACAAAGCTCAACAAAAAAGTGCTGTAGTGACTCGAGGAAGCAACAAGCAGTGAGCACAGGCATGTTACTAAGGCCAGACTCAGCAGAAAGCATCAGTCCAGTTCCTTGAAGAGTGACAACAGTTTGGCCAAAGGCAGCAACAATAGAAATGGCTACATTGGCTAACCTCGCTCTTCAGTGACGATCATGCTGGATAAGCAGATCCTATAGATTACATCTGGTTTAGATCAACAAGAAGAGGCAAAGGAATACCCTGGTGTATCTAATGGGGTGCACATGAGAGGACACAATCCATTCCAGAAGGTTTACAGCTGCTTATGTAAAACTAGTCAATAAAAAAGCTTCATGCCACACCACAGTGTGATTTCTGAGAAGGCACAATCTCCCTCACGCAGCAAAATAAAGGTGAATCAGCAAATACTTTCAGAAGAGCCCTGCACAGTCTAATCCTGCACTGTAATTATGGGGAGATGACAAAAGTAATAACAGAAACAAGAGAGCTCATGGGGCTGAGTGCTAAGCAGTTACTAGAAAAACTCCAGTATGCTAGGGATAGTTAGGAACATGTTTCTCCAGTCACTAAAAATCCACCATCTTCTGAGGATGCCCTGATCCAAGAGGAAAAGTATTCCAGAATGTCTAGAAACAGTGTCTCCTTGTCCTGGTTTTCAGCTGAGATAGAGCTGATTTTCTTTCTAGTGGTTGCCATGTTTTCAGATTTGATGTGAAAAGATTATCAATGATGCATATTGTTTTAGTTGTTGCTAAGTGATGTTTATACTAGCTAAAGAATTTTTTTCAGCTTGCTACAGAAGCTGAGAACAATGAAATGGCCAGTGGAATATTCCATACCGTAGACATCATATAAATAGGGGTTGGCCATGAGGCTGTCAGCAATCTCAGCTCAGGCTCTGCAACTCAAGAAAGTCAGCTCCATGGCAGCCAAAACTGTGACACTCCCTAAACCAGTACAAACAACAAAGGGATCCAGAAAGGAGACTGTAATGTGTAATGAAAAAAAAAAAAAAAGGAATACAACAAAATAATCCCAATAGTATCACAAAGAGTGATGGCTAATGGTTTTGTCCACCAACCAACACGCTGTACCAGATATACCTTTAAAAAAAGGCCACGCTGCAGTCTGCTTATGTAAGCACCCCACAGAAGCTGCTTTTCAGGAACAAGTTTCTAAATGTATGTTGCATCTTCCTTCAGCCATGAGGCGTGATCAACAACAACTAACTCTGCCTCTTGGGAAAATGGGAACTAGATGCCAAGACAAAATTGTTTGTAGAACTGTAAGATCAGAATCTTTCCACAGGAAAATAAAAGCAGCAATTCTTCCAAGCTAAAGCAGACAATGGAACTGATGACTGTATATCCATTAAGTCTGAAATTACAAAACTGGACATTCTACATTGAAGAGAGATTATATCCCAAGAGACCCATCTATACTGTGCTTTACCTGGATGTTAAACACTCAAAATGCTAAGCGCTATTGCAAGGAGAAAATCAGTGGAGTAACTCTTAAACCAGGAGATTTCCAAAATTACTCCTAGGTCTGTGGACAATAGAGGAAGAATTAAAGCAACGCCTTTTGTCCTGTCATCACAAGGCAATGATTCTTTCTTCTACTGCTAGAACAAGAACAGAAACTATCCACATGAAACAGTCATACTGAGTCTCTTAAGAGGTAGATTGAATTAAGGATATACAAGCATGATCGTAGTCACCACAGCAAATTATAAGATCCAGGACTCTATTGAATCAAAGAGAGCCAAAGATAGCTTTCCCAAACACCGAGCAATCCCTGCACTTTGTGCCAGTTCTTTTTTTCTTACTAAATTGAGAAATCCTCCAGCGCAGTTGCAGCTGATTCTTCACACCACAAACTTTGTATATTTTCTAGTTGGAGAGTGCCTAGTAGCATGGGCCTTAACAACATTCTTCAAAACAGAGCAGCACTGAGCACAAACAGACAAAGCAGTTAAACCAGACTTACACATTTCAGGCATTTTCTGGAAGGCACTGAATTTGATAGAGTGATTGACCTTGAATTACCAGTCACTCTTCCATATTCATAATCCTAAGAGATTCATAACACGAGATAAAACATTTTGGTAACAGGTGAGCTTTCAGCTCTCAGTTGTTCATTTGTCTCCAAAGAATCTCATTGTGGCTGATAATTTCTCCCCCTCTGTGACTTCACTTTGCAAAAGGTGGAATAAAAATGAGCTGTTTACAGAAAACGTGATAAATTCATTACTTATACTATTTTCATACTATAGACAAATGCTGTAGTATTTAAAAAAGTACAAGCAGATGGCATACTGAGGCAAACTACTGCAAAAAAAGGCAGGACAGAGAGAATGATCAGAACAGGACAAAAATTTCAGAATCAATTCTGAAAATACATGGGCCATTTCACTGACCAAATTCTAAACTGCAATGTGGGACCAAAAGCCTAAAAATGTACAAAATATTTAAGAAGTTTGATGCTTTTGCTCTCACAAGAGTTAGTATGATGAATTCTTACTAGCATTGTCTCAGACAGACCATGGTTAAAAGTACAAATTTATTTCCTAGCTATCTGGCTAGCACAGCAAACTTTCCTATTTTATTTATTTTTTTAATTGCTGCAGAAATCAAGCTTTCAACACTGTTGATAATGAGGCACGGATAAGGAATTCGTTTTTTCTACTCTTCAGTTACAAGAGCAAAAAGCTTTTCAGAGTCTTCAATTTTTCTCTTAGACCTTTGATGTTACATACACCACATCCAATCACACAACTTCTCTGAGCTCCTTCAGTAGATAAAAACAATAGAACAAATCAGGATTATTTATAAAACCTCACATTTTTTTTTCGCCTGGTTGCCTTTCCACCTAGACTTTTGTCTGATTTCCCCACATCTAAAAAAGAGAAGGAAGACTGACAGTTGAGTGAAAGGCTGGAGAAAAAAGCAACAGTGCTTGAGTAGTGGGAATGACTTTGTTCTACTTGGTTAGCAAGCAAATGAAAATTATCTATCAGAAGATGCATTGCTTTGAGGCATCTTCAGACAGATATCCGATTTCTCTCTCTCTGTCTTGATTAGCTTGGTAGGCAACATCTCACCTGCCCACACAAAACCACCAGCATGCCCTCCAGATCCACCCCTGGTGAGGCGACATCCAGCTGAAGAGAACAGGCCTCACATCCTCCTGTTGGTCCATCCCAGATCCTGAAAAGCTAAAATAGAAAGAAATCATTTTAAAGGACAAAGTCTTATGTAATCTACCCAAACCCTTTGTAAGGTTTTGTGTCACTTTTCAGGATTCCATTATGCTTCATCAAAATAAAAAATAAAACATATAGGCGTTATGGTGAGTGCTTGACTTTTTTTTAAATCAAGTCAGTTGTGATGCAGCATTGCTTTAATAAGAGAGGACTATTAAAACAGGAAAATCAGGCAGTCTTGTGATCATTGCAAACACAGTGCTTTGTATACACATCCCAAACTCTGCCCTCAGTCCTTCCAAGCCTCATTGCATGCAGTGCTCTACAGGATTTCTACTCGCCTCCTCTTCCTTGCCTCCGCCAATTCACTGGCTGCAAGATAATATTCAGTTTAATCTCCAGGAGATAATTCAGGGACACTTTGAAAAATCCAGAGGATTTCAGAATGTATGAGTCTCTAAAATAAAAGGAACATAACAGCTTTCCTATAAAATCTATTACCTGAGCTCTGCAACCAAAGCCAAACAACACAGGAACAATTTATATCCATGAAGGTGATGGAGAAAATCATCCTGCAAAACATTTCCAAACACGTGAAGGCGAAGAAGGTGACTGGGGGCAGTCACTGTGGGTTTGCAAAGGGGATACCATGCTCTACCAACCTGATACACATCTATAACGAGATGATGAGCCTGTTGGATGAGGGGAGAACAGCTGATGCTGTTTACCTCAACTTTACTAAGGCTGACTCCATAACATCCTCATAAACAAGCTGGCAAATTAAAGGCTAGATAATTACACAACGAGATAGACTGAAATGTGAATGGCCAGGCTTGGAGGGTGGTGATCAGCAGCAGAAAGTACAATTGGAGGCAAGTCACCAGTGGTGCAACCCAGGTGGTCGTTACTAGGTTGTATTGTTTAACAGCTTCATTAAGGACCTGGATGATGTGACAGAGTGCTCACAGATGATACAAATTTGGGAGGAACTACTGAAACACCAGATGATTGTGCTGCCATTCAGTGGGACCTTGATAAGGTGGAGAATTGGATCAAGAGGAACCTCATGAAGTTTAATAAGGGGAAATGTAAAGTCCTGAAGAGGACTTGAGAGAGGAATAAGCCCAGACACCATGTACAGTGGGAGTCCACCAGCTGGAAAGCAGCTCTGCAGAGAAGGCCTTTGAGTCCTGATAGACGACAAGCTGACCATGAACCAGCAACACACCTTCACAGCAAAGACAATAAATGCCACCCTGGGCTCTACTATGAAGTGCATTACCCACAGATCAAAGGGGGTGAACCTTCCTGTGTATTCACCACTGGTGACGCATACCTGGAGGACCAGATCTGGACTTGCCACTGTAAGAGAAACATGGACTTAATGGTGTGAGTCCAGCACAAAGATGATTAAGGGACTGAGGTATCTTTCATATTAGGAGAGGCTGAGAGCTGGATGTCTTCAGGCTGGAGAAAAGGCTCAGAGGGGATCTCATCAATGGGTATAAATACCTGATGGAAAGGAACAAGGATGAGGGAGCCAGACTTCCCAGTATTGTCCAGCAACAGGTCAAGAGGCAATGGGTCCAAATTAAAACACAGGAGAAGTCATCTGAACACAAGATGACACTTTTTTACTGTGAGGGGGGTAAAAACATCATGTCAGGTTGCCCAGAGAGGCTGTGAAGTCTCTGTCTGTGGAGATACCCAAAATCTGATGACTGTGGTCCTGGGCAACCAGCTCTAGTTGACCCTGCCTGAGCATGGGGGTTAGTCTAGATGATCTCGAGTGTTCCCTTACAAAGGAAATGGGTCTGTCATTCTCTTGATATCCAGTAAGGCTGTTCTTGATATCTAATAAGGCTAGAAAGAGTTTTTTGCAAGGACGAGGCAATGCAGTCTCTAGTAAAAGGGGACAGGTTTCCACAATAAAGACTTTTCAGCCTGCCCATTTGACGTACAGGCATGAATGAATAAGCAAAATTGATGAGCCAAGGATACCCTGAAAGCAGAATTTGCTCTTCAGATGTATTCAGATAAACCCCAGGGCTATTGTGCTTGCCTATATGAGAAGGAGACTGGTAAGGACATGCTTTGGAGAGCTCTGTTACCATCCTCGTGGTGGATGATTATGTAAGTTGTATACTGTACTTCTGCATTTTTAATAGGGAACAGACTGTCACCACCATCTTTTTAGGCAGCAGACTGCAATCCCCAGGCAAGATAAAATCTGCTGTTTCCACCAAGTTTCTGCAAGTATTGTGGAGCAAACTGACTTGGAAACTGCTGCCCAGTGCCTAGAGGAAGATAATTCTTACAGCTTGCTGCACAGGTCTGGTAGGAACACAGCTGAAACCTGGGAGGAGCCAGAAACCGCTAATTTGCTGATTGGTATTACCCTGTCTCTTTGCTTTATGCTTATGCCTTGTCAGCATGGCAGCAGGGTTTAAAATCATACCCAACTTCTTTTCCAAGCCTTTGAGAACTATGACTTTCATACTGTGGGTTTTGGCAAGACTGAAAAACCCCAGACAAATGCATGATATTCAACTCCAAAACATTATCTCTGTGTAACCTAGAGGATGAATTTATAAGAGGCCAGCTGCTATATGATATGCAACTCTTGCCCCGTATTTAAGAGAATTTAAGGAATTCTGCACCCAGTAAAGAGATATAAACTGAGAGTTACCCATACAGGCGGGATTTACAGCAGAGCAGCTCACGTACGATAAGCCCATCCCCTAATTTATCACTTACAATTTAAGCAAACAAAGAATTACTGCCAGAGTATCGCAATGCTTGTCTGATCATTCATCATCTGCTGTTTTGTCAACAACGGTGAAAAAAAATCAGCCAACAACCGTCGGGACTTGCAGATGTTTAGGAGGAGGTTCATTTCAACCAGTCAAAAGGCATTTCACAATTAATATACTTAGAGATGTGAAGGAATCCTGACCCTTGGGAAGTTCTAAAACGATGTGCATGGGAAGGGTAAGAGATGTACAAGCGATGAGGTGCTCTCTTCCTACACAAAAATGGAGCTGAAAAGCTGAAGATTATGTAAGTGGATTAGCAAAGCTGTAGATTCTTCTTCCCATCTGCTTTGTTTGCAGATTTTACAGTGCCTTGATGTTACAGCAATAAATCAGGATGACTGTGCTTAGCCTAATTACCTTCTCTCGCAAGGACAAATCTTTGCTAACCATCTCTGCAAAGGGCAGAGCAGAGCAAAGGACCATTGCAGCAAAGTATCACCGTTAAGGCTTGGATAATTTAATACAAACTGTGTAGTCTGGCAGGAACTTCCAGTATTTGGAGCCACATTTTTCACTTTCAGCACGGGCAGAGAACATACTGCCCTGCTCTCAAACCCTCATTTAGCTTTATTATGGAATGCCACTATCAGAACAAGCTGTCAACCACAGCGTTTACAAAGTGATGTAACACAAATTCCACTTTGACTTCAGATTCACAAGATACAAGGTGTCTTCTGATGTTGTCTGCTTCTAAGGCAACGAAATATTTTAGGTCAGGACAGTTCTCTACATACACAACGCATGCCAGAAGAAACCAGTATGGAACTTAATATACGCACTGAGTACTCTGCAACGCTGCTCCATGCTCACGTTACCTACTCAGAAATAGGCTATAATGTAAAAATCCACATTGTAAAATGGTGACAGAGAGAAGGTGACAAAAAAACGTGGAGTGAGAGACAGGTTTGCAGGGAAATGACCTATTGGAGAGCAGCGTAGGGGAAAGGGACCTGGAGACCCTGGTGGACAGCAGGATGACCATGAGCCAGCACTGTGCCCTCATGGCCAAGAAGGCCAATGGCATCCTGGGGTGTATTAGAAGGGGGGTGGTTAGTAGGTCAAGAGAGGTTCTCCTCCCCCTCTACTCTGCCCTGGTGAGACCCCATCTGGAGTATTGTGTCCAGTTCTGGGCTCCTCAGTTCCAGAAGGACAGAGAACTGCTGGAGAGAATCCAGGGCAAGGCTNCTTTCAAGGTCCCTTCCAATCCCTGACATTCTGTGATTCTGTGTTTTTCTTCGTGACTGCTTTCATTTGAAAAGGTGCAAAGATACCAACAAAGATACCAATGAGGTGACGTTGACTGCAGTATCACTAATTCCCCCGTGTTTTTCACTCCCAAGTCCATTCATGTTTTAACCTCCAAACCCAAAGGAGACAGAAGTAAAACAACCATGAGGAGGAAATCAACAGCCCCTACACCCGCGTAGCTCAGTGTTAGGGAAGGGGCGCAGCGACATAAGCCAGACAGTGGCAGCTCAGCAAGTTATAAAACAGCCTATTCGGAAATATGATGTCAGGATTTTGCTTCTAGATGACTTCTTTACCCTTAGCATTGCTTTCAAACTAATTGCTTTAGGTTCACCATTAAGGAACTCTGTTCAACATGGAAATCCCCAATCATAAAACCTCTGGCCTTCCACGCAAAGGTAAGATAAGGCGCTGTCGTTGAGTAGTCCTTCACCATGTCCTTCACCATATGTAACTGCCACTATGCTTTGTGCAAAGGAACGTTTTTGAGTTGCATAGAAACAGTTCAGCGGGGCTAGACACCAGTGAGAAGATGACATATTTTATTAGAAGCAATGTTGTCAAGAAAACAGAAATCCACCTGCCCATTACTCTATCACCAACTAAAAGGCACAACTAGCATGCAAGGAGGTAATGGGAGCTGGGGTTATCGTAGCCCACTCAGCCACTGCACTTCATCTGTACCCAGATCTAGAAAGCTAAATTATAAAGCCCAAGGGTCTCTCTATACATACTAAAGGTTATTTCTGGGAGGGCCAATCAAACTTCCTAAGTACCTTTGCTTCCACAGCTGGAGAACTTCAGATCATGAACTGTTTTATTTCAAGCTAATTTAGGTATTGCGTACTACACTGCCTTCTGGCATAAGTTATAAAGCAGATAATAATAACAGTCATACATCAGGCTATGCACAGCACTTGGTGAAAATGTCAGCAGTTAGTTACTATAGATACAGAAAGCAAACCACTTCCACATGTGAAAAGTGCTCAAGTGGCAGCCCCACAGCCATAAGGTTGCAACGGGGTTCTTCTGCAGGAGACACTACCTACAGTGGCACGATGAAAATGGTGACAATCACCCTCGGCGTTAGCACAGGCTAATCCAACCCAAAGAGCTCCTCGCAGCAGAACCACTTCGTTCCATTCCTTCGGAGCGCCTGACGGATGTTGGTATTGCATCAACACTAATAACTTCTCACAGCGAAACACAGACCCAGCATTCCTTCTTTTTCTTCTGCTGGTGGCTGATTCAAACTAAGGCCATCTACTGGCACCAAACGTGACACAATGACGTCATGCTGCCTTGGGTTATTTCTCTGCAAAAGGCATCTATATCCTTGGCCACCGTGCAATGGAGTGATCGAATGCTGCCCTGTCAGGACTCCTGTTACTGTTCTGTGCAGCCTCGGCTCCTTTAAAAATCATGTCATAGAATCATCTAGATTTGGAAGGGACCTTTAAGATCATTTAGTCCAACCATCAGCCTCACTCCAACAATAAAACATCACCAAACCATGCCATTGAGCACTACATCAACCTGTCTTTTGAATACCTCCAGGGATGGTGCCTCAACCCCTTCCCTGGGCTTCCCATTCCAATGCTTGATAACCCTTTCAGTGTAAAAATTGTTCCTAAAAGCCATCCCAAACATCCCCTGGAACAACTTGAGGCCATTTCCTCTTGTCCTATCACCTGTGACTTGAGAGAAGAGACAAGGTCTCCCTTCAGCCTCCTTTTCTCCAGGCTGAACAACCCCAGCTCCTATCCACTCTTTATCACCCGAAGAAGGATTTCACAGGCAATACCACAAAATACAAAGCGAATTTTACAGCTCTTTGGGGTTTTGCACCGAATTTCCCTACACTGTTCTTCTATGTCTTAGAAACTATGCCAAGGAATGTTTCTTTAGAAAGAGCCCCAAGTAGTTTACAGCGCACGCACACTGTGCTCAACGTTCCTTCTGCCCGGGCAAGACAGCTATATTTAAAGAACACGACAAGTGCTCAACTTTGCAGGCAGCGACACAGGCCAACCTGCACTGGGAAGCAAAAGATATCTTAAGACTTGTAGCATTTAACTCTCCAGGTATGAGCTTTGTCAGCTCAGACCCAGATTTGAACATTTTAACTTAAAAAAAAAAGGAAATTTTCACTGCTGAGAAGTCACCAGGCATCACATTTAAACAGGGCATGCAATTGAAAGCTGTTCTTTCCTCTTACATTCCCAAGTAATCTCAGCATTTCACTGTCAAAGACAGGAATAATTAATTCAGTCAGGTGGAAATATAAAATACATGGGAGTATATGCAGCTATATTGGTTTTTAGACTTCTTTCCCCCCCCCCCCTAAACTACACAGTAACTCCTGCTTTTTCATTCATCTGTCCCTCTTTGGAGCTCTATAAAGCCTCTTCAGAAATAGGTTTGTGATTGTGGTTCTTCTCTCTGCTGAAGAAAACACCCAGTCATTAACAGATGGGTTTGTTGAGGTAACACCGACAACGTGACGTTTGAAATTAGACAATAATTGTAAATCTGAACCACGCTATGAAAGGAATGGGGGTTGCAGACATAGGAGGTATGGACATGGTGAGCAAATAATTATTAATTAATTAGCATAATAAAGTTATCCTAAGTCACCCAGACCATTTAACTGCCAGTGAATTTCATGGTACTTAATGTATTAAAAGAGATTATCACTATCAGTGAAATTAGCTGATGATTTTTGATTAACCAGACACAGCATCAGTGAACTACTGAAATAATGGGTAAGTGGTTCTGAAAATTTATATTCAAAACACAACCGGCTATGCTACTGAACTAATCTGTAACCAGTTCTCAGAACTGATATTAAAAATGCGATGCCAGTGCCGTGCCTGCCGCAGCGCTCTAAGTGTCTTCTGGGATACGCAAGGAAATTGGTAGGATAATTTAATAGTGCAGCATGCCCTGAGGGGAGAACAAGTATTTTCAACAAAGAGAAAACATCTGCAAAGACACTTATTTACAGAGGCATGTGATAAACAGAGTCATGTGCTCATTAAGTTAAAAAAGAATAACATTCTTTTCTGGTGAATTAACGAAGCTACCGCGTATTATAACTTAATTAATCTTGAGTTTCAAGACTTCTTCTGTATTTGTTCTGCTTTGGCTTTCTGTTGTGTATCAACCTTCTCAGCGCCGTAACACAACCCACTACGCTGGCTGGAAGAGTTACCAGTATCAGCCACGTTTTTCATTTCCAGCACAAGTAAACTAGGCTACATTACCAGGTAGACTGTCTTCCCTGCAGCCCTTTTTAATCAAAGGCCACAAAGGTTATCAGGAGGACAATCTGGGCAGTCAGAGGACAGATCAACAAATTGCTTATTTTAAAAAAAAAATATATATTCTTATGTAAGTACGATGGCTGGGATCCAGTTCTCCTACTCTGAAAGCTTCTCTGAGTCAACAGCGCAGTAGACGTTTTGGAGAAGTTACAAGCAGCTAAACCCACCAATTCTTACTGCTGACTTTTGGGCCTCACAAAAAGTTTCTCTTTTGAAAAAAATTTCACCCAAAATTATTTCAGAAAAATGACTGGCAAAACCAGACGAACTAATGCAATATGCTTTCTCCTTTATCCTTCTTGGACGACAAACATGCTGTTCAGAAGGCAGCTGGCTAAGCAACATCTAGCAGGGTCACACCTGCTTGCAGAGATAACATGTAGAATCGGCGGCAGGAAAATAACTAGAAGGATTCAATAAAAATAAGGTAGATAACACTTAGTCTGAAAAACAGGAAAAAGTTTCCCACACGTTTGGACTTCTGCTAAGGGAAGGGTTCTCAAGGAAACGGATTGCAACTCTCATTCTGGGAGATTTCCAGCTCAAAAGCTGAACTCCAGTTCAACATAGAGCACAACCCTGCATGGCAGAGAGAGGGACCACGAGGCCCAAGGAAGACCCATCTGCTCCCCTGTGGTTGTACAGCAGGGAGGTACTGGATGTGAGCTCATCTCCTGGGTTTCAAGAAGACTCAGAATCACCAGTTTCACTGGAATGACACAATCGCTTCTTCAGGCTTGAAAGGATAAATAACAGATTTGAACAGACCTGATCCCCGTTTATTTTGCTTATTTTTAAAAATTGGACAGTCTGAAAGACAAACATGATTCCCCCGTGGCAGGGGAGAGCCAAGTAATTAACAGGGCAAAGAATAACAGAGAAACAGTATTGCTACTGGTAATAACCGAGGTTCTTGGGAAAGACAAACAATGACATGATGTGGAAATGAATAAAGATCTTGAAAAAATGAAGCACATTTCAATAACCATCATGAAATTCAAATATCACGAGACACACAAAAATGATTACTGCCTCCAAGAGTATCAAGAGAAACAATTTTCTTGGTAATTCCATTACAGTTTAAAGAGTGATATATTAACACTGAAGAACTGTACAATAACAGCCCTGAAACCACCCAGTAAATCATTTAACAGAGTTTGGCAGATAATATGAGGAAACACTTAAAAAAAGTCTCTCCCCTAGAAGATACAAATCACTGCACTATGAGTCTGAGATACAAAAAATTCTTTGTGTTAGCTTTATTTGTCATAAAGGTGAAATATTCCAAATTTGATTAGATTTCAAGTTTTTCAAACTCTTTGTGCATTTTAAATTGCCATCTTGTCATCTTCTTGTTTTCTCATTTATTTTTTTCCACAGTTAGCCAGTTGATCTCATACCCAACCTAAAGAGCTGGCATGGAAATCTAAGATGTGGCAGGAAATGACAGAACTATTTCATTAGGTAATCTCTGACCCTCAATCAGTGTCAGAGCGTGATATTTCTACTAAAATAACATTTCAGAAACCAGCATTCTTCAGATGAGACTGAGATTCTAGTCCTAACAACTTTGGTAAGTTTCAATGAGTTTTTGGGAGAGCAGAGATGTCCATTCCCAAAGTCAAGAGGTGAATCTCAGGTAAAGGTATATGTTTTTGTCCCTCACATTTTTGCACTGCAAAGCTAGAGATTGTGCTTTGCTTCTTGTCCTAACAAGATGTACTGCTGACATGCAGCCATTTGTTCCACCCATAAGTGGGGGCAAAAAACCTCCAGTGCTTCATAAATGATTTACTAAATGTATCTTAAGATGAAAGGTACATATAGAAAGCAAGATAAATACACATCTTGAAGAAAGGCATAATAAAAAGAAGCCTAACTTTTTGCCAACAGTTTGCAGCATATGCTGTTACAAGCAATCCCAAAATCTTAAGTGTGTCTTCAAAGAGTGAGGTCACACCAACACAATTCCAGAAAGTCCTTTTGCACTGCTGCTGAGAGCCGTGTAATGGAGGTATTCTTCACAGTACATCTTTTATTGCTCCCTAATGGCAGCCTTTCTCAATGCTGCACTTACCAGTGTTATGCAGAGGGAATGTGCTCACAGCATACGGCATCCTCTGGTTCTGAAAGCATTCGGTACTAAAAAGTGCTGTGGAAAAACAAGAAACATCAAACAGCACCAAGACCGGGAAGGATACCTGCCAAACATGTCACATCGTTTCCCTTATACCATAGAATCATAGAATGGTCCAGGCTGGAAGGGACCTCTAGGGTCATCTAGTCCAACCTCCCCGCAGTCAGCAGGGACACCCCCAACTAGACCAGGTTGCCCAGGGCTTTGTCCAGCCTCACCTTAAATATCTCCAGGAAAAGGGCCTCAACCACCTCCCTGTATGATCTGTTCCAATGGTCCACCACCCTCAGAGTAAAGAACCTATTCCTAATATCCAATCTAAATCTGCTCTTCTCCAGCTTGAAGCCATCACCCCTCACCCTGTCACTGCAGACCTTTGTAAACAGACCCTCCCCAGCCTTCCTGCAGGTCCCCTTCAGGTACTGGAAGGCTGCTCTTAGGTATCCCCGGAGCCTTCTCCTCTCCAGGCTGAACAACCCCAGCTCCTTCAGCCTGTCCTTGTAGCAAAGGTGCTCCAACCCCCTGAGCATTTTCATGGCCCTCCTCTGGACCCGCTCCATCAGGTCCATGCCCTTCCTCTATTGAGGGCTCCAGACCTGCACAGAGCATTCCAGGTGAGGTCTCACCAGAGCAAAGTGGCAGAATCACCTCTCTGGATCTGCTGGCAACGCACCTTTTGATGCAGCCCAGGATATGCTCATCTTATAATGTGAACTCTGACAGTATTTATATTCTGTTGCTGTAAATTAGTTTCCTCTAATCGATATGAAGTGGGACGTCTTTCTGTGACTTTTCTCTCTCCATAGCACTTTGCTCAGGGCAGCCATTGGCCCCTTACTAACATCATTCTACTGAAACCACATTAGCATGGCATGAACATGAGCCACCAGAAATGGTGGATTTGCCCAGAGGCTTTGGGAGATCTGTGAGTAGGCGTTATTATATGGGGAGGCAGACTGCACGAAGAATCACCACTTGATGAGCCAAAATGTAAGATCTTAAAAGTTGCTCCATCTGAGCAATGCTTGCTGAGCAGCGTCTGAGAACGCTTTTTGAGAAGACAGATCTCTTGTCTTTGCTAATATAAAAACCTTCTTTGAGGGGGACAGTTTAGCTAGATAACTATTTTATCATGAAAAAAATATGTTTGTTTTATAAAGATTGGTTATTGATTAAAAGGAGTTCTTACTACAAGCATAGAATACATATTTTTATTACTTAAATCAACTGTAAACCAATAATGGTATTTTCCTTACTGAAACCAGGTTAGTTATACAGTAAAGTTCCTGTAAAGCACTAAAGAGCACCTCAACATCTTTATTCTTCTCTTTGTTCTCCTGCAATTCTTCACCCAAATGCCCTTGCATACCATCCTTCTCCTTGCCATCATCCTTTCTTTTTTGTTATGCACTTTCAGCTCATACATCTCTCTGTAACTGAGTCAACTGGTTGCTAATAATGTACTTACTCACTAATTTGGCAGTGACGGACGCAGTTGTGTTTTATAAGCTCCAGGAAAGCTGTGAGGCTTTAATGACCCAGTCATTCATCACAGGCCTACACTTCTTTTTGGCACTGGTTTTCTCACCAGAACTCGTCGGATAGGTTTCCAACCGGCAGAGCGAATTAACATGGCAAAGATCACCCCGAAATTTCTGCCCGGCAGTTTGCATGTAGCATGTGCTGGAGTAGACAGTATTGGTGTGGTGAAAACAGCTTACTCATTTGGCACAAAAAAAAAGATATGATAATGCCGTTCATCAGAAAAACATACAGATGGCAGTTGGATTGTCTCAGCAAGGGCTCCTGTTCTGCATTCTCTCTCTCAAGTCAAGTTGTCGTCTTTGGTTTTTACAATGAGTCATCTGATGCTGCCTGGTGGGCAACCAGGGTGCTAAAAGCCTAGTGGAGACAGAGAATACAGCCTGGCAGGCGCTCCAGTACTTCTCTGGTGTCCAAGTTTGCACTTGCAGCAAAAGCTAACACATTTCCAAATGCATTCTTGCCTATTCCGACTTCCTTTCCCGAGCTCTCTGTGACACCTTTCATTCTGTTGTCACCTGGAAACGTTTTATGCTTCCGCATGAACATCAGTTCATAAATCTCTTTTGAAAGAAGGATCGTTCCCAAGACAATTCTTGAACTCATTGTATCTGTTCTCTTGCTTTGTGTATGTTCAGTATGTGATCAGGAAAATCTGTAAGGCCGCCTGATTGACAGACTGACAAATTCTACCTAATTAGTACTCACCAGATTTAGGCAGTTGCGTTCAGCACTTGAAGCAATGTTCCACCAATGTAAGATCTTGCTTTTCTAATTCTAAATACCTGAAGATTTGCATGAGCCAAAGAGAATTATTCAATGGTATTATGCCTGCCACCAAGTTTAAAGATACTTAAACCTGAAGTGAAAAAAGTAACGTGATACAAACTGTACAAGAACGAACCCTGAGATAAAAAAGAGTGGATGTGCAACAAAAATAACATTAGGGAACACAATTTGTATTCTGGATCCTATCTTGGAAGAAACAGCTTTTGAAAGATTATTCCACATTGAAAAAAATCTACCAAGCAATATAAAGAAATGGCTTATTTAAGATGGGTTCACTTCAGAAGCAGTTTATTACCACCTGCCTAGATGGGAGAAAATGAAAAAAAAAAAAACAAACCAAAAAAAAACCCCAATATTTTTCTCCCAGTTAGTTCCAACTAGAGTTTTTCTCCATGAAACAGAAACAGTAATGAACAAGACTGTTTTAATAGGCTGCCACACAACAAATAGAAAAAGTACCTACAAACCACCTCCCCAAACACTATATTGTCTGAACATCAGATACACACAAACACAAAACGTTTGCTACAGTAAGCAGAAACTGGGCCACAAAGAAACCTTCTCCATCCAGTACAAGAAATCTACGTGAAAGGCAGGTATAAAAGTTAATTCTTGCAAGCCCCTGTTTTAACTACATCATCCCCTTCAGGAAGCCCCTCTGGTAAAGAAATTTCTTTTGATACAGACCTTTTTTCTTTTTTCTTTTTTTTAAAAACAAACCTCTAACACAAGAGCAAACACTGCTCTGATTTTTCTGAAGCGCTTTCAGATTTATGCCGGCCTAAATGTGAACAGAAGTTGCCCTATAAGTTTTAGAAATGCTTGGCTCGACACCAAACACTGTTCTTACATAAGGCCATATGATCACCTGACACTTGTAGCTGCCTCGCTGATTTTCCAAGAATTTTAATCCTCTTTTCCCAAAACTATCCCATTAGCGAGCAAATATGTTTATTCTATTCCTTATATGCTTGCTTTGGAGACAAACAGTTCCATTTATCAAAGAGAAGATTGGTATTTTCCACTCTCAAAACATCAGAAACCAAGAGATTTCTGTGTACAGCGAAGCACAGAGTGTCATGTAAAAGGGCCTGTTCCTCAGCTCTGCCCTCCCAGGCTGCTTCTACGCATTTAAAAGCCTTTCTCTGGAATAACGAAGCCTCCCAGCTCTTCCTTCCTGCCAAACAAATCACCACGGAGCTGGGGCACAGCAACTGCAAGACCGTGCTCGAGAGCTGCCCGATGGCCGGGGGCAGAAGTAACTCAAACTCCCTATTCTCCCAAGTTCTGCTTTTATTGAATGCTTAAATCTACAACTAAGCCCTTCACTTTGCTTCAGCTCACGTTTTATGTCGGGTATAAAATGTAACGGGTCAAATCCCCAGCCCCACGAAGTCAATGAAAGTTTTAACTGCAGACTTCAAAGAAACCAAAATCTGCCTTATTATCACTCAAAATGTTTCTAATTAATGACTACACGACTGGCACTATTCATTAACAATAACTTTTGTGTCTGCTGGTTTGGCTTTTTTTGCATGCGTAATTTCCACTTACATCCTTTGTAATAATTAAAGGTCACTAAAGCGACAACAGAATGTATTAACGAGCCTCTGAACCACAAATTGTTGGAAGCCAGAACAATACTCCAGGGAAATACCACTTCTCTCCAGAAAGGATTACCATGTGCTTTTCTCACAACAACAGAGTAACAGCCTGGTTCAGATTGGAAGGGACCACAGGAGGCCTCTGGTCCACCCTCTGCTCAAAGGAAGGTAAAGTAGAACAGGTTGTCCAGGCCACGTCCACTCAGGTTTCTAACATTTCCAAGGATGGAGAATCCACAAGCTCTCCGGGCAACCTCTTCCAGAGTTTGGCCACCCTCACAATAAAGAATATTTTTCTTATTTTTCAGTATTTCAGTTAGTGCCAACTGCTTTTTGTCCTGTCACTTCTTGGCAGTGGTGTCACCTTGTTAGCTGTACGTATATTGGGGGATTATAGGGAAATCTCCGCTGTTACAAAACCACCAGCGTAACTCTTCTTCAGCTGTACAAAAGATCACTCAAAACATCATTCACTGTCAATCACTAGCCTGTCAAAGCAAATTTAAATTCCCACCATACTCCTACATAAGCACTTCCTACTATTACTCCTGCAAGCAATTTTTCCCCTAAAAAACAGATCTATCTCATAACGCTTCTGCACTGTTTGAGGTCCCAGCAACCCAGAGAGGGCTTTTCATACCAAAGGGGTGGAGGGTGGGTGAGGAAATGAGCTGTGCCTAGAAAGTCAGAGCAAATTCTCAGAAAACAAGTTTTACTTTCGTAGCAACATGATCCATGAAGTAGGAGGAAAAAGGAGAAGAGCATAAAATTAATGGGGGGGAAGAGACGACCCCATAGCAACTGCCATTCTGACACTTCCTTAACGTCAGCGTTGAGGGTTTGAGTGACTAATCTCCCTTCTAATGCTTGGGAAAACTGCACTTTTAGAAGACTCTAGTGGCTAAATTTGTGAAAATATTTACTTTCTAGCCAGCTAGGCCACATGGGACTCAAGGTCCCGGTGTTTTCAAGCCTTGCCAGGTGCAGAGATGAGGAGAAGGGAGACCTGGGTACTTGACCCAAGTTGGCCAATGGGATTATTTCATACCATGAAATTAAAATTAGAAAGTTTGTTGCGTAGCTCACTCTCTCCCTTGATGGCAGCAGCCCAGAGAAGTTCTTGCCCTAGTGCTGCCCCCCTGAGCCTCTCCTTTCCTCCCAAAGCCATAGTGTCACAATGTCCCACATTTGCTGTCCCCTGCTGGAAGTGCATGGCTTCTTGTGATATATTTTGTATTGGAATCAGGATCAATACTGGTTCTTTAGTATGATTAATGTTAATTATTTAGTCTTACCCTATTAAAACTGTTGATATTTCAACACTCAGGTTTCTTTGTTTTTCCCCAATTCCCCTTCTTGGCATCTGCTTCCTGTGCCAGATTGCTCAAAGAAAGAAATTCTCACTGTCTTCAGTGAGAGTTTCTCCACTGCTAAACCAAGAGTTAGTCTGTGGCTACACCGGGCATTTCATTGTTCTGCTGCAGATACAATGGCTGAGGTAAGGGGAGAGCGAAAAGAACTGAACAGGGCACAGAGGTTATCATTGCCACCTCATCCCATTCTGCTCCTACACAACACAATAGGAGGCCACCAACAGATGGGGCGTGCAAGGACAAGTCAGTGGCTTAAAAACACGTACACTCTGCACAGGAACACTCCACTGTGGGAACAGGGATTCCATGTTCTCACCTAATGCCTGGAACTCCCACAACCTCTAACAGGAATGAGGCTTTGGTGATGCAGAACTTGGCTGCCTCCCGTGGGGATCATGCAGATCCAGGATGGAAACTGTCCCACGGTACTCGTGAAACCCAAACTCTGATGAGAAACCAAAAGGAATTAAATATCAAGTTGCAGTTACTTATTAAAATTCCTAATAGAAACAGCTGTGTGTAATGGAATGAAAGTACTCCAAAAAAATAAGTTGCTGTTCCCTGTTACTAAAAAATAAGTCTATTTTCCTTGTTTTCATTAACTGCACTATTCCACTGAAAAAAAAAATCTCCTTAATTAAAAAAAATGCAGTTTTAAAACCTTCAGCTCTGAACCTATCACACTAAATAATTATTTGAAAGGTTGACAACACTCTCTATTTTTGTCTTTATCTTCACTTTCCTGAAAGGCCAGTTCTTTTACATCCAAACATATTTTCTTCTGGGATGTGTTATATATGGTGGGAAGTAAAAACAAAATTGCTTCAAATCTTAGACCATCGGTTTCACACAAATAGAGCCAACTGCAGTTTCTTGCCTGAAAGATTTTTCAACAAGTAATGCAGTTGTTAATGCCAATTTCCCAGTGGGAAAACTACAGAGAATTCCAAACTATGGCATTTTGTTTTCTCCATCTCATTTGAAACATTATTCCCAACCAGTTTATTCAACACTGAATCTACCACCAACGCAGTCCAATTACCTGGTTGAGCAGGAACTCAAACTTCCATTCCTTTGAAGGGCCAAGACTGCAGGAAAACAACGTCTTCCTGGAGATCTGAGAAATTTTCTTCTGAAAATTCTTCATGAGAAGTACATTCTGGTCAGAGAATATCTGTCTTGTACGGCAGAACAGGCACATTAAACCCCTCTAAAACTCCTAGGTTGTACTGGGCAAAAATGGAAAAGGGTAAGAGTTGAGTTTACCTGAAAAAAGCATGTTAGGTCTTTGCAGCTGGAGAATGAGCAGTGGCTTCTCCGAGCAGAATGCACACTTTGACAGGGTGGTGCTGGCAGCTTGTAACAGGGGCTAAAGCAGGAATACAGGCACACACAGCTAAGGCTTAAGAATAAAAAGGGTTTTTTGGAGGGAGGCTCATACACTTTACAAGCAGTTTAAAAGGTAATTTTTCTTGCAGGCTGGTAGCAGGGATGATATAGAATCATAGAATCATATAGGTTGGAAGAGACCCTTGGGATCATCAAGTCCAACCATCAGCCCTACTCTACAAGTTCTCCCCTACACCAGATCCCTCAACACCACATCCAATCTACTCTTAAACACAGTCACGGATGGTGACCCCA
>VZTM01035071.1:80958-92626 GCA_013400555.1 Jacana jacana | reverse complement strand
GCCCCACCCCCCCCCTCCCCCCCCTCCTCCTCCTCGTAGCCGTGAAGCTGATGGCGTTCTCCCCCGTGAGCTCGGAGGTGTCGCCGGAGCCCAGCGGCAACCCCGGCGAAGAGGCAGATGGAGAGCAGGAGCTGCCACCGCCGCGGTTAGGCGAGGGNGGGACCGGCTGCTGCCGGCGGGGGGCACCAGCCCGGCCGCTGCCCCGCTGCGGACCAGCGTCGTCCTCAATCAGCTGGCGGAGAAGTGGTTCCCGGACGAGTGCGAGAGGGCGAGGACGGGAAGGCGGCTGGATGAGCTGCTGGCCCAGGGACGCTTCCGAGAGGCTCTGGCCGCCTCCAGCCAGGCGCTGCGAGCAGGTGAGGCGTGGGGCGGGTCGGGGGAGCGGGCCCGAAAGCCGCCCCGTTGCCCGCACTCCTCCCGTCTAAGTAGCCAAGGCTTGTGGGGGGCAAGAGTGTTAAAGGGGTTGGTGGGGAGGTGCGTCTCCCTCCCGCCCGTCAGCCCCGCTGAAGCTGTCCGGGGTGGAAACGGACCCGCAAAGAAGTTTTGCGGAGTTTGCCCAGAAGGGTCCGGCGGAGCGCAAGCGGCGGCGGGATGCGGGGCTGCTGGCACCTCGGCGAGCGTCAAGGGCCGGCAGCGGGGTGCGCTTGGGAGCGAGCGAGCTGCTTCTTTACGCCTTTTTGGGGTGTTTTATCGTCCCCCTTCCCGCACCAGCTTTCCCGGCGCTGTTTACGAAGGAGTTCGCCGGGCTTGTTTGGCTCGGCTGCGGGCTGGCGGGGCGGGCGAACTCCCGCGGCCGCCTTTTAACGCGGTTTCCCGCCAGGGACCTCTTTTTTGCCGTCTTCCAAAGTGTCACCGAGACAAGTCGCCCGCAGGCCGGGCCCGGTTGCATAAGCGGGAGGCACGGAGGGGGACAGGTTGTGTAATGGCGGTGACGTCACGGGTGGGTGTGGTCGGTCGGCGTTTTATAATGGGGGAGCGGGAGGGAGGGAGGGACCGCCGGGCCCGGGGCTGGGTCCCGCACCCCGTTCCCGCACCCCCCCACACAACAGGAACACGGTCGGGTTCCCGGAGTTGAGTCTTGGCGGAGAGAGTGAGACTGGGACCAACGGGATCGACACGCCCGGGTGGTTCCACTCTCGGATCCCTTTGTTGTTTTTTACTCCCCGGTGGGTTTTGACACCTGTAGGTGTGTGTGTCCCCCTTTCTGCTTTGGGCCACTTTCTTTCTGTTCAGAGAGCGAGGAATTCCTACAAGGTCGCATTTGTATGGTTCTCTGCTTTGGTGGAAAACAAAACAACCCCAATAGCTTGCATAAATCTAATTCTCCCCATCTCTTCTGGGGATATATATTAGATCTAGTTCCAGAATAAACTGTTTTCAACGTAGGTGGAATTAAACCTCTCATATATTTTTTTAAATTCTTTTTCCATGCCTCTTGCACCATAATTTCAGGAGGTTCAGTTGTGTCCTTCAATGCGACATTAATTTGCCGGGTGTTGCCAACACGGGGGATACGGGATGGATGTGACCTGGGAAAGTGGCTGATCAGTTTTCAGTCTCCGAGCTGTAAGAGTCAGACTGGTTGGGTTTGGGGTTTGGTTTTTTTCCCTTTCTTTGTGTGGTCTGAACCACAGACAGCGCTGACTTCTACAAGTCTCAAAGAAACGGAGTCAAAACTCAGTGGCCTTCAGGGAACAAGCTGATGACTCTTCTATTTATCACAAAGGTTTACAGGGGTCCTGCTTTATCTTCCAAGATTGCTTTTAAAGAATAAAAGAGGAAATTAATTCTACAGGCTCCAGTTAACCTCTCTTTATTCATTTAGTGATACCAGTTAGATACCTATGGGGAAAGAATTTTGATTCCTTTTATTGAAGCTTTTATTCCTTTTATTTGAAGCTAGTTCCTACATTTCGGCTTTCAAATTTGAGAACAGTTATCAGCTGTGATGCTTATCTGCAATGTTATTATTCAAATAAACTGAGCTTCTAGCACATGTGCTATAAAAGCCTTTGTACAACTGTTTCCTGTGTCTCCAGTCCAGAAAACTCCCAATATTGCAAGTATATTCCAAGCATTCTGGTGAAGCTACCAAAGAACTTCATGAATCGGTATGCAAATATACATTAGGTGTCAGTTTAGAGCTCTGGGCTCACAGCTACGAACTGAAGGTGGTTTAGGGCCAAAAGAGAGCTAATTAATAATAGCTGCTGGTACACTTCCTATCTCCCTCCAGAACGTGAGTTCTTGAAAACACTTACAGGTGGAAAAGGCATTGCATAAGAAATTGTTCATGTTTGAAACAATTTTTAGTGTTTGCTCACTCCTAGTTTATCTCTGTTTCTTTTTAATGCAGATAGTTAAAAACACTAATGTGTGATAAACATAAATCCAATGTCCTAAGTAAGGCAATTGGCACTAAACCTTTACTCAAATGGCATCTTCCCCTGCCTTGCTTACGTTTCTTGAAACATCCTGAAATGGAAATATTTGGCACGGTACAAAAGTGACTTTTGAAGAACGTGGGGGATGTTAACAGGCCTATGGTCAATATGTTCATTGGAGGGGCTGAAATGGTTTATTTAAAGAAAATCTGTTGGATTAAAATGCAAGTGTGTCTTATCATTCATCAAGTATCCTGAAACACACAACTAAAAGGCTTGGGTTTGGTCTGAATCGGGGACCTTTTCCTGGAGGAGGTGTGCTGATCAATCAGTCTCCTGTTCAAAGCAGAATAAACCCCGAGCTCAGATCAGTTTGCTTAAGGTTAGGTCCACCTACAATGATGAAGATTCCACAGCCTGTCTGGGCAACCTGCTCAAGGGTTAATTATCCTCACAGTGAAAAATTTTCTCTTTATTTCAAGTGAGAACTGCCATTGTTTCAGTGTATAACCGTTGTCTCCTGTTTTTCTCCTGTGTGCTTCAGTGAAGAATCTTCTAGAGAGCTTCCTTTTGGATTCTGGAAGGCTGCTGGGTTCTCCCAAGGCTTTCAGGAATCGTTTTCCATGAAACAAGCCTGGGTCTCTCAGCTTCTTCTCATGGGTTGTGTGTTCCAACCCCTGACCGTTGGGGTGACCCTATAATACTGTATTAATAAATACAGCATCCTCAAGTTTTTCAGCCTGATGACTGTGATGTGCACGTCTCTTATTTTGAAGAATTTGGTATATTTTTTAGGATCCCATAGAGAAAGCGTGCAGGGTCATAGAATGGTTAGAGTTGGAGGGGACCTTAAAGATCATCAAGTTCAACCTCCCCTGCCATGGGCAGGGACACCTCCCACTAGAGCAGGTTGCTCAAAGCCCCATCCAGCCTGGCCTTGAACACCTCCAGGGATGGGGCAGCCACAGCTTCTCTGGACAACCTGTTCCAGTGTCTCCCCACCCTCACAGGAACGAAAGAGTCAGACCAGAGATGGTCCATTTATTGGCATGCCTATGTTGGCAGTAGCCAGGAGCAGGTCCTTTGGAAGTACTATAAAACCCCCATAGTATTAAGTGGTTTTTTTGTGTGCACACCTTTGTAGACTTTCCCAGTCAGGTAATAACAGCTGGTACATCCGCACAGGTCTGCCCTGAAAGTCCTTGGTGTCTTTTTTTATTAAAGTCCTTGGTGCATGCTAGAAGTGAGGGATTTCTGTATTTACGATTGACAGGGTTGTAAAAACTGAAATTGAAAATTCAAGCACACATCGTGTTTCTGCTCTGTTTGGTCTTTGGTCTAAGGATTTGAAATAGTTTTGCCTCTTGCTGTTAGGTGGCAACCATTAAATAGATGTTCAAACAAACATGTTCAAACCAGTGTTTTTACAATCACGCAGCCTAGAAATTAAACTGTTGTTGCAAAATTGGACATAGAAATTTAAATCTTGTGATCTTGCAGTTGTTTAGACTCAATTTATTTTACATATTGGTTATTCATTAGCAGTGTTTGTGCACGTCCAGTAGCAGACTTGGGGTCCTACTTCTTTGGGGTCCCAGACCCTTTGTTTTTTACCAGTTCAATTGGAGCCACAGTTTTCTCTGAAAATGAAATGGATTAAATGTCTACCTGCCGTAGACTTGAACCCACATTTTTATCTTCAAACTACCCCTCGTCTTCTCCCGAGAAGGGAAGGCTCAGAGTTCCTCAGCTCATCTTGTACACTTAAAAGTCTGAAAAAGAGGAGTCCTCTCTCGTTATGTACAGGTACCCTATCAAAGACACGCACTTACTGCTACCTCTGAAGGAAAGAATTTGGCTTGATACTAACCTGCTGGACACCTACAAGTCAAATACAAGAGGGGAAAAAAAGGATAGAAGAGCTTGATCTGAGCTCCTGCTTGACTGTAGCAGTCGCCAAGCAGAAAGCCCTAGGAAAGCAGGCTTCAGGGTCCTGCTGGTGGAATTGCCTGTTTAAGTCAATTTCCCAGACCCCTCTTAATACAAACATTTTATTATGTCTACAGTTAAATGAAAAAAACCAAACACCAGGTTTGGAAATATTTGCATTTGAAGAGAAACTGCCAACTCAAAAGAAAGGCAAATCAGAAAAACAGGAGTTTCAGCCCCAAAATCTTGTATCAGTTTTGATTTTTCTTAACCCTTTGTTTTCCACGAAGGTCTGTTTACACATAGCACTGTGGATCTAAACACAAAGCAGTGTGTTGGAATACATGGCCAGTGTCTGGCCACTCTCTTGGTAAAACAAGCCAATGTTGGAAATGATGAAAATTGAAACAAGACGTTTAGAACAGGCTAAAGTAGAGCAGCAAATGGAAATAATCCCTTCCCAAGAAAACCTTTTTGAAAGAAATTTAAAGAACTGCTTAATTTCAGTGTTGTAGTAGACCAGTGTTTGCCTTCCCTCCTTCAATGAAAAACACAGGTGTAGTAAAGAAAATATAAACAGCTAAGTACAAAGCAGTCTGCTGGCATGTTTTTCCAAGCAACAACTACAATTAGTTGTGTTATGAAAACCATAGTTTTAGTGGCGTGGAGATGGGTGTGCTTCCCATTTAGAAGCTGCTTTATGCAAAATGCTGTATGTTGTATGTACATTTTTACTTTTTTTTTAATACTTATTTTATTTCTGGACACACAGTAGTGTTTTTCCAATTGCAGAAGTTCCACCAGCCCAACTCCTTACTGCGTGGCTGCCGGCCAGAGCTAAAGGCTCTCTGGTACTGCCTGTCTCTTTTCAGACCTCACGGCGATAAAGTCTGTTGCTGATACTCACCGAGTGGGTACCCTTGTGAAAGTGGCATCTGTGTCTTCAGCTGTAGTTGGAAGGGGCCAGGCATTGCACAACCAAATGACAGTTTAAAGAAAAACTTGAATGTGGGAGAGGCAACTTTGTAATACTTGGGCTATTCCATACAAGTGCGGTGAATTCCCAGATCTCTGTGATTTCGGCTGAGTCTACTAAAGTCTACTTAGTCCTCAACATCTGTCAACACAGCAGTACTGAGTAATGCTTTTTTTATGTCAGCCTCAATGTTAGATCTTCTAAAATATATGTACTTCTTGCTGCAAAATATAACAGAGGGTCCAATATTTGATCTTTAGTTTGAAAGACTGGAATTACTGCCACTTTTATTAGCCATACACTGGTGGATGTGGGAGAATGTACTCCAGTGATTGTGGAAGTATGGTACAAAGAAGTGTGGTTATGACATATCACTGTGAAAGCATATCTAATTAAAAATGACAAGTTTCTGAATTATTAAAAATGTTACTTCATTTTCATCTTCAGATTCCAGTGACTTGATGCTGAGAATTTACAGAGCTGAGTCATATGTTGGCCTCCAAGAATATAAAACAGCCATAGAAGATTTAAATTTTGTTATTTCTAAAATGCCAAATTGGCCAGAGGTAAGTTGATATGACATCTTCATTTTTTTAAAAATCTATGTTTATCTTTAGAATCAATGGATTCTAAATTATACTTAGAATCATAGAATCATTTAGGTTGGAAGAGACCCTTGGGAATATCAAGTCCAACCATCAGCCCTACTCTACAAAGTTCTCCCCTACACCAGATCCCTCAACACCACATCTAATCTACTCTTAAACACAGTCAGGGATGGTGACTCCACCACCTTCCTGGGCAGCCCATTCCAGTGACTGACCACTCTTTCTGTGAAGAATTTTTTCCTAATGTCCAGCCTAACCCTACCCTGCTGCAGCTTGCAGCCATTCCCTCTTGTTCTGTCACTAATTACATGTGAGAAGAGACCGGCACCAACCTCTCTACAATGTCTTTTCAAGTAGTTGAAGAGAGCAGTGAGCTCTCAGCCTCCTCTTCCTCCAACTATACAGCCCCAGCTCCTTCAATCGCTCCTCATAAGATTTATTCTCGAGGCCTTTCACCAGTTTCGTTGCCCTCCTCTGTACTTGCTCCAGCACCTCGATATCTCTCTTGTGTTGAGGTGCCCAGAACTGGACACAACACTCAAGGTGTGGCCTCACCAGTGCTGAGTACAGGGGGACAATCACCTCCCTACTTCTGCTGGTCACACTATTTCTTATACAATCCAGGATGCCGGTGGCTTTCTTTGCCACCTGGGCACACTGCGGGCTCATATTTAGCTGCTTGTTGACCAGTACCCCCAGTTCCTTTTCTGCCAGGCAGCTCCAGCCACACTGCCCCAAGCCTCTAGTGCTGCATAGGGGTGGTTGCTCTCCACGTGCACCAAGTGGGGAGCCCTGGTCAGCTGCCTTAAACATTATCTTGTAAGAAATGCAGAATGCTATAAAGGTATCTTAAAATAGTTACTTATATGAGACAGGCTACTGATGAGTATGGCAGGGTAGATTTGACTGATGAATCTGCTTGGAACTGTTAATTTAGTCTTCATCAACAATTTCAGGTATTTTTACTTTTTATCACAACGTGAGATGGTGTCCTTGGGTGAGGGGTTAAGTGCGGTGGAACTGACTTCTTGGGCAGGTCACAAAGTGCTTTTGTGGCTGTAGTTACTTGTTATTGATTATTTTATTTCTTTATAAGAACACTTTTAGGGGTTCTCTTAAGAGAAGCTATTAAATATTTACAAACTTAACTTCAGCTTAATGGTACTTGACTGGGTGTTTGGCTGAAATTGTGCAGCCAGCTTAAATTGCTTGAAAGCAGAACTTCTGAGGCCTTTACGTTCAGTAGGTTGGGGTAACTGAGTTTTAGAATTTCTTACACTCTCTACAAGTTAGTTCTTTCAGAGCTCTGTAGCGTTTGTACTTTCTCTTTCCCAAAGTCAGAGCATTTAAAGCGTTATCTGTTCCCTGAGAATATCACATGAGATGAGCGGTCGCTGTTGCCAGCCAGGACTAGAATTCTTGGCTCTCTGTTAAGTCAACATTTCTCTCATAGTTTTTGAGTTCTATTGGTAGAACAGTTTGCTGTATAAATAGGACAACACGGTTTTCTTTTCCAAATGCTACCAAAGAGTCAAAAAATATTTAGCAGCAGCAATGAATTCTTTTGTATTGGCTAAAAAATGGGAGCCTGTCTTTGGGGCCTCTTATAGTGGCTCCCAAGACTTGGAGTTGGGATCATTTGATGTAACCTGTAACAGTTGGGGTTTGGTATTTGGTTCATTTGTTAATTTTTCTTAAGAGAAGGATGCTTTGCTGATTTAGCTTGGAAAGGTTTTTCTTCAAAAAGCTCAAAGAAGCTCGATGGGAACTCGGTGGGAACTCCTGTGTTCAGCAGCTCCGTGGCTCCTGCAAACCCAGGGCCCATCCTACTTTCCCCCTCGTAGCATTGGTGCTAATGTCTGTTTTTTTCTATGTGTTTGGGAAGAAGCCCACTTAGCTGAGATTGGTCTGATGGATTTCTCTAACAGCTCTTATCTCTGTAGGAGAAGGGAGTGTCTGTGAGAGGAAGATTAGCATACTTCTTCAGGACACATTTTAATGAAACTGCCCAAATCCATCAAAGATGATGTGTGCCCTCATCTGACAGCCCTGTTTAGCAGACTTTACTGTGAATACTGGCAGTCATTCCAGAGAAACTGCGCTCTGGTTTTATTTTTTTTGTTCTTTTTTTTTTTAATGTTTAGTTTTCTGGCCTATTATCCAAAATCTGATACAGAACTAGATGTTGTTTTATGTAATTTTTGTTAGATAACTGTTGGTTTTATCTAACTTGTATATCTCTTACGGCAAATACAACTTTTAAAACTTGAGATAAGTTGGGAAAGGGACTTAATTGCAATGTAGGTTCAACAAAATGCAGTATTCTCTTCTCCTTTTTCTTTTTTCTTTCAGATAAAGTAGTAAATAGATTTATTCTTTTTTTTTCCGAGCTGCTGTCTAGTGTTCAGGAATAAAATAGAGTTGGAAAAAGCAATTCCAAATGCTCGTTGTTTCGTGTTAAGAGTATAGATTTAAGATGTATGTAAGGGATGCATAGTTCTGTGAGTGGTTTTGTTTGTAGTTGCCATTCACCTGCAGGCTTTTAATGGAACAGGAGGGCAAAAAGTGTGTCCTGTCAGCTGGTGTATGAGGGTTATGTATTAATTTGCATTGTGTCCCTCTTCTTCCTCTCCAAAGGCTCACAGAAGGGGGAGATAAAGGCTTTTTTGTGAATTCAGCACTAGTCAGGTTTTTAACCCCTCACATAAGCTGAAACAAATAGCTGGAAGGAGAGTAACATCAGCCCATCCCATGACTCTTTTCCAAACACTGTAAGGGATGCATGTTAGTCAGGGTGCACAGGTTGTCCACCCTGTGCACTGCAGGAGTTTGCTGAAAAGCTCCATTCTTTTTGTCATGGAGGGTTCCAATTCTGTTGTAAACGCCTGTAAGATGTATGCTGCAGTTCTGCGTGCTCTCTAGAAATGTCTTCATGGTATCTGTTTTTCAGGTCTACTTCCAGAAAGGAAAAGTGCTGCAAGACTCTGGCTTTGTAGGTGATGCCTTACAACTGTTTCTACAGTGCTTAGCCCTTGATGAGGACTTTCTTCCAGCCAAGTTAGCAGTAGAAAGGGTAATTTTCTTTATGCAACTGGATCTCTGACTTGATTCCTTTATAAAGCTCCCATTATGGTAGACTTTGAGCAGCTGAAAATCTTCAATATATACAGAAAAGACTCAGGTGACATATTGGTTCCTTTCCAGATGTATCATACTATGCTGAAGACGTAGTGCTAATGTAAAAGTTGGAAGTCCACAAAGTACACCTGCTTTTTAAGTTACCGGAAAGCACACAGCAACTTAAATATTCTAAGTTGAACTCTTTTGTTGTGCCTAGAGCACAGCAGGGGTTTTTTTGGTAATAAAGGGTTACACTGCAGAAGGTGCATGATGCTGAATTGCTGATGTCTGGCTCTGTGTGAAGAGCTCACTTGTAGTCAAAAAGGTTTCTGGATAAATTTCCTTTTAGTAATGTAGGTACGTAGGTTTCTGCTCATTCTCAATTGGTTTTGTCTTTTTTTTCCCTCAGTTTCTGCTTAAATAAAGCTCTGTTTATGAGGATAACTTAAGATAGTTTAATTTTTCTTTTCTGTACATAGTTTTTATAATCAAAGCTGTGGCCTTTTTCATTATTATGGACATTTAGTTGTTTGTTTTCTAGACGCTGCGTGATGTGCTGTCCCCGGAGAAGTTAGGAGAGAGTCTGAAGGAATCTGCTTGGAATTCACCACATATTCGAAATAAACCTTTTATACTTGGTTCTGAGGTGACTGAGTCTTACTGTGACTTACCACTTTGTCCTGAGCAGGTAACAAAAACTACAGGATAACTCTTCTTTTTGGCTGATAGGCATTCTGATACCCTTATTTGTCATGCTTACATTCCAGCTTAAATGCTGACTTTCTGTAATTGGCTAAATTGGAAGAAAAGAATTGTGATTTGTGAGTAATGCGTGTTCAGTTGGAGTGTTAGACTCCTTATTCCAGTGAAGTACTGACTAGAAGGTGCTGAGATTTGATATTAGTGACTTTGAAATAAAGAGAAATACAGTTTTCCCTTCTCTTTGAAGCAGGTAAGATTTTTAAATTGTTAATGCTAAGCAAATTTGAGAATTGTCTTGTCATATTCCTCTAGTTAACTAATCAGCTAACTGTGGGTATCAGTTTGGCTTATGTTTCTTTGCATGTTTATGTCTTACATACTTAGTCTTGTGTTACTCTTTAAGTACAGCTCAGTTCACCTTACTTTTACAGAGTTTAGGAGGATCAGAGGTACGAGAGCCCATCAGTGGAAGCTTAAATCGTGCACAGTCTGCCCAGGCTCTTAACTCGACGAAAGACCTTGCCAAGGAAGATGGCTTAAAGAGAGTGTCTTCCGAACCCCTTCTCTCTGGCCAAGAAAAGGGTGCTTTGTTGAAAAGAAAGCTTTCCTTTTCAGAACAGGATACAGTTGTATGTGAAGATGGAAGAAGCAAACACAAAAAGCAAGGAGGTAAACCCTCGCTTACTTTGAAGTTCAAAGTATTTACTGTCTCATGCCTTCCTCTGAAGGGGTATTCTGTCTCACTTTTCCTTAGAAAGTGCAAAAAGGGACATGACACTGCCTTTTGGAACAGTTCCAGGGGATTTGATTGATGTATCGGATTTCGAATGCTCTCTGTGTATGAGGTAAGATTTCCTCCTTAATTCAGTGTTTCCATTACAGATGTTTGGGCACACAAACATCTCACACAGGTAAACCGAAGTACTTGCAGGTTGTGATGACTTCTGTTATTGGGCAATAATTCTCAGTCTTCCTCTGTCCCAGCAGTGAAATTCTTATTTAAATGTGCCACTAGCCATAGTGCTATTTAATACAGAGTTATTTTAATCAAGCTGCCTTTGAAATTAATCTTGGCATTGTTAACTGGTAACCTAAAAAGGATGGGATCTTTTGTGGTTAAATGTTAGTGTCTTTTTCTGTCAATAAAACTAATTTCATTTACTTTTTTGAGAAGGCTAACGCTTAGAAGTGTTGCCTCCTATTTGTCTAGGAGATCTGGATACTTCAGAATGCTAATCTACTTAAATGGAGCTGATGTATTTGAAAGGTCTTGTTGAGTCGTCTTGGTTTTCAGAATAAATACCTTAAAACATACAGTATATGCTACCCTGTCCATCCTGACCTTAGGAGTATGCAGTATTGCTGTTAAAACAACTTAGCACCTCAAAGAATCACTTCATTTTGTGTTCTGGATCTCTATGTAGTGAGATCAAAATCTTTGTAAGTTGGGATAAACGTTTAGTTAGTTAGAGTGTTGTGAAATGTGTCCAAAATCGTCAGAAAACAGGAATAAGTGGTGCAGTGGTAAATGGAAACAAATGGCAGTGTAGGGGAAAAAGCAGAATAAGGAGAGAGGGGATTAATTGTCTCTGCTTTGATATGGTATAACTAGTCTTAAAGAGGCCGATCGCTGACTGTTTTTAGCAAGGCACACACTTGCCATGGTATCTAACTGCTTATCACTTCGTTTCAGGCTATTCTTTGAGCCAGTGACAACCCCGTGTGGACATACTTTCTGCAAAGGTTGCTTGGAACGGTGTTTAGACCACGCTCCTCAGTGTCCGCTCTGCAAGGAGAGTTTGAAAGAGGTACCGTTTCTCAGCAGATCTCACAAGTACACATATTGTATCCTTTTTAAAGGCTGTTTCACTTGAACCCAACAACTTGGGTTCCTGGAGCTGTGGATTGCTGCTAGGAAGGGAAAACTTGAGACAAACTGCATCAAGCCA
>VZTM01035071.1:229-60927 GCA_013400555.1 Jacana jacana | reverse complement strand
GCAAGGAACGCCCCGCCGCCTGCCGTCTTCTCCCCAGGCCGGGCCGGGCCGGCCGGAGGAGCAGCTCTCGGACCCGCTGTGGACCTCGGCTGCATCTCGCTTGAGCCGCATCCGCCCCTGCTGCCGGCCGCCATCACCGCGATAGAGTGAAACTTCTCGCCTACCTGACATGTAAAACTGACATAGGTTCGCTGTGTGGATGCAGAGCTGCAAAATGAAGTTTGGGCTCGGCTTCCGTTTAGTATTTCAAAGTTATAACGTTAGGCGCCGAAATGTACTAACCGTGTTGTTTTTTTCCAGCGGTGCCAGAAAGTTATCTCCTCCTTGTGGTAACACATGCACAGCCCAACACGCACATGCTACTCCTGTACTACATGCTGGGTTCCCGTAGTGCAAACACCTACATAGTAACTTTCCAGTGGCAAAAAGTGGGCTAAATAATCACGTTCCTGACAGTCTGGGGAGTGGGCTTCTCTAAATACACAGTCACTGAATTGATAGAGCGGTATGTTCTTTGTATTTTTGAAGGTCACAGACATACAGAGATTGCTCTGAAATTGTTTTGGACCAACAACAGAAAATTGTTGGCATTTAAACTTTCTGTTTATTACAGCTGAGTTTTATATACTTTTACTGGTAAATGCTGCATCCCTACATGACTCTCATATACTACTAACTTCCTTTGGGCTGCAGGCATATCTTTTATGAACTTACATATATTTGCCAGTGTCCATCAGAAACGTTTTTACTGGAGCAATAGAGCTGCAGAATCCAAGGAACAAAGCCATGTAAATAGTCCCAACTTAGGTTACGCCATTTTTCTGTGAAGAGGCCAAAACCAAAAAATCTCATCTCATTTGTGCTTATACAGTAAACTGGGGGACCTGGAGTTTCTTCGTTGGGAATGACTGATGTGTTTCTATCAGTTTGCAGCTTACTGTCTCGATTTTCATTGCAACCTTCTTTCATGATTTTTCAATACGCTGTTTTTTCCTCTGATGGGCACTTGACAAGTATATTTGATTTCCATGAGCTCTCTAATATCAAACATTCCCTGTGGAGAACACAACTGTAGAGGGTAATACTAATGCTGTGATTGAAACTGTAAGCAATTCACAAGTTCGACAGGAAGATACACACCTTAAGGCATACATGCACTACCTCCGATTCTGATCTTCTACTCAATAACTCAAAAATTTTTAAGAGATGCCTTCTTGGAGGCATAAATGTTACTGCATCTGTAAAGTGAAACAGTCTGTTCAATTAGGTATACTTTTGCAATCACTCAATAAAATTGTATTAAATAGCAGAGATGTTCCCATTTCCTTCTTTGATGTTTCTGTCTAACCTCTTTGCATTTTTCCTACTGTGAGCTGTAGAAGAAGTGGCATCGCTCTCAGGAGGTAACAGGACAGCAGCTATGTTTCTGCTTCTGTTTGGAATGTCCCTTGAAAACTAGACTAAACAGAAATAACAGTCCGTAGGCCTCACCTTCAAATTACTAAGCATGTGTAGGTACTGACTACTGGCTTTAGATATTCATAGGTGTGATCTTTTATATGCAAATTAGTCCTGTGCAATAAATCAAATTATAGAATTTGGCCCTTAACTTATTTTAGATTTAAAAAATCAGGCTATTCAACCACGGTGTTGTATCAAACTGCCTTTTTGATGTGGCTGATCCACAAAGAAGAGGCAGCTGCTGGCAACGTATTATAATAATTTCTCATATTTGAAATCTTATCTGTATACAGGAAGATCCAGAGTATTTGTTACATAAATTTTGCCACAAAAACATGGGGCACGAATTTTATGTGCTTTATGTTCTGATATAGCTGATTGCAGTGATGTGAAGGGCTTTGCTGTTTCTGATAAATTGCCTAAATTCGTTGATAGTTTGTATTACAGTGTCAAAAAATACTAAGGCACCGGAGAGATTTACTGTAGTGAGAATGTTTGTAACTGAAAACTTGGAACTCCCTATGGTGGATGGAGCCACCAAACTATTTAGGCAGTATTGAACAGCATGTGTCAGAGCAGTGTTCATTGTTATACTGGAACTGTTCTGCATCAGAAATCCATCTGTATTTGTAAGCAGGGTTCTGGAGTGGGCCCACTCAGTAGGCACATCATGAAAGATAAAAGATAGGCTTGGAAATGTCGACATAAGCAAGAACTTAAAAGCTTCTTTTCTTGTTCTTTTTCTTTTTGAATTAAAAAGCAGCTGCTAGATTGTTGAGGCTTAAACTTGTACTCCTTTGTAGCAGAAGCTAAAACGTGGCTTTTTATTGGAGTCTGTTATATAAGGGTGAACTGTGAATTACAATGAAAACCAGTATATTTCTACTCACAGGGTATTCAAGGCCTTCCATACACTAAGAACATTGTACCAGTTTAACTTGAGATCATCTTAAAGTTATTTTCTTCCATTTTATAGCAATGTTAGCAGTGAATTCTCATTGTGTTTCAAAGTTTAAAGCTGCTAAAGCTAATGCTGCTACTCTGGCTTCAATATTAACAAGGCTTAAAAGAGGATGTTCTAACTAATCTTTACAGTTTGTAAGCCAGCAAACAAAGTTACTCTAAAATCCACTGAGAGCATGCCAAAATCAAGTTAGAGAGGATATTGGTAAGGAGAGGACTTTCTTGGGGGCGGTGAGAGAGGGAGGAGGAGTACTTTGAGTTACAAATCTATTAAACGTCATTTGAGTCCTTGACCAGGACAAATTTGCGAAGTTCATCTTGGAACAAGGGTGACTTGTGTTATCTTTTTGCAAAATTCCCTGGAAAATATTTCTGGCAGTAATACTGTGTACTGAAACCTGAGTGCATCCAGCTTTGTACTGATTTTTAGAAAAGGTCTCTAACAGGCCTATTGTGTGCAGGTGGAAGTCTCCTATTAAGTCAGTGAACCTTCCAACTCAGCTGGGTCCATGTATGGAATTCATTGTGAGAATCAAAGTAAATGGAGTGTGGAGGCTTGGCCAGCATGCTTTTTTGATACCCTTCCCTGTTACTGTGCACTGTGAAACCCCATGCAACCAAACCCAAATAATCACCCATGTAAGTTAATGATTTTTACTTCTCTTTCAATCTAGTAAAATTACCGTTTGCTTCCCATTAGACATCCTTCCTAATTGTGAAGAGGCCAAAACCGCAGTGAAAGTGTTTATCTCCATTTTATATACAACCTCTTGGCTGCAAGATAGATTTCTTCAAAAGGCTAGAGAGCAAGCTATTGGCATCCTGTCTGACGCTGTCAATCTTTCAAGCAAAACCCTTGAAATTGTGTTAGTATTTGGATGGGAATTTTTTGAGGAACATGGATATGCTACGGGTGATGATCCTGATAATTAGGTACACAACGTATTTACCTCGTTCGTTTCATCACAGGAACCCGTTATGGGTTCAGCAGATCCCCCATCCCCAGATGCAAGAACTGCAGAGTTGCAGAGTTAGATGTTTTAATTGTTTAAATGCTAAAGTGTTTGTCTAACTAGTGATTGAGTCTGTATGCTGTTATACCAACATACAGCTGGTATGTGCTGGTAAAACATTACTGGGTACTCTCAGAGACTCTGGATGTGGATATGGTAACACTTGGGTCTCTTAGCCTCTATCTTTGTTAATATTTGTGGGCTATTCCGTGCTGCTAGATGCCGACAGCCCAGTTTAATTACATGCCACAAAGCTTAATTCCACAGGAAGAGAGAAAGAGCAAGACCTTTTTGCGTAACTTCCTGCGGGATGCAGGTTCCTGCACGCTGGGAAAGTGAAGATAAGGCAGATTTCCATTCTAACCAAGCTCAAATCTCTTAGATGTGTGCAACACCAAGTGCAGTCAGTCTCAGCTCTTATCTCTGGATGTGGAGTAAGCAACTGGAATGAGATAACATAAGAAGGAACGGAAAAAACAGGAGGGAAGTGGTGCTGAAATGTATATATATACAAGAGGATGGTTCAGAGACAGCCAGTATGTTCATTGTGGCCAACAGGCTTTCCATTACATTAACCTACCCATAGCATTGGGGTGAGACTGTTCTTCCCATTGACTGTAGTTAAGTCATGTAAGGTATAGCACATGTAGGCACCATACAGATCTCCAGTAATTTTCACGGTTACTCTGTTGGCTTGTTTATCTCCATTTTATACCTGAGCCTAGTGCATGGCGTACGCCACACAGGAGGTTCAGGCCAGGTGCCTGAGTTAAATAAACAGTCCTGGCTGCTCTTTCTGCCATTTCTTACACTACTTTCCTTGAACTTTAAATAATAAAAAAAGCAGTGTTGTTTGGAGGGGCTTTTTATTAGGTTAGTTTTAATTTACATGGGTTCTCTCAGTGGGTTAGCCACTTAGCCACATGACTGCTTGTGCCAACAGGAAGGAGACCTTGCTGCAGGAGAAAGAACAAAGGGTGAGAATCTGGAAGGAGAGTCTTCAATGCTTCCTGAAGCTCATTCTCCAAGCATTTGCCCCAAATATAATTTGGTTTACTCGGAAATAATTTAAATGGGGCATTCAGAGGACTTTCCAGGGTAACAGCCTTACCAAAGACGTGTTAAGTGACCCATTCATCTCAGTGAATGAGTGTGCTTTAGATAAGAATAGAACTTTTTAATACAGGTCAGAGAAGCAATTGCTCCATTTATCTGCCACATCTCAAAAACTTCAGTGTCTTCCTTTGTGAATTGGGGAGCAGACAGATTTGAGGAGGGAGAAGAGCAAAGATCTCCATATTTTATAGGTTTGTTGCATCATCGCTTGGTGTTGATTTTGATTTTTAAGCTGTATCTTTTTAGTGATATGAATTATGTTAAGATTCCCAGGAGCAGTTACATGGAAACAGCTTGCTCTGGCCTTTCTGTTATAAAGGAGCCAGGTTGTGGATCTATGTGTAGGAGGGCCTCTCCTCCAAAACCTTTCCTGTCTTCACCAACTTCACACACATAACCATTCTAGGATGTGTCAGACGGTGACACAGGTTCCACTTAACTTGTCCATAAGTGTGCCTAAATTAAATATTGTCTGACTGCAATGAATGGAAAACTGTGATCAGAGCAGAGCCACAGCACAAACTCAAGTGGATATAAAAATGCACTGGGAGGATGAGTTGGATTAACTAATGCTATTTTTGAAGGTGGTTTTTTTTTTGAGAAATCCTTCACTCTAGCAACATTCGATTTAGCCCATTGTCCCTACCCTGGAGATGCTGTCAAAAGGAGACACGTAATTCTACACGCGCAACATTCTTCTTGTCTCAAAGCAAAAAGTGATGTGGAATCAAAACTAAAACTGCAGTGAAGAAAGGTTGTCTTGATGCCACTTTGATTTATGTATCTTGGCATCCTACATACTGAAGTAAATTGTTACCTGTGTAAATGGGAGTAGCACATAAATATTAGAAGATGCCAAATAGCCCATGCACGTGATGTCTCTTGCCATCTTTGACCAAAAATAAATGTGAGCAGGAGGAAAGGAGGAGATGGCTTTCTGACAAAGCAGTTACAAAAAGCAAGCTATGTTTTGCAGCTGCAAACCAGAATAGAAGTGGAATCCCACACAAAGGGAAGGCCACTTTCTTTGGACATTTGTTTGTTGGGTAAATCCTGCTCCCTGGAAAGTTTTCTGAGAAAACCCCCACCTTTTTATTTGTCAAGCTGCTTGTGTTCTTTTTTAATGTAAGTTCTTGCTTCATGTCCACCCTCTGGTGTTAATATGAACAGTTTCCAAATGGAGATTGCAAAGTGTCCTCTGCAGTTCTCTGCTCTGACCTCTAAGAATTTAGGCAGTCCTTTGCCTCAGTGCTTTTGTGCAGTTCTCTCCTGAAGAACAGCATTTAAAGCAAAATACATTTTTCCTGAAATGTCTGCTTATTTTAATGAATAGTGTAAGTATTTTTCATTTTCTGGAAGAAAAGAAAGGGTTTTTGGGGACACTGTACTGAATGACAGGAAAGCTTAGGGAAGATTTAGATCTTTGTGCATCACTCAGAATTCTAAGTGCAGTGTGTCTTTGCAGTGTAAACTGCCTCCCTCAGGTTCGTCTTTCTTCTGCAAGGGCTGCTCAAAGTTAGGGCTAGAACTTGCTGGGCTGCTTCAACTCACAGAAAACCATTTCCTTGGTTTTATTTTTATTTTTTCCCAAGTGGGGTAGTCTTGTGTTAGGTTATTGGGCTGAACTGGTTTGTAGGGGATCCAGGAAGCATCAGATTGCTCAGAGGAGCATGGAGGAAAGGGGATCTTGTTGCAGTGAGTTATCAAATCAGTTTCAGCTGCTTTGTGCAACTTTAGCGTTGCACTCATGGAACAGGTAGAGCAGAAAATGCAAGTGATCTGGATTATTTTCATACAGTTATTTTAAAAACTTAATTTAAATCTAAATGGAACTGTTTAAAGGTACTAGAGGGAATTAGGTTTGGATCTCACATTTTTTTGGTTCGCGTGGAAGGAGAATGCTAGGAATGGCAAGGTGTTCAGCTGTTTCAGCATGTTCTAGAAGGATACCTGACTGTGCTGTGATGGCAGGCACAGATCTCTTATTTCCCTACCAAAGATGGCAATTCTGTATGCAAGTTACTCAACAGATGCAGGTTCAAGGATGTACTTTTGAACTAACTCATTGTAAAGAGAGAAGAAACCAATGATGTTAATAGTACAACAAACCAAAGAATGTTTATACAACATAAAAGTGAGAAGAGGTGGATAAACATACTCTGGAGCAACTATATGTCCGTGTCACTCCAGATGAATAGGATCAAAAAAATGTGATTTTCTAGGGATCTCTCTCTGACATCTCAGAATTGTTTCAAAAATGCTAGTCAAATGGCAGATAAAGTCCACCCTGGTGGAAATTTTTGACTTTGTACGGTCTTTCATAAAAGAATTAATATAAAAATTATAGAGTGGGAAACAAAGCACTATCTCCAGTAATATTTATGTGTAAGATTTTGTGAAGAGGGACTTAAGTGGAATTTAGGCCTCTCTGTATAAAAAAAAAACCTGGTGGTTTTTCCTGTTGCAATAAGGACTTGACTACTTGACTTCAGTGGTGCCCGTGTGTGTGCCCAGAACCGACCCAGCTTTGGCTGGGCTGTGCAGGTCTATTCCCAGACATGACTGAGATCCAGAAAAGAGCTGTTTTGCCTGAATACGCTGAAAGGAAAACCCTGGAAATGCATGCCTTGCTATTAGGATTTTGCAGGGTAATGGGTAGTTACGGCACGGCATGTTGTCACTTACCATGTCATTGTTCCCTGCACTGTGTCTATGTTTTCTGTACTTCCTTTGGTTAGTGGACAAGGCAGACCCCTTACTCAGTACAGAACAGGGAGCAGAACCTGTGCCTGCCCCTTCTAGGTGCGCATCAACTTTGTGTCCTTTCTTTCTGGCTCACTGAATCCTCCAATCCGTTGCTGCCTAGCACCATACCTTCATCAGGAAGACAGGGACGGTCCATCACCCCAGCCTGCGCAGGTGGGGGGGCCAGGAGGAGGTTAAATGCAGATTAAGGCATGAAGTGATGTGTTTTCCCCATCGGTCTTGCCTAACCAAAAGAAGTTCTCTTATGGCTTCAACTGTTTGGTTAAGGACTGACTTGCTAGGAAGGTCATAGAGATGGTAATTAGAAATGATGGGATGAAATTTTAACTGTACATATTTCCTTAGATCAGTCAAAGTGTTATTTTCTTTCCATGAAGCATGTTAATTGTGGCATGTAGGCGAGACACAGCGTGTAGGCGGAGGTTATATCTTCCGTTAAACCAATTGGTGTCACTGCTAAAAGCTCATAGTTAAGGATTATGATGGGAATTCATCCCTCGTTTTAGTTTAAATGATTAAAGGTGAATATACTAAGGGGGAGCAACTGTGTACTCATGTAGATGACCTACACTCATAGATCAGTCGGTTTAATTTCTTACTGTCTGAGAGAATCTGTTTGCATGCTTATTTCGTAGAAAGTTCATTAAACCAACCTGTTGTATGGCTGATGGCTCAGCATACAGCTGTGTTCTGTTCAGGTCTTGCCTTTCTTCCTGCTTACAAAGCCTTTCTAACAGTAACTTTTTGCCTTCTGTTACTGTGTGCACTCTCTCTGTTAATAGTTTTTGGAAGTGGTGTATGGTGTTTTCAGAAGCACTTTTCTTAAGTGGAACAGGTGACACATCTGTGGACAAAAGCAAAGTATGTAGTTAGAGTGCACACGTCAATGAACTGCTGACACTGAAGTTTAGTGCTTGCTAGATTTTCCTAATGCTGTCCTTCTGTTACACTCTTTTGGCAGGCGTTGCCCCGTGTTGTGTAAGGGTCATTGTATAACTGGCGGGTAGGAATGAAGCAGCCCTTGTGAAAATCACTCGTATTTGAAACTTTCAGCTTTGCCTAACTACTGCCATCTGCAAGGCATACTTATCTAATAAGCAATAGAGGAAAGTGTATTTAATCACATAAAGTTAGTTCTGTTAGTGTTGAATTCAGAAGTGTGCTGGTGTTCAGATCTGTGTTCATCTGTCTGTAGACAAGACATCATTTTAGTATTAAAAATAGGGGGGAGCCTCCTAAAAACTAAGTTTGTCATTTTCTCATTGTTGGACTTTTTGATTATTTAGGGCATGAATTCTGCCAGGAAGAAAATTAAGTTCCTGACCTTTCCTGTATCAGGTTGCATATTTCTGTCCACCCCTTCTATTTTCTCTCTCAGTGATTCTATACCATATCTCCTCTTTGGAATAGCTGTGTTAACCTGATTCCTCTTGCACATTGTATTAGACATTACATGTCAAAACATGTGATTTCCCTCTTATTTACTGACACATAGTATAATATGAGGAAACCACAGCCAGGACTGTGGTGTATTGTCCCTATCTTCCTCTGAGCAAGGCGGGTAATTACAACATCGTCTTTTAAAAATCTGATTATCTTTTCTTTGCATTTGATTCTTATAAATCAAAGTGTTTCCTGATGTCTATCTCATTTATATCAAAGATGAGGATTAAAATTAAGAAACTGCAGTTTTTCTTAAATGGACATTTTTATCAGGACTCTTGCGGATTGTTGCAGGCAAAAGAAGAATGTTGGTTTGGACCTCGGTGTTAAGTTGTAGGACTTTTTTTTAACTGTTTGAGTACTGGAAACTAGAATCTGGCATCCCATTCAACAGGACTGTATAGGTACTTTAAAAAGTATGGGGTTCTTACCATCGTTCCATGTTTTCCTCTTGACACCCAAGGATCCTGTGTTTGCTGTAACATCTCCCACTGAAACTTAGAAGAGAAAAGCAAAGTCACTAAGTATTTTGCAGAGATTCTCACAGCACAGTTGGTCACACACCAAAAAGCTTTATAGTACAAAAGCAAATGCATTGGGACAAGTGACCTGGAGCAGTGAGAATCTTCTAGAAAAGTTAGGTGCTGGGTTGGCACACAAAATCAGGGTGGAGACACATTTATTTGGCAGATGCCTTGAGCAGCTTAATACCTAAAGCTTCTTTTCTGAAAGTTTATTGTTTTACTATCTCCTGGATCAGCATTCACAGCACAGATTAAACAGTCCTTTTCCAGCATGCCAATATGTAAAACAGTCAGGTTGGCTCAACAATCCCTGGTGTTGACAAATTCACAGGGAGCAGAAATAAGCAGTAACATCTTCAGTTTCTGGATTTGAACTGACAGTCTTTAAAGTGTAATTGAGCACACGAACGAGGCAGGTGAGGAGCAGTGATGTCATTCCATGACTGTGTGGGTGCCATTCCAGCCTCAACTAATGGCACTACTGTATGGTGCCCTGGGGTACGGCATTGGGGCTGGTTCATGAGTGAGGACAGCTGGCTTCAGGATGGCTCCAGCACTTTCTGCTCAAGCTGTCCACCTGGCCTCTGCTGCAGAGATGGTTCAAATCCACAACTAACATTTGTGATTTTTCAAATTATTATCATTTTGAGAAAAATAAAAATTAATTCTGGTTTCCCACAATTCACTGCAGTGGTTGAGTTGCTTCTACAAGAGCATCTGATCTGCCTGGAGCAGGGGCAGGTGCTCTTGGGAGCTGGAAGCAGTCACCCACTCATGAGAACCCTTACATCAGACACAAGGTTAGCCGTGCGGTTCCTATATTAGAGCTGTTGTTACTAAAATAGAAGCAAACTCTATTTAGAAAACTGATTCTGCTTTACCAAAATTATTATAATAATTACAGGTGCTTACATAAACATCACTGCCCTGGATTTTTCTGTCTCTTGACTGTGGTGTGAATAGAATTAATGAAGTTTGCTTTTTTGGAGTCTTTGCTCTTGACTTGATTGTTAACAGATTTCTGCAGTTCTAACTGGTGTGGGCTTGCAACTCTTTATCCATAATACTTTATATGCCTGTTTGATCGCCTCTAAAACCTGTGCTGTTTTCTAGCACCATTTCACTGCTTCCAAAAGCACAGATTCTCCAATGACATTGAACACTGCAGGTGTTTTCACTTTTTGTTAATGTTCTCACTTCTAAACTCTCTCAAAAGAGTTTCTGCTCGCTGAGCATTGCCTACTTGACAATGCAGGTACAGGTTCTTCAATTGTTTTCCCTCCCCATTCTGGTCACATATTTCATCCCCACAGCACAGGTCAACAGGCAACCTTTAATTTTCATTATTCATAATTCATTTAAGCTTTATCTCATCACTGAAGTTTTTAGTACCTGATAGGAGACTTGAACTTTCACATCCCCAGCTTGAGGGACCCAGAGGCTGTCGTCTCAAGATACAGTCAACTTCATCGTAAAATCTCATTTTCCTCCTGGGGTTACCAAGATGCTCATTTTCCTTCTGCAGGGCACGGTATTCGTATTTTAGGTTCTTGTACTTTGTGCGACACTGTTTCCAGTCTCTGTCTATGCCACGTTTCATTAACCTTCTGGCAATTTCCTCAAAGATTTCTTTATTTCTTGTGGCCCCTTCAAGCATTTGTTGTATCTTTTCATCTGACCATATGTTTATCAGAGCTCTGACTTCATTATCACTCCAGTGTTTTCCTGCTCCAGTATCATTAACTGTAATAACTTTAAAGTGGTTCTGTGTTTCCTCCAAGGGAATGTGATTGTCTGAAACTATAAAGAAAAGAACTGAATATTGCTGAATATACAAACATTAAAGTGTAATTGTAGCTGACTATTTGGTAACAAGCTGAAGGATTAATTAATGTTTATAATAGTGTCTTGCTACAAGAATATTTTAACTTTGCAATGTTAACATCCATACAAGACAGCGTTTTGGTTAGGTATGCAAAATATGTAGCAAGTGAAATCTCTGTTTTCTCCAAGGCATCTAAAATTCCACATTTTGTCAGTGTAATTTTATTGCTGCTGTTGTCAAATTAGAGACAGATGTATCCCACTGCTGTATGCAGGGATAGGAACAGGCATTCAGATTTAAAAGCTACAATATATCAGCAGTGATAAGAAATTGGATTTTCAGTACAGTTTCAAATTAGAATGGCAAGGGAAAATATCCGGGGATTCAATAGAAGAAAAATATCCTGCCTGCGTATTCAGAAGTAGGCAGATGCTGCTCATCAGATAAGTGTGGAACACAAAGTAGAACTACAGAATTAATGCAAGTTTTGCTCTTGCCAGGGAACAGAGCAAGAAACTAATTTTTAAGTTTCGTGATAAAGCTTGACTGGAATCAGAAATATAAAAGTAGAGCTGTGTTTACAGTTCTGATCTGGTTCCTCCAGTTTTGGTACTGAAATTACAGTGTGATTTTGTTTCAGAATGAGTGCATTGAAATTAATACTCACCTGTCCCAACTGTCCGTTTTACTACTGGTGTACAAGATCTGTCTTCTGAGGTAGTGCTTATAGAATCATCATCTATAGAAACACACAGTTTTAAATAAAATAGACTTGGTTTACACAACTAAATTACTAGTCTTATTGCCATCCTCAGCAAGTAACACCTCTCTTCAATTAAAAAGGTTGTAAACCATTAATTACAACAAATCTTCTACAACATGCCTTCCAAAATCAAATTATTTATTGGCATTTCTCCTAAGCCCTATCTCTCTTTCTGCCCCTGCCTTCCCCAAGAGGTAGCTGTGGATGCAACACAAATTTAAAATACTTAATTAAAAACGTAGGTGTATGTGGATGGTTTATATCTCACATAGAAGTCGATTTGCATAACACGTTTGTACACCTCAGTTAGCACAGGTGTGCCATCCAGAGGCGGGTAGAGCAGGCTTGGGGAGGCTCCGGTGCCATTTGTAAGGGCACACATCTGTGGATTCCCTCCCACCTCTCAGGGCTTGGGTGGCAGCCCTTCCCTTTGTGGAAGCTCCCCTGCTGCTGACATGGAATGAGCAGGGACTAGGGTCCTAGAAGGCCAGTGTCCCCTCTCAAGTTTGGGAGTTGTGCAAATGGTTTGAGTGCAATGAGGAGCGAGAGGCACAGGACACCTGCGGCAGACCTGCACCCAGTGTGACTTTGAACAAAACTGAGAACTGACTGTCCCTCCTTATTCCGACCCATTATCCTCTTTTCAGGACTCCTTTTTAACGCAAAGATAGTGATTTAAGAGTCCATTCTAGTAGGCAACCACGGTGGGTTTCATAGCTGGACTCTGGGACATTCCTTTCCCTGCTCCTGGGAGCGAGGGCAGGATGGGATGTCAGGCTTTGAGGAGAAGTTTACATCCTTTTGCCTTCCTTTAGCAGCCATCCACGTTTGTTTGCTTTTGGGTGAAAGGCTAGTCTGTGATACACAGCTTTTGTGATAGAGATAACATAAGCAGAAAAAAAATGAAAAAGCAAACAATTAATTAATGCTTTTGTGGAAATCTTTTGCCTCGGCTTAAATTGCACTTTCTGTGTGTAGGGATGACTCTATCTGAAACTATTCTGTGTGGCTTAAATAACATAACAGGGAAGACAGAAGAACTATTTTTTATTCTACCAGCATCTGTGTTCTCTTCAAAATTCCATCTTTAACAAGACAGAAACATCATTATATTATTTTTCTGCATGTCTACATGACAGGGTTTTTTCCCCTTCTGCAGAGCTGAGGCTGTAACAGATCTGCACTCTTTCATAGCATAAAAACTATTCAGAAGCAAAATTCAGGAGCTCTCAGAACTGTTGAAGTCCTCCATGGACATCAAAACCCAGCCCTGCTGACTCTGGACTCGTTGCCTCATGCTTGGACCTCTCTGAGGCTGAAAGTCCACTTTTGTATGGAATTACTTGTTGGGCTGGGAAGGACAAAAAGACCAGTTTGCATCATTTTGGTAGGGGATGTCATGGACAAATTATCTTTATTACAGTTTTGGGTAAAGGGTAGAAGTAAATATTGCTTCTAAGTTTTGAAAAACTGAGTGCATGATTTAGACTCTGTTAGAAATAAGAGATTGTTGGTAAATAAGCAGTGGTTTGTTTATGTGCTTTCTATAATGGTACTTGCTAACACATGTACAGAGAAGTACTTGGAATTCATATTTGCCTAATAACTTGGTTTTTCATAAGTCATTTGGCAAGTACTTGCTTTCAGAAATCATGCAGGAATAAATTTGATACCTGTGGAAAACTCTGAATCAGGAATTACAGTCTTGTAAGCACGTGTGCCTGATTTACTTGGAGTACTAGAAAAAAAAGTGTTTTTTTCATAAATTGGCTACTCCATAACATTTAAGAAAGTTACTGCATCTTCTTTTAACACTTGGAGCTATTAGAAATACAATTTTTGGCCAAAATGGAGCAGTAGGTCTACTCCTGGGCTCTTGAGTGATTTTTAAATTTTGGGTTTTAACTATTACCAAACAACTGCAGGGCATTCATTTATGTGCTAATTCTTTCAACCACAATGGCTCTCTAATGTCTTTCTGCCTTTGGCAGTGGCACTCCTGTACTGCTGACTGATGTGATTACTATCCTCAGTTGGGCATTACATGACAAGAACAGGGAATTCGTATGTATGAGGCAGGCAGTTGATTCACATGACATTTTATCCTGTGTCATGGTGTATGAACTCTTCTCTTTGCCTTAGTGTGACCTCGCTATCTCTCTGCACTGTCAGGGACACAGCTTTGCTTTATCCTCAGTGCAACTTGTGTTCCTGTGTGTCATTGCTGTGATGGCACTGCTCTGATGTTGTCCTCAGTGCCATACTTCTTACAGTTGTCTTTCATGATCAAGATGGGCCTATGTAAACAGTTGTAGAAGCTGGGAAGGCTGTGCTGGATAAGGTGTCTCAACACCCAGACTCTGGGTAACATAACTGCCTAGATCACAGAAATACTGATGCATGCAATAGAAATATTCTTACAATAGATACTTTCAGTGTAAAAGGGCATAGAATTGTTGTTCACAGAATCATTATAATAGAAATTTATATTCTTTCCATTAACTTCTGGGTGCAAACAGCCCTACTGTAAAGGATATTTTGATCCAGGGTGTCAGGTCAATAGATTGCAATGTCTTCGTTATTTCCTCTGATGCCTTTTTTTCATGATCTTCCACGGTTTCTACGCTCGTTTATTCCAGAAAATTAATATCCCTAATTCTAAGGTTAAATTTTAACATTTTTAATAAAACAAATCTCCTGTATTGAATTTATGACTTCTGCATATTGCTGAGGCTCTGATTTCCGTTTCACTTGTAAAATCATTCCGAATGCTTCTGGCACTTGTTTGATAGCGAATAGTCTGAAATTAAATGCACTGTCATGAAGTAGTTTGAGAAAAACAGACAAGGCATAAAATGTTGGTTGTTTCTGAGGGAGCTATTTAGCTCTCCAGTTTATCATCTCTAGTAACTCCATATGGAAATGAACACAGTGTTTGTGTCACAATCAAAGGCAGACTTACCACCACCTAGCATAATAAGCAATACGATGTCTGGGAAAAGAAGATCTTGTTTATTAATTGGGGGAAAGAGAAAGACATGTTTGTGCATGTTTGCACTGCTTTTTGCAAACAAAACCCAGATTTTTTCAAAACCTAGAAGTAGAACAAGTAAAATGTGCAGGAATAACACACGAACCTTAAAAATCTGCAGTTCCCAGTACAGTAGAATGTGCTGTTACAACCATTTAGACACAGTCATGACCTACCTATGTCAATCGTCTCCTTTTTTATCTGTGTAGCTTCCAGAGCTGCTGGGGTGGAGCTGGTAAAGTCCCTGTCATCTTCAAGGATTTCTGTAAAAAATAATAATACAGAGTTTTCATTAACTTATTAGGTCTTGAGGATCACTAACTTTAGAATGCCGTTAATGATAACTCTTGTTGAAGATTTGCTACCAAAGCTGTCCCAGGTAATAGAACAAGAGGTGATGGTTTTAAGCTAAAAGAGGGTAAATTTAAGCTAGATATAAGGAAGAAATTTAAGATGAGGGTGGTGAAACACTGGGCCAGGTTGCCCAGAGAGGTGGCAGATGCCCCATCCCTGGAAATATTCACGGTCAATCTGATGGGGCTCTGAGTAACCTGGTCTAGTTGAAGATGTCCCTGCTCATTGCAGGGCTGGGGGACGAGGTGACCTTTCAAGGTCCCTTCCAACCCAAACTATTTCATGAGTCTATGATTTCTTTGCAGCAGTAGGCTTAAAAGCAGAGTGTATGCATTTGTATATTAAAATAAATCCACACCACCACACAACAGCTGCATAGTATATGTTTATGGATTGAATACACAAAGTCTTAAGTTATTTGAACCTGGATGAGGGTTTGTAGAATGGTTTGCTGATTGTGTTTGTAAGATATGTAGGAACTGGTGAACCTTTATGCAGCTGAAGAGTCAAGACACTGACTTTCACAAGGGGTGCTTCGTTACATACTGAAATTGCTGAAAGACTCCCAAGACACTGACACCAAGAGTTGCTGAATTAGCCCCAAAAGGGGCAAGGGTCCTGATATCTCATCAGGGTGCTGTGGCTGGAGGATTGATCTGCAAAGCTGCCTGCCTGCATGACAAAGTACTGAATGCCTGTCCTCAAAGCATCCCCCCTGCTGTGGCGAGGATACCAGAGAGCAGGGTGACAGATGTGCCCTGGGCTCCCCTCCACGGGGAGGAGAGCTCTGCTCCTCTGCCATTGGCCCACTGGTGTTTAACGGGAGAAATCCACCCCTCTGCCCTGGGATGGACAGGTGGATGATGCAAGTGGTCTTTCCGATCCCCCTTTCCAGGTGAGGACACTGCTGTACAGAGATTAAATGGTGAAGGCCACACGGCGGATCGATGACTGTAGTTTCTGGCTCCCAGCCTGTTCTCAGTCCATTCAAGAATATTGCCCCTAAACATTGAGCAATAAACCATAATCTAGAGCCATTTTATTAAAAATTACCCCCCAAATCAATATGGCCTTGTTTGCATTAGACGTTCTTTATGATGTGACCAGCATCATGTGCCTTTACTTTGGTTTTTTCCCTTGGCAAGGCAAGAATGCGGGTAGGGGGCTGGGCTTTTTTTTTTCTAAGCCACTGTTCAGAGTTTTTGGAGGGAGGGGATGAGGAGAGCAAGGCTGGGCCAAACAGAACAAACCATCGACAGTTTCTGGCATGGCTAAAACGCAGTGGCTCCGTCCACATTGTTTAGTGACGCCATAGACAGTTGCCAGCAAATATGTTTAATCTCCACTGTGTGTTTGAAGCGTTGCTCACAAGGCCACCGGGGCAATGCTGTCGCAGTCTTTCCTTTCACCCGCTCAGACTGATACAAGCTCTGTTCTCTTTTGGCACTCTCTCACTGTTTATCCCGTTTTCTGGCTCACGAGGCAAGATTAGTAATTTGTCTCCTAATCCTTACTCTCATGTGTGTCTTGTATAGTGTAAAAGGGGAGTGGGGAACGTCAAAGCTAGGGAATTTTTTTCAGTGTGTGGCCTGCGTTTAGTCTCCCAACAGCTTGCAGAGGTGCTGCCGTCTCTCCTGCACATCTGTGAGACTGGATGCAGGCAGCTCCAGACGCACAGACAGGAGTTAGTGTCCATGCCTAAATGGCTAAGCCACTGAATAATCAAGAGCTTTTGCTTTCGCACTTCTCTGAAACACCACTTCACACCAGCCTGGGGCATATGTATCTTTGGACTTTATATCTCTACATTTTAAAATTCCGAGCACACAGCAGTAAGTGTTCAAGCCAGCATAAGTGCCTGAGCATGTACCGAGTTAAAATCTTAACTTTGAACAATAGATTTTAAAAAGCCTTTGCTCAGGAATGTATCTTGGTGGTGCCATGACTTACTCCAAATTTGTTCTGACAGGGATGCATAGTAAAGTATGTGGGGCACTAAAAATCCTAAAAAATAGTGACAGGAAAATTCATTTGTTTAAAGTAAAAAAAAGCTGGAGATATTTTTTTAAGAACATCAGGCTACTGGCCCTCCTTTAAATCTTGTTTTCACCTCAGATTTAATCAAACACCTACAAACAGCCAGTGGTCGTACTGCAGAGTCTGACCGGTGTGGAATGCACATGTGTATGGTGTTTGAATCGACTGACTACTGCCCATGTTACCTGGAGCACTTGGCTATTCTGAGATTTCTGGAATTAACTCTCCTTAAAAGTGATACCCATGAAATAGACAACATCAGTGAAAATGGCTAAATTAAGGTTTTGTTTCCAGATTGATGTAATATGGGTATCTTTTACCAGCAAAGAGAAATACTTCCAGTGAGGCTAGCCTCTCCTAGGCTGCTTTTGCTAAAAACAAAATGGGCTTGTGATTGCTATGATGTGCTTGCACCCTCTGCAGGCCAATCTGCTGCAAAAGCCACTCCAGGGTAGAGACAGTTTACTAAACTGTTACAGTTTGTGGATGAACATGGAAGGATTTATTAACTTCTGTCTTTTTCTTCTTGGGTGGGGTGTTTGCCATTCTTTGAGGACGTACTGTTTTTCTCCTCTGCCCACATGTGCACATCTTAGAGCAAATGTGGGCCCACACGTGGGCAGAGGGGAAAAAGAATACCACAAAACATCAAATAACTAGATATTTTCCTGAAACTGGTGCATTTGTCTTTTGGCAGTGTTGTCAGTGTTACTGTGGTCAGTAGCTCTGATCCACGTGTAAGATCGTGAGGAGGACACGCGGTTCTGAGGGAGCTCTGTGCATTTACGCAGCTGCAGAAAGCAGAGGTCTGTCCAGCCTAGCTAGTGTATATCCAGACAGGTGTGTGTGTATCTCTGACTGCAGAGTCCATTAACTCCACGTACTAATTAAAAAGATACCCTGACACAGGGTGAACAGAATGTCTAAATTCTTATGTCAAATTATTTTTTTTTTTACATTTTTTTAAAGGCACCTGAATAATTATATATAAATTACAAACATGTGCTTGTCGAGAAACAGTTTTCTACAGAAGTTGTGTTGAATATGGAGTAGCCCTTAAGAAGTCACAGCCTGAAGGCTGTTGATTCTCAGACATCTACTGATACCAAAGAACCAATATAATATAGTATCCCTGACTGTCTTTGTCGCTGCTTACCAGCAAGTAGGTTCATGAAAGCAGAGGTGCATATAAGCTCTTTACTCACCAGTCTCACGCTATGAATTTATTTGAACTGTCTGGGAAAGGCATGTGCCACAATTAGGGAATAAAGGGCCTCCATGATATTGTAATGTAAAACCAATGCATCTCCTTCCTGCTCTATATAATGCCTGATTACATTACCATTAATAACATTAAAGTCTAGGTGTGTTTTACCACCTGTGATAAAATTGAGTCTGTATTGTTCATTTGGGAATAAGGGAAAGAATTTTGGGAACTGAAATTGCATCTCTTCGTGATGCAGTGCTGTGGTTTTGCCTTTATTTCCCCACAGAAGTTAGAACAGTAGTCTTTAGAATAGACAGGCTGAGCCAGAGACACTTCTGAAAAACCTGCTCTTTTAGTCTTTCCCCACAAAATCAGACTGCATTTACAGGTACCCAGAAACAAACAAAATATGCAGTTAAATGCAGTTATATGACAAGGGAAGTGGTAACCAAGGTAAGCTGTAGTGTTTAACGCCTAACACTCCTCCTAAAGGAGTGTTAAAGTGTCAAAAAATGGGTACTCAAATCTTTACTAGAAGCATTCAGTTAACTTTATCTAAGTATCTCATTTGGAAGATTGCAATCTAAAAAGATACAATATTCCCTAGCTGCAGGCAGTTGCAAACTATGCCAGCTGACAGTTTAGTGGGGCTGCTGAACCTGTGTATTATTACAGTGACTTGTGACTGATGGTGTATATGTAAGAATTTTATTTACTGGTGGAGAGAAATGGAATTTGATGCATTTTACAATTAGTTTTAATTGGATCTCAGAAAGTACTATATGTGATTTCTTACATAATGTTTCTGCCTCAAAATGGGGTCCCTATAGGGAATGGACTTTTCATGACAAGCTGTTTTTATCTAATGAATTCTTCAAGTGCCTACAGTGATCTGGTTAACAGCCAGTTCTGTGTTTCTTGGTAATTAAGTTTAAATTAATACATGTAGTTGCTCTTGGATGGTAAACCAAGAATACTACTGTGCATTATACCTCATGAGCATTATACCTGCCATGATCAACCGTGGCTTTACTTACTTGTCAATAGCTGTCTCTGACTATATGCAGAGCTGCCAGATTCTCTGGAGAAGTATTGACATTAACATCATCTATCAGAAGATTTTTAATTCAACATTAAAATCTTCCAAAGGTTTTTTGTAAATAATAATTTTACTAAAAGACTACTCCATAATGCCTGAAAAGACATCATGAGGTCCTCTGCTGTGGACAGTCAAGCCCATTAGCCGTGGAGACATTCGTGTGTCTCTAGCTGATCGTTAATTCCCACTTCCCCTGAAAGTTATGCTTTTTTTTTGTAAATAGTACATGACCTTCATATTCAGTGCTAGTAGTAATACTCTGTAATGAAGTTGTCATGCCCTGGAGGGGGCTTTTAAGCAATTATAGTAAACACTGGTCATGTTCTGTTGTGAAGAAGAGAATCACAAAATCATTTAGGTTGGAAGAAACCCTTGGGATCATCAAGCCCAACCATCAGCCCTACTCCACAAAGTTCTCCCCTACACCAGATCCCTCAACACCACATCTAATTGACTCTTAAACGCAGTCAGGGATGGCGGCTCAACCACCTCCCTGGGCAGCTGATTCCAGTGTCTGACCACTTTCTGTGAAGAATTTTTCCCTAATGTCCAGCCTAACCCTACCCTGCTGCAGCTTGCAGCCATTCCCTCTTGTTCTATCACTAATTACCTGTGAGAAGAGACCAGCACCAACCTCTCTACAATGTCCTTTCAAGTAGTTGTAGAGAGTGATGAGGTCTCCTCTCAGCCTCCTCTTCCTCAAACTAAACTGTCCCAAAGAATTCCTTATTAGTTTATGCACAGGAGACCGAACAGTTCTAATCCTTGGGAAGATACAGTTTAAGTAAAAGTAAACAGGAATATGTTGCTCTCAACTTGCTTAGACCAATGGTTTCTTCTTTACATCTTGCATCATCAATCTTTGAAAAAATTACTTAGTCTTTTTCTCAAATGTAGCAGAGCATTGTGAAAGTGCTGTATTTATTGAAAGTATGGTTATCACTAAGATGTTATCTCCTGCTTAGAAGTTTTTTAGGCCTCTGCATGATCTAACCATCATTACAATGAGGGCTTATTCTAGAAATCCATCTTAGCTTACTGAATTTACGGGTTTATATAAAATAGAAGACTTTTCGGTTTACCTGAGTCAGAAACTTTCTTTATATCTGCAACCCGTAGGTCTTCTGACATATTACTAACAGAGTCCTCTTCACCCGTGTCCCCAGGCATTTCTGCGTAAATAATGCTATGTTAATTAGGGCACTGCATTTGTGTACTACATCAGAACAGCTGTGCTGTGTCAAATCAAAAGGTCTGGCCAACCTAGGATGCTCCTCATGCCAGCAGGCAGAAAGTAGCAGATGCATTAGCAAAGAGCCTGTGATGGGCAAGGGAAGAGTAATGATTCCCCCAAAATGCTCTCCTGGCTTTCAGCCAGAGACGGTCTCTGTGTTACATTTTCCTCAACTTCTCCCATTACTGTAGTAACTTCTGGTCTTACATTTGACCACTGTAAAATCATCCCTTGTGTAGGATGCAAAGCTTTATGTTGAATTCTGTTCTTAAACAACAGGCCTGTTTCTGGTTGTACGTGCCAATAAAAAGCATTTTAACTCCCGGGAGGTGTAGGTTCATTAGTCTACTCTAATTCTGCATTAATCGCTCCATTACCAGTTATCTATCAATAACCACACAAAATTAAAGGCAGGCTCTGCCAGCATTCTTGATGCTTTCACTTCTGCTATTTTCACAACAGTTGCCTCACTAGTTCGTGAGCCTTGCTCCAAAGGCCAGTAGAAAGGGCCTACTGGGGACCATAAGAGAAAGACAATTAAAATGGTAATTTTTTAAGTAAGGTCTGTCTGTAACTACAGATTTCTTCTGCTCAGTGTCTTCTTTTTTCCAGTAACACAGTCTGACAATCTCTCTCATCCATTTTTTAGCTAAGGTGGAATGTCTCCTCTGGCATGATTCTGACTGGATTGATCTTTCTGTATCACTCTTCCTTATCCTACATCTTCATCTTTTTCTCCTCTTTTTGTTTCTCAATTCTATTTTAAAAAAGAGTTGGTCAGAAAGCAGTGAACAACTGGACAAAATAGTGAATTTACATTCAGTGTTTCCACCCCCCAGACAATTGGTTAATGGAGCTGCTTGCTTTTGGGGTTTTGTTGTTTTGTCTGTTTGTTTGTTTTTGTTTTCTTTTTGTTCTCTTAAAGTCTCTCTAGAGCTGGGAGGGTAACAACTTTAAATGATAGATGGGTATGAAGTACTTACCTATGGAGTCTTTTTCTGATTTTGCTTCTGTCCATTCTGGAGGCCTCTCACTTTCATCATTATCTGATTTACTTGCTTCTTCCATGGTGCTGTGACCCAGAATAGCATCCAGTTCATTAAAAAATTTCATACTTCTACTTGTGCTCCCTGAGTCTTGGGCACTTTTTACACTCTTGTATTCATGTTTCAGATTTTTATATTTTGTCCTGCACTGCTTCCAGTCCCTGTCAATTCCGAACTTTTGAAGTCTAGCAGCAACCTGTTCAAATATTCTTTTATTCCTCACTGTCCCCTCCAGTTGTTGCTGGATACTTTTGTCTGACCAAATGCGTATCAAAGCTCTGACTTCATTAACAGTCCAGTGTTTTCCTCCTTCATTTGCTACTGTTGGAATGAAAGCCGGTGTTTTGGAAGCCTCTATAGCTGCCGTTGGATGACCTGCATCGTGTGGGGTAGGGGAGAGACATAGACATGGGTTACCTGCATTGGGTGGTCAGGGTGGGGAAGGACAGAGAGAATGAGAATGAAGTATGCTATTTCCTCCTGACTTGTCTATCCAGAGAAAGAAGGAGCAGAGGTGATATTAACATCCAGCTTCTGGTTAGTAATTTGTCAGCATTTTTATTAATTCTGACATAAATTTTGCCTTCACTTAAAAACTAAGATAGTGCATGAACATTTAATTGACCTAAGAGGAACATCTCTTTCTTCTGTGCCCTAATGCACTGAACTTTTACTTGTAACTCCTTTGAGAATAACTGATGAGCTGTTCTGTCCTTCAGACCCTAGAGAGGAGAAGAGTGCTCTTTGGAAGATACCACGTGCTGTGTTAGCACAATGATAAATCAGGCCCTGAGTCACTGACACAAGCATCAAGACTTAACTTTCTGCATTCATGCCATACTTTGGGTTTTACACACATGGAGAGCCTTAAACTGGGTAGGGATCGGAAAAATCTGCTCCTTAACTCCTAACAAAACTCCCCTTTGTTGGGGAGCTGAGGAATGGAGGGAGATTTTTGCCTGAAGTCACACAAGAACATTTGTGCGATAATGAATCTAGTTCCCCCACTTCCTCAGTGCAGGTCAATCGAAAATATTTGGGTTTTTTAAAGTAAAAATTAAAGTTTGAGTTGTCTTAACTCTGTAGAACTAATATATTTTTTATTTTCTCCAGTCTTCAACTTTTTTTTTTAATATTAGGAGGTAAAGGATGCCACGCAATTACTTAAAACATTGACATAAGATCTCTTGCAGTTTTTTAAAGTTTTATTTTTTCTAATAATGAATTTGCTTTAAGGCTTCATTTTGATTTTCAAATTAGTTTAGAAGGTGGTTTCTCATTCTTTTTCTAAACCTTTGCAAAAAGAGTTTTATTTAAAATAAAACCCCACAATAGCAGTACTTCATCAAAGACAGCAAAGATGAAAGTGCATGCTCACTGACACAGGCTTTTGCAATCACACTGAAGTGATAAATGCCTTTGCCAGTGTCTTGTTCTGAAAGGGCAAGCCAGGTTACAGGGGCTGGATACTTTATAGTCACTGAGTTTTGTGTGATGGCAAAAATATCTGGCCTTTGCTTGTACACACAGCTCCAGTCGAGTGTAGTGGTGTTTAATAACCTGTCTGGGGACAAACCTGTCCTAGATAGAGGCATTCTTTGCTACTCTCCGTTATTCATTCCAGTTGTGAAAAAAGATGTACTAACAGGTACCCATTTTTTCCCATTAGTCCTGCGTTAATGGGGACTGTGCAGCAGCCAGCTCACTGATGCCCTGCTGAGGAGGGTACCATTCAGGTGACAAATCAATGAGGCTTTCTTAATTTCGTCCCGAGGGAATGAAAGAAAAGGCTGGTTTACAGGTGAATGCAACCGTAGGAATGGCCATGGTTGGCAACTGCCAACATCAGATAGCCTTGGTGGTGTCTCTGCTCAGTGTTACCAAGAGTATTTCAACTACCTGTACTTGCAGAGTGGTTCTTCCTTCACTCACTAAGACCAGAGAGAAGAGGCCCAGGGGAGGAAGGATGGGGAAGGTGCTGGCTGCACTTCCCAGCCAAAGCCATCGAGTACAGGGAGGGATCCCCTCACATTTTTTCAGTTCCTGTGCACACCAGTATTTCTCACTAGTAAGTTCATTTGCAACTGACTTTCGGTTGTGGGTTTAAATTGAAATGAGTTCTAGTGCCTCGTTGCTCATTCGTTCTGCTATATGCACAGTGGAAAATGGGAGCTTTGTTTATTCCTCTTTCCCTGTCTTTGTTTCCCTCTAAAAAACATCGTGATTCAAAGTATCTTGCCCACAAGCACCGCTTTGAAACAAATTTGTTGTGGTCACTGTGAATATTTTCCTTATGCCTCAAATGTATTTTAGGTCCACTTTGTTTTTTTAAAAAATATTAAGACAAGATACACGTTATTTTTTGATACAAAAGACGTGTTTATGCCATATTTGATTTTTTTCTAAGCTTCCTCAAAATAAGAAATCTGCTGAGATGAAACCAAAATATTAAGCAATGCAGATATAAAGGGCTCAACGTTTTTCTTTCAGGGGTCTCTGAAATAGTGCCTGAAATCTAAAACCAAAGAAATGCACTAGGGAAAGGCATTTTAGTATCAGTGCATACTTGAGAGCCCATGCAATCGAAGTGGTTGTTTTGCTGGCTTTTTAGAAGGCCACTTCCTCAGAATTAAAGATGTTTCTAGCGGGCTGAATGAATCTGCGTGGGATCTGTGTGTTGCAAGAGTATTGAGTAACACAGCTATATTCCTGTGAAATTTGATTCAGAGACTGCAAGAAAAGTTTTGTTTCTATATATGTGCATATAATTCTATGTGAGATTCTGGCCTCTTAATTTCTTGTTATGCTGGGCAAGAGGGGTGTAGTGTATAAGGCAAAAGCCCTAAGTTTAGCTGGGACCTTGTTTTCTCCCTGAATACAGCACCTTGGAGACTCTGCAGTGAAATCTGTTGTAACTGGAATGGCATGTGTGCTAGGGCGTAAAGGGCATGTGAAAAATGGAAAGAGCACGTAGCAAACTCAGGGTAACGCTGCTGTTCATCCAGGAACCAGCTCATCAGTTGCCTAATTCTGCCCAAAAAAGTGTTAAGGTTTCTCTGTTCCCTTTAGCAGCCCCTGAAGAGGTTCCCATACAGGATTTTCCTCCTCTTTCTGGCTTGCTAGATTTGTGCTTTTGCTCTGCAATGACTTTCCTGAGCAAAGCTACTGTAGTCAGGTGGTTTCCAAATGGGTTGTATGGGTGGTTGGACTAAAGCATTGCTGACCACCCCTTGCTTGGAGAGAGGATATGGTTGCTTTGACCATTGCAAATCTGGATTGCTCAGTGGGACAGATCTGACCTCTGCATAGCTCTCCTGGCTCAGACGTCCACTTCTGCTGCTTTAAGCAGAAATGACATGAGTGAGAGAAAATCCACAAGCTGACATGGATATCACACACTACCATTTGGCGTACATTTAACAAAATTAATGTGGTTAATGTGGTTGGTACGAGTGTGCTAGAGCATGGGATGTGTCCTGAATGTGACCGGTAGCCATGCAGATGTTACAACATGCACAGTGGTCAGTATCTAGTGATGCATGGGCTGCTGAGTGCTAAACTGGGAAGAAGCTGGTGCAAAAGCATGTCTGTTTTAAAGCTATGTTGATCAGAAACAGAATGACAGCATATTCCTTCTATCAGACAGTGCTCTGACAGCCATGCAGCTTTTTAGGTTTTGATCTCTCTGCGCCATCATACTATACCTATTTGAACTGGTCTGACATGGGACATAAAAAGTAGTGGATCTCCTGGAGCATCCTCATCATCTTCTAAAGAAACTGTTATTTTACCTAGGAAGGAAAGAGGTTTTAGATGAAAAATAGGTATGGACTAAATTAACCTGAATTAGCTTAAGTAAAAATGTCCATACACAATGAGAATATTATTAGATTCATAATCTCCACACTTAATTTGTATTTAAATTACACTGAAAACTAATTTGGCCTGTCACTACAACAGGACACAAGTTATAGGAGGCAAATTAAATTATTTTATATCTTGCATATGAAGCCTGTTGGAAATATATTTTAAAATTCTTGTAAAAGCCAACTTGTTTCGAGTGCCTTGTATCCTTCTCGGGCTCAGTACGTGGGGTGGGTAGCACATTAAAGGTTTAGTGTGAAAGCAGATAATGAAAAGTTAGAGACATACAAATAAATGTGGGCTCTGCACATGGATTCAGGTAACCACTAATCCATTTATGTAACAAAAAAAAATCCAAGAAGGATGTTTAGAAGAGTATGAAAAAACCAAGAATGTTCTGCAAAGAGTTCTGGAAATCTATAGAATTAATTAACAGATGAGGAAAAGTGGGAAAGTATTGTGCTAGAGAAGGGACATACTTGTAGCTGATGGGATTCAGTCTATCTTCTCACACTACAGAGTTCCTACATTTGTTTAAAAAACAGTATTACAGCAATTGCTATGTGTCCTGGTTTGGGGCAAAACAAACCAATTTTCTGTTCAGTAGTTTTACTTTTTTAGCTGGGCCTCTTCTAACTAACTAAAGTCTGAAACTAACAGCACATTGTTCAGAGAGTGTTTCGTCTCACAGTGATAAGACCTGATTATACCAAGGGATGGTATGCAGAGAGGCCCTTGCTTATACTTACTGCTAGAACAACCAAGGTCAGGGAATTTTGTCAGGTGACCTAAAACTGGCCGATTAGGGTATTCCATCCCATCCGCATCATGCTCAGTAGAAGGAGCTGAGGGATCAAGGGGTTGTTAGTTTTTTCTTCCTTCAATGGCTGACGTCTGGGGAGGACCCTGTCTGTTCATCTGCCTTTGATCCAGCTCCTGCCGGTCACTGAGTCCAGCCTGGGACGTTCACTGGTGCTGCTGGTGACGTGATCATCGTCCTGGGAGCCTGATACGGTTTTGTATAGACTGTATACTTTTTTTTCTTTATCCTTTCTTTTATATTCTTTTTACTTTTTCTTTTTATTGTTTATTATATTATTGTTATTGATATTTCATTAAAGTAGTTCAGTTTTTATCTAAACTCCTGAATCTCTTAATCCTTTCCTCTCCTCTCTTTTCCTTAGGGGGGGGAGGAGGGGTCATCATCTGTCCAGTTGGTCAAAACCACGACACTATGTAAGCTTTGAAAGCAGCGTATATATAAGTCAGATTCTGAATCAGCTTAATTTGCACAGAGAACAGACTCTTAAGTTGTTCTATGGTGAAATAACAGGGGTCTGTACTGGGACCGGTACTGTTCAGCATGTTCATCTCTGATAGACAGTGGGATCGAGCGCACCCTGCACAAATTTGTGGATGACACCAAGTTGTGTGGTTGACATGTCTGAGGGACGGGGTGACATCCAGAGGGACCTGGACAAGCTTGAGAAGTGGACCTGTGTGAACCTCATGAGGTTCAACAAGGCCAAGTGTAGAGTCCTGCACCTGGGTCAGGGCAATTCCTAATATCAACACAGGCTGGGGATTAAGGAATTGAGAGCAGCCTTGCTGAGAAGGACTTGGGGGTACTGATGGGTGAAAAGCTGGACATCGGCACTCACAGCCCAGAAAGCCAATTGCATCCCATGCTGCATCAAAAGCAATGTGGCCAGCAGGGTGAGGGAGGTGATTCGGCCCTTCTACTCCACCCTCATGAGACCTCACCTGCAGTACTGCATCCAATTCAGTGGGCCCCAGCATAGGACAGATGTGGACCTGTTGGAGCAAGTCCAGGGGAGGCCACAAAGATGATCAGGGGGCTGGAGCACCTCTCTTATGAGGACAGGTTGAGAGAGCTGAGGCACTTCACCCTGNGGTTGAGAGAGCTGGGGCACTTCACCCTGAAGAAGAGAAAATGGCCCTCCAGTACTTAACGGGGGCCTGCAGGAAGGATGGCGACAGAGTTTAGCAGGACCTGTTGTGATACTACGAGGGGTATGGTTTTTAAAATAAAAGAGGGAAGATTTAAGCTACATTTAAGGAAGACAGTTTTGCCTATGAGGGTGGTGAAACACTGGCAACCAGGTTGCCCAGAGAGGTGGCAGATGCCCCATCCCTGGAAACATTCAAGGTCAAGTTGGACAGGGCTGTGAGCAACCTGATCTAGCTGAAGATGTCCCTGTTTACTGCAGGGGGGTGGGACTAGGTGACTTTTAAAGGTCCTTTCCAACCCAAACTATTCAATGTTTCTATGATTCTCACTCTGTATTCAATGTACCGCGTTGACAGGAGGTTTGAAATGTTGATTCACTGTGTGGGGAGTTGGGCTACTGCCAGCTCCAGCCATGCAGGTCATGCAGATCAAAGCTACCTGCTCCCAGGTACTGCAGGAGTTCGTCACGAAGAACGGTCTAACGAGGTGCGGTCAGGATGCAGCCTGGTATCCCTGACGTAGGTGAAACCGAAAACCACGTTTGAAAACATTATCCTAAATCCTCCTGACTTTCAGCAAAGCTCAGAATGACTCATAGGTGCGGTGGCCTGATCTCCAACTGCTCCCAGCTGTCCTCCTCCTCCTCATGTCCTCCCAGCTTCCCTGCCCCAAGCAGCTGCTGCGCTGCGGCAAGGAGGGAGGGAAGGAAGATGCGCTCCTGCCTTTATCTCCTACCCCAGGATGGGATTTCCAGCTCCAAAGCAAACTACAGAGAGGGGAAAGAACATCTCTCTTGGAAGGCTGCTGTGTGCGCCAGGGGTGCTAGGACGAGCAAGTTTAATTACATTGTAATATTAGAAAGGAAAAAAATATCATTTTCAGTAAATTGGAACAGTTGACACAAAGAGATGTTTGATGAGGGGAAAAAAAGCATGTGATGAGCAAAAAAGTTACTCAGTAAGACTACTGCACACTTATCAAAAGAATATATTTATATATCTATCTAAAATACTTGTTAATGATATATGTTAACTTAATGTTAAAGACCAGATGTGGAAAACTGTGTTTCAGCGGCATTTTCAAGTCAGCATTTGTGCAGGACCTTTTTGCACTTCTAGTAGCGGTCAGGGTTCTGTACCTCTGGTGATACTGTCATTGCTGGTGCATTTCTGCTCACACTTGGTATTTTTTCTGCATTTGCTGGGGTAAAGGCAAAGGCAAGGAGAGGGGCCAGTGCAGTAATATTTAAACATAAAGAGAGAAACATAAAAGAGCATAAGTAACAAGGTGGATGACTAGGTGAGCTTTACTTTTTTAAATCATGTACTTGGATTTATTAATATTTGATTTAACTTGAAACAATCGAAACTGGTTCCCAAATGGGAAGGTCATTCCTTTGAACTCTAATGAATGACGCCATTTTTCACAGCGGACCATCCCTCCTCATGGATTCTCTCAGTTGGTTGTTGTTACTGGGTTAATCCACAAACCAAATTTTAAGAGAAGTGAGCATGTTGAGTTGTATCTTTTTTAATGATTACTTAAGCTACCACTCTGTGTTTGCTCCTGAAACCATGTATTTTGGGAGGACAAGAGGAACATTTCTGGCTTGCACTGCTGTGTGTGGTTATGCAAAAAGTGTATTTCCATGAAGGAGCTGGGAATTGGTGTGTGTGTCCCAAGACCCCTTCTCTTAGCTTTGATTGTGATTGTTGGTATCAATTTCTCCAATTACGCTTTCAAAGGAAAACTTCATTTTACAAGCTATGAAGTAAAAATGTCGGGAAACACTGTAGAAATGCCATTCATAAATGTCCCATGAAAGTAGGTGCTTTTTTCCTTCTTTCCCCTCCCTCCCCCTCCCCAGCAATCCCCCAGTAGTTAAGACAATGGGCAAACCAAACACCGAGCTGTGCTTTCTAGCTTTACTGTAAGGATGGATATGAATATTTAGAGTGAGGCTAAGCAGAATGGTAATAAACATCCCTAATCTCTTTGGGAGCACGTCCTGTCACGCTTTTTAAACAAAACAAGTAAGTGTAGCTGCTACTAGGTTGTTACAATAAAAACTTGAAGGATGAGCAGAATTATTTGGTGCAGGTTTGAGTTAATTGATAAGGTTTTGACTTGCTGTCCAAGTCACAAGCCTAGACAACCTGGTCTCCTCCAGCTCTGTCCAGATGAGGGTTCTTGGTTTCCCTTGGTGGGAGCCCCACACCGTCAGATCTGCCCCCACTACAGGACCTGCGAGCAACAGCCGTGGAGCCCCAGATGCCATTTGAGCCTTACAAGGGCCCTTCGAAGCACTGAGGTGGGCAGACAGGGCAACTCCTGCTGCAGCGAGCAAAGGACTGGGCCTCCATAGCAGCATCACTTGCTTGACCCCTATTTCTGTATGAAGCAAGTTGATGTTCTCCCTGCCCCATGATAGGGATGCGTGCATTCTGCATAGCTGCAGGACACACGGTGAGCCCAGTGGGTTTTCTTTGTGGCTGAATTATGTGGGAATCTGTGCATTTCAATTCTCACCGTTAGAGCTGCATTTAATTTTTGTTTATCCATCAAACTTTGTTGGCTTGTTTTTTTTCTCTAAGGGAGGAACAGAAATGCTTGTGCATGTCATATATATTTAACTATATCACTTTTAAAACAGGCTCTCCTAATGCTTCAAAAATGAGGTGTGTCTAACCCAGGGGTATTTTTTTATTTTTTATATCCTAGTTTGGGATTCACAACTGAAATTAACCTTTTCTCTTTTAGACTTGCTAGGGGTCTAAGGCAGAGGAGAATTAAGATTAGCAGTTGGTGCAAACTACATCAGGACACAGAGGGCGAATTCTCGGATGAAGGACGCTATCTTAGTTTCACGTAGCCCTCAGAAGTGTCACAGCCTGTATCAGCCTCCGTTCTGCAAGTTTAAAAATAAAAATGGATTGCAATAGCCTGTGCAGAGAGCACATCTTTCAATAATATAAAACGGCCTTTTTAATTTCAAGTGACTTTGACAGATTAGAGGCTTTCTGCTAGCGATGACAAATTAAGGTCAAGCTTTTCGTTAAGGTAAACAGTCACAAGAAAGATGGCAATTCCTTAAACCTGTAAAATAGCTTTGTAGAGGGAGGCATGGGAGGGTACAAGGGCAAGCTGGATGTCCAGCTCCTCTCTGTGCCTTTGGCAATCTCCCCAGATACTAAGGTCGAGTTTTTTTGTTTTCTTAAAAAAGATTCACAGTCTTAATTAATGTAAATTGCCCCATATTGTGGGGACAAACAGCTAAGCTTTGCATTTCTCTTTTTAGCCATCTCATTTTGGTACTTATCACTATTATTGGGGCTTATGCTTCAGTGACATTTAGGATGTGACAAGGAGATTTGAGTGATGTCAAATAGCAGATTGACCCTAATGAAATGTTAAGCACAGCTTAAATGCATGTCTAGAGAGGGCTGAATAAAACAAGAGATGCAAATAATTCGGTAAAACACCCTTCAGAATAAAAGCAGTTCTAGGAATTTGGTTTTTCTCAAAATAGTCTGATAAACATGATGATTTTTGCATTCCTTGCTATGTTGCAGTTTTTAATGATAAGTTATTAAACATCCCTCTGTTCCTCAAATACTGAAGTCGAATCGCTTACAAAATAATTTCATTTACCTTTAGTCCCCATACCTAATTTTTCAGTTGCAGAGCAACGAGAGCAGCAATCCTAAATGTCACTCCTATCACAAATAGCCATTTAACCCCTCCTCCCCCCACCACCGTTTCAGCCTTCACTTTTATCTCTCTTTGAGTTGGTTTCTGAGTCGGAGCTCGACAAAACCTGCTTCCAAAGTAGGGCAGCCGAAGGGAAAGGAAACGGCTTTTCTCAATTCGGCGTTGCGACCCCGGTTGCAGGAGCCTGGGCGCCCGCGAGTACTCACCGGGGCTGCGATGGAAGCAGTTAGCCTAATTTTGCTAGAATTACGCTGTATTTACAGGCTTCGACACTGGTGGGTGCTAACATTTTATTCCCCTGCGCGAGGAGCGCATCCAGTCAGTTCTAACAGCGCTGCTGGGGCTGCGCAACCTCCGCTCCGGCTCCGGCTCCGGCAAACTCAGCCTTCGGCTTTTTTGTTGTTGTTGTTCCAAAGAGAGGGAAAGAAGGGGGGAAAGAAAAACAACCCACAAAACCCAACCAAACCAACCAAGCAAAAATAAAAACCCAAAGAAGCAGAAAACGGTTATTTTTGGCTTTACCTTGCGGGCTCTCTGTTGTGGGGCTTGTGTTCGGCTGCGTCTCAGTCGCAGAACACCTGCCGTTCTCTTCTGCTGCTAATTGTGTGACAGGTTCATAGCGCAATATGGCATCCAGATCATGGAAAAACTTCATGGTTTTAGTGACATCCCCAGAGTTGTGGGCATATTTAACCGTTCTGTACTCGTACTTCAGATTTTTATACTTTGCACGGCACTGTTTCCAATCCCTGCAAACTCCCAACTCCTGCAACCTTTTAGCAATGTAGATAAAGATCCCTTTATTCCTCAGGGTGCCGTGGAGTTGCTTTCTGATGTTTTTTTCTGACCAGACGCTTAACAAGGCTTTAACCTCCTCCTCAGTCCAATGCTTCCCTGCTCCACTCTCCATGTTGAAAGTGACCTGGAAATGATTCACTATTTCTAGCCAAGATTTTGTTTCCTAGGAAACCAGACGGCTGGTTGTCAGTAAGCTCCGCCGAGATGAAAGGATCTAGTTTTACTGGCTCAAGCTGCCTGAGGGGAGTAACTTGAGAAACTGCCAAATAAGCAGGCTGGGAATATACTGGGAGCTGGATGGTGGGGGGGCGGGGGGTTTAACCCTGCTGGGGATAAAGGGGCTCCGGTATGAGGATTTGGGGGAGGAGGGGAAGAGTCACACCATCTTGTTCCCTTAATATAAAATTAAAAAAGCATGATTCCCCCTTTCCCTCCACCCTCTTTCCCCCCCACCCCCCAAAAATCTCTTCCTGCCTGGCTGTGTCTGGGTGGGCACAGCAGCAGCTCCTGCCTCCCACGGGGGGGGGGGAGGACACAGTTGTGACTGAGCCCCCCCAGCCAAGTCACAGTATGATGGGAACGTGGATGGTGTAAGAAAACCAGAACATGATTCGTGTCAGTAGGTTGTTAAAACCAAAAAGGTTTGCATGAGAAGCTGGCTTGTGACTGAAAAGGTTTGCATGAGAAGCTGGCTTGTAACCGGTTAAATCTGATACTGTGGTCCAGAAAGGGACAAAAGATCTGCTACTCGTGCATAAGGAGACAAGGCAATGAAGTCAGCGGTGAGGAAGACCTCTTACTTCATCCCCGCGACCCTCCACGACCACCACCAAGAGACATCGCGCAGCCGCAGGAGAGGAAGACCCTAATTAGCATGGGAAGCGGGGACAGACCTAGAGTCTGCACAGGCCTGTTTACATAGGCACTGGCCTGGGATAAAAGGAAGGGAATCTCGATGTCTGGGGCTGTGGTGGAGCAATCCCCCCGAGCTGCCCAGCCCCGCTCGCTTTTGCCTTAGCAAGAGCTGGGCCTGGATAACGTACACCCCTGAGCCTGCCTGTCTCACAACTGCATCGTGCTGCTGGGCGTTGAATTGATGGTCACGTCTACACATCTTTAACCCCAGTATTCACTGGTTGTTAGCGATGTGTTAATAGAAAGCTGGCATCCTTAAAAACCTCACCAAATTGGTGAAATTGTGTAAGCTCTGTGGCAGCGAAACTGAGCTTCCTTTTCTTTCATCATGACGTAATCCAGCAACTTGCAAAGGCCTTTCTTTCCTTCAGGATGTTTGTTTCCCTCTCTCTGTCTATTGATTTTGTTGATGTTTAAAGGGACAGTGTTGGGATTTAAATGGACATTTTCTGTAACACAAACATTTGAATTTCCAGTTGCTGAATGTAGTATATTGACCCTCCGAATTTTAACAGCGGGCTGTGTTTATAGATGGAAGGGCTGTGTATACAGACAGGAAGATGTCATCTGCCTGTGTTAAAATAGATGTGCTTAAGAACGTCCTCCTCGCTGATTTTTCCCCTGCAGATCTGTGTCAGTAACAGGGTACATTTGTTTAGAGACCTGTGAAGTTTGGTTTGGTTTTCTGTAAGCAAATGCTCTTTCAAATTTTGCTTTCCCTGCTGCAACTGGGGCTAGTGACCAATACAGGGATTTTAGGAACTGGAGAAAATTTATAAGGGGCATGTTCAGCTGTAGATTAGCATCCATGCTGTAGAATTTTTTGGTGCCTGATTTTATTGTTGCATATACAGAATAATCCCAGTGGCTTCAGTTGAGTTAAACCAGTTTAATCGTCTTACCATCTCCATCTAGTATTATAACTACATTCTAATTGTTCCCTTTTTTGAGAAAAAAAACATATTTGCTTTTCAGTCCTTCTGATACATGAGAGTGTATGGGAGCTTACCAAAGTCCTTATGAACGTTGCAGGTGCAGTGGGCATACAGCAGCAGTTTTGGTAGTGGTAACACACTGCCTTATGTGTTATATTTCGGGGAAGCCTTGGAAAGATCGAGCAGCCTGTGCTGTTACCCAGACAATTCCAGACTGAATTATAAAGACTGGGCCTGGGCAGTGCTGTGCCTGCCTCTGGCCGGGCAGTGCCGGGGACCCAGCCCCTGTGCTGGGAAGAAAGGGAGCAAGGCTCTCATTTCAGCTGATCTAGCTCTTGTGCTCTGCTCAGCTCAGCAGAACCGCCAGCCTGGGGCTGATCTGCTGTGAGAGGGGCACTGCGTTTGCAGGGAAGCTCTACACCAGCCTTGTTGTGCCTGAGTTCAGAAGCTGGGATGCCCCACATTATTAGTTTTATGTGCTCCCAACACTTTTATCAGAGGGTCCCTATACGTTTGAGAGACGCAGATGTTAGCGTGACTGCTCAACTGCAAGAACACAAAAGCTGCATTGGTGATCCCCAGAAGAGGCACTGCATTCCCTTCGGTAAAATCATCGCTTTCTTAACACCCTCCCCAAACCAAAGCAGAACTAGAGTAGTGCTAGAGAGCCTACTACTGCAGCCTAGACTATCACTGCAAAGTGGCTTTTCAGATTAAGCATCTGCTGTTATTTTATGCCTGCACTGAAATAGGACTGCAGCAGGAGCCTGAGCCAGTGCTTATTAGTGGAAAGATTCCCAGTGAATTCAGTGGGCTTAGGCACAAACCTTATGTGACTGTTTTGAAATAAAGCATAACATGGGCAAGAAACCAGTTTTGATTACAAGCCTGGAAAATAGAATGACAAAGAAACTTACATTAAAATTTTGTGTTGCAAAGAACAGATGAAACCCCACCAATCTCTTGTATGTTAAAGCATTTCATTCTAAGCATTTCAGTGCTTCATGTTGATTATATTATGTCCACAGGGGCCAGGAGAGTGCTGGAATTGTGACGAGTGATGGCGAGTCATCCCAGGCATTCAAAGTGCACAAGGTAAAGTGTAAATGAATGTTGAGATGCATGAAAGTTTGTTTTGGCTAGGAAACTGAATAATTAGGCAAAGGAACATGTTTTGATGGACTCTTGGGTTCGTCAGTGATAGTGTCTAATTCTGTTACTTACTGTGCTTGCTGTGCAATTCCTGTGCATGTTTAAAACAAGTATGCCAGCCTCAGTGCTGCTGGGTGTGCCCGTGCACACAGTGGCAGGCTACAGAAGTACCCAGATCAGGCTATTGATGTCACAGAAGCTGCTTACCAAAGTCACCCCGCACCTAAGGTGTTAACTCGGAGCACCGATGGAACCTGAGATGAAAAGGAATACTCCAAGGTATGCACAAGCAAATGGATGACTAATTCTTGCCTTTGTGAGACTCAAGGAAGTGGCAGCTGCTTTACCCATAGGTAAAAATAAACAGAATAAAAGACAGAGTGGAGGCCTGAGAAGGTCAGTCTTTTTCTGGCTGAGAGAATCCCAGGGGATGTTAAAAGACATAAAACGGCCATAGCCTTCAAAGTATTGTGCCAAGAAGAACACCTGTACACTTGTGGGATATTTCAGCTCATTCTGGATTAAACAGTGATCAGGACAAAAAAAATATCATCAGCCTATTCCATCCTGGAAGAGCACAGAAATAAAGAAGGGCAGGGAGGAAGGAAATGAGGAAGAGCAGGAAATAAAGCTGCAGCAGCAAAATTAACATGGGGCAATTCTTGGTGTGCGTGCTCAGATAGCAGTTTGTCCTCATGTTCAGAGGTCTCTGAGAAGGACTAATTAAGCTGTTCCAATGAGTCCAGGAGTAAGAAATGTTTTGCTGCAGCATCATGTATACCTGTGCATTGGTGTGCGTGCCCTCACGCAGAATCGTCTCTCATCAAGCATCGTATTTGTCACCTCTTCAGGCATTTCCCCTCATCTGTCTGTCACTTACAGCCTGATACACACAGACACACTTTTAAGTGCAGCTTTTCTCCGCTTCAGCACTGTATTATCTTAAGGTTTACAGGAACTCCTGTTCCTGTAGCCTCCTTTAAAGCGGGCTGCTGGATATGTCTCGTAGTAAAAAGAGCTCCTCCGAATGAACTTCCAGCAAGTGACATCATCATTTGTCATGTTTCCATGTTGCTGAGCTGCAATACTCAGCTGTCATGCTAAGAATTTAATTGACTGTCTCATCGTATCAACTTTGATATTTTAAGAGTTGCATGTGATGGTTTCTTTCATCCTGCAAATATTTTTTTCAGCTACAGCACTTTAAAAATCTGTAATAATCCCAGTGTAATAAAGGGCCCGTGTAGTACAATTTACATGACTTGTTTAATCCTGGAACCTGTGCTAATGTAATAAACATGTGGGTCTGTTACACTGATGAAAATATATTTAGGGCTCTGACTTGTAAACCAGTCCATGTAAATGCCAGCAGCTGAGATGCATTCATTTGGCCTCCAAACTCCGGTTGACTCTTCTTCACAGCAGAGACAACAGGATGAAAAAGGTGCCTGCTTCTCACTGCCTGGATTTACTATCCAGTGCTTCCACACAAACTCACCTTTGCCAACAGTTTCAAGGCACCACATGTATTAGAGTATGAACTGGGACAGCTATGGCAGGGCTGCGCGTTCCCTTCTGGCTGGTGCCAGCCTTCAGCCATGGATTAACAGCCCTTGACAAAGGCTATTAATCCTTTGTTTTAAACTCTACCAGAAAGACTTGCCCAGATTTGTCTGTCAGAGCCTTTCAGCTAGATTTGTGTAACAAAACATGACTGTTGTAACTGTATTAGCTAAGGATGTGGAAAAACTTCAATCTCTTGTATAGGCACAGTGATGACAGTGGGAGAAAGACTTGAATTGTTTCACACTTGAATATACAGAAAAATATGTTAATTATTCATCAAACCATTATCATGTCTTGGCCTGTACCAGCCCCTGTATAATACAGACATAAGATTGTCTTAATTGGGAACGTTTTATACTGGTATAATTCACGTTTGCTATCCCACACCAGTGCAGTCGCAATCAGAGGAGTATTTCAAACTGCAATTAAAAAAGATTATGTACTTGTGTAACCAAATCTGGTTCAAAACAGCATTGCTTGTTGGAGCTATTAACACAGCCACATCCAGTTACGCTGGACCTGTGACTGCCGGGTCTCCCGTTGGGATAAAGCTGGCCCAAGTAAAACAAGAGTCCATGCTTGCATTTCTGTACATACATCACCACCTGGCATAGACTCTAGACCACCTTTATGTCATCTGTGAGGCAGTAAAGCAAATTTATACCAGTCTGACAGTTTGAGGCAGTGACAGTAAGTACCCTAAAACCACATGTGCCAGCACAGCCTCTCGGTATTCTGACTCTATAGCAGTCACAGCAGAAAATACCCTAAAGCTGAGCTTTCTTTAAGCTCTTTGAGCTCTGAGAACAGTTGAACCAATTCCCACCCTCCCTGTCCCACCCCACTCTCTTCTTGTTGTACCTACAGCGCAGATAACCAACCCTTCACCACTTCAGACCTCTCCCGTCTATCCGTGAAGGTCTGGGAGGAGTGTTATCATGAGTTGCTATCCTGTATATCACCATTGCCAAGCACCAGAGGGAAAACAAGTGTAGAAGGATGTAAATATTTTCCACAGGCGGTGGCAGAAGGAGGGCCTGGAATCCAGTCTTAATTTCTGCTCTCTGTGCAGTTTTTTCCGACTATTCTTGCTGCTAAGTTGTCTCCACGCAGCTCTTGTTGCCAAAAGAAGCTCCTGACAGCTGATTAAAAAGTATTGATGAATTTCTGCTTTAGATAGAAGGCAACTGGACCACGTGAAAAGTTTAAATAAAGAGTAACAACTCTGAAAAAAAGCTTTGCTTCTGACATTGGCAAGGATGATGGTAGAATCTAATAAACTTTATCATGGACCCAGTATAAAAGTAAATCAAATACACTAGTAACTTGTAAAAGGTGTTCTTTATGTAGGATTTTCTTCTTGCAGCTTTTTTTCTACTTTGCCTGTCTTCTGGGAGTCTTTTTTTCAGGTGTTTTTAACCACAACAGTTTGGTACTGTTTTTCAGAAGATGCATTTTCATTCAAGGAAGGGATTATTCCACGACCATCCCCAGCACAAAAATGCGTGTTGCTCCGTTTAAAACCAGGAGTTAGGGGATCCCATCTATCACTGCGACACCGACTCGGCTGCTTTCCTTCCCTTGTCTTTCAGGTTATTTCCCTTTCTCTTAAAGCTGTTGGCATTAGTGCTGTACCAAAAGCAAAGCAGAAACCAGGAAGTTGCTGGGAAAACAAAACCAAGCAGGACATTCCTTTCTTTCTTTTTCTCTCGAAGGGAATGGGTCTTATAAATCACGTCTTCAACGCGGACAGCCTGAAGAAGCTGTACGTTTCAAACCTCGGCATTGGGCACACCAGGTACTCCACCTCGGGAATTTCTGAGCTGCAGAACTGCCAGCCTTTTGTGGTAGAGACTCTTCATGGGAAGATCGCTGTGGCACACAATGGGGAGCTAACGAACGCTGTACGACTCAGGAGGAAGGTTTGTATCCCCTCGGGGCGGTCGGTTCTCTGTGGGTCTGAGGCAGCAATAAGCTTGCTGTGACTTTTCCTGAACATCAAACTATTTGGGGTAGTGAAAGAGAAAATCCTGGGCAGGGGCAACATTTGTAACTGTCACAGGGGCTAATTCACCAGTCCTCTAGACTGATGGTGATGTTCCTGTTGATCCAGTGAGAAATCTAACTCAGCCATAACAAAAGGGAGGTTGGCATGAAGCTCTGCTCCTTTGTGCCACCTCTGCTCCTGACTGAAGCAGCAAATCATAGGCTTAGAGTTAGGAGAGGCGTGAGAAGGTGAGGTAATAGTAATATGAAATATGTGGTTTGGAATATTATCTTTATTTGTATTTCTAGCTTGCAGAATTCACCACTACCACTATGAGTACCTAAACCAACAAATGCCCAATTTACAGTGTGTTTGTCTAGAAGGGTATGTTTTATAGAACCACATTAAAATTTAGCAGAGGTTTCACTGTGAAATCTCTTCACAATGTTCCATCCAAAAGTGAGAGGACATACTCTTGCATTGAAGCCAGGCAAATGTCTGGGGTGGCCAGAGGAACCTGCCCCTCTTTAGTCAGAGCCACATGTGTATGAATGGATGGGAGAAAAAAAATGTCCACAGAGAGTGGAGGATCAGAGTTACATGAGGTGTGAAATGATTCCTGAAGATAAAATTTAGGAATTGCAGTGCATACAGGATCGAATGAGTTGTAACAGTTGGCTGGATACACTGCAGGTTCTCTTCTCCCTTGGAAGCATAAATAGGCCAAGGCAGAACAATTTGACTGACCAGGTCTAACAAGCTTTTAAGTCATGGGATTTCAGTTTTTTTAATCTCACTCTGCTGCCCTTCACACCTCCTTTGTTGATGCTTTGTGTCCAAACCACCATCCTACCTTCACATCTCTGCTATAGGTAATTTCATATTTTCCCTCCTATTTCCCTTGTACCTCTCTTCCCAGGGCAAGCAAAAGCACAAAGCTGATTAAATGGCCAAAAAATGAATTTATGCCCTGAATATTGGTTGCGTGTGATGCAGAGGTATGAGATGACACAGGGGGAATGTAGTAGCAGGCTACTACAATAGCCGACTGTACCAGCTTGTTTTACATATTCGGTTTGCTGGAAGAAATCCGATATTTTTACAGTCTGATCACCTGAAACACTGACAGGTTGTTTTAAAACATGGGCTCATTGCACAAAGGAGGTGTTAGATTAAAATCTGAGGGGTTTTTTAAAACATGGGTTCATTGCACAAAGGAGGTGTTAGATTAAAATCTGAGCAGTGCTGTGTGGATTTTTTTATTAAATGCTGACACTTTCTGGTTTTGTGCTTTAAAAGCTTATGCGCCACGGGGTGGGACTGTCCACCAGTTCTGACAGCGAGCTGATCACCCAGCTGCTGGCTTTCACCCCTCCTCTGGAAAACGACGACACAGCCGACTGGGTAGCAAGGTGAGGAGGACGGGTTTCGGGATCCCGACCGGCAATCGAATCCCAGCGTGATTATATGCACCTGTCAATGCACCCGATTATGTTCACCTATCTCTCCTTTCAGAATAAAAAACTTAATGAATGAAACTCCAACTTCATATTCATTGCTCATTATGCATAAAGACATAATCTATGCGGTACGTGATCCATATGGGAATCGCCCACTCTGCATTGGTCGCCTTATTCCAGTAGGAGACATGAATGGCAAAGGTAAACCCTGCATCTCTATTCACACACATGCAGGCACGTATCTCTATATAGGTACATACACAGTTTGTGCCTGAAAGCACCCATACAAGTAATTTAAGCTACACTTACTCAGATGTCAGTTGGAATATATGATGCAAAAGTTACTTTTGAAAATTCAGAGCAAAAATAATACATTGGTAAGGAAAAAAAAGGATTTGTAGGAAGTCTGCAAACATCTCTTCTCTTCCCAGCAAAAGGGGATCCTGGTCACCCAGTGACGTCAGAATTAGGCAGCCCAAATTTAATAGAGTAATTGTGAAAGTTTAATTAATACATCATCACCTAAAGAGGAAAGCAGGGATGAACAGAATCAAGGAAGGGTTGAGGGTGGACGGCACCTCTGGAGGTCATCTGGTCTAAATCCCCTGCTCAAGCAGGAATCACCTACAGCCAGTTGCTCAGGACTGTGTCCAGTCCGGAAACAAGTCTGGTTTCTTCCTTGCTTCTGTAGTAAACGGTGCCCAGAAAGTGCTGGATTACTGGCAAGGTATTTCTAAATTCCAAGCACTCCCAGTCACAAGCAGTATGGTAATGGAACACTGTGCAATCAGTTTAGGGAAGAATTCTTTGTGTTCCTGCTTAGCCTGCAAATTGATATTTTCCATGAAGTCAGATTAAAAGATGTTCATTTGTACAAAACTAAAATAATTCAAAGGTGAAGCAGTAAATGCTTCCACATCTTCATAAAACCTGGTAGTTTTTAACCACAAGAAAAATGACCAACAAAGCATGCAAACATTCCTACCCTGTCGTACCCGGTCCAGCCTTTCCTGTGCCTGTCTCTGATCCTTACTGGAGTTCAGTCTGGCATCCATTGTAATCAAAAGGCTCCATCAGCCCCGTTAGCATAGGAGAAGGAAGGAGTTCCTTTTGTGAGCAAAAGCAGTTCTGTATGTCTGCAGTCACTGAACACAGCTGGAAAAGCTTGAAGTAGTGGATAGCAGGTGGTTGTCTGAGTTCTCTCTCCATGAACTGTGAATATGGTGCTTTTACTTTTGCCTAGAACAGGTTTATGATGTTTACATTGTTTGGTTGTTTATTTTTTAAAACAACACGGCAGAACCTTTGGAATGCTCCATCTTTTAGTTAGAATTAACCAGTCTGTAGTTGTGCACTTGGCAAGCCAAACCATAGCAAGCTGGGCATTGCAGCAGAAGTGCAATCGGTGTGGGGGGGTTAATGATAACAACAATAATTGTGGACTCTTAACTTTTCCATTTCAGGAAAAGATAACAGTGAAACAGAAGGATGGGTGGTCTCATCTGAATCCTGTAGCTTTTTGTCTATCGGTGCAGAGTAAGTGCCCGGATTCTTACTGGATGTGAAAGCTCTCCTCAGGCAGCCATTAAACATCAAACCTCAGATTGCCAAACTGTAGCATGATCTGTAGCAACATGAAAGACATGAAGGATTACAAACCTCAGAGGTTTGGGGTTTTTTTGGGGGGTTTTTAAGCCAGTCCTGGATTTTTGCCAGTTTGTTTTCTTGAACAGATGAACGTAAAAGAGGAATTAGGTGTTCAGAAAGTAACAGTAAAGGTGACTTTAGTGTTGTAAAATAAGTGCATTAAACCCGGTTATCCAGATCAATTTTTAATTTTAGTTTAGTTTGAAGTGGAATCATTGTCTTATGAAATAATTCTTCAGCTCCAGAAGGGTTACCCTGGTAGCTCGCAGGCTGGACTAACCTGAGCTGTAGCACGTGCTCTTGGACGAGCCAGTCTCCTTGTCTGAGAGAAGGGGCAGGCACCTGAAACTCTTCCCACGTGCGCAAACAGCCACCAGAGCCAAACCCCGGGGTGACGTGGGCCTTACCTCTCCAGCTAAGAAACCTGAAAATAGAGCCGTGATACTTTCTCCAGACAAAAAGGGAAGAGCAAGAGGCTCTTCAGGAGACCCCAGATGGATCTTTAGAAGTTTGGAGTGGAAGCAGTTGAGAACTAGAACATAATTAAAGTAAGAATGATTGCGAGGAAGTATCAAAGTATTACGAGGAAGTATTTCCTGATCAGACACTATAAAAACGTGCATTTGGGGACTAGGCTAACACGTGCAGCTGGATCCTCTTCATATAAAAAACAGCACAAAACTGTGTTAAAGAACACGACCTCGGAATAAAAAGAACAGTAAAGCAAAGCCAGGGAGCAGCATGGCTCTACTTCAGCAGTCTTTTGTGCCATTCTGCAGGGGTTTAGTGTAGGTGTGCTGTTCTGAGTTCATATACTGTAACTTCTACCCTACCTTATATCCTATCCCTGTAGGATCTGTGTCAGCTGTTGGTAACAGGGGCTTTCTTGAGACAAGTTATTCTACCTATGGATAACTGTTTTCTCAAATGTCGTCAAAGTCTCTGTTAAGAGAAGACCGTGTAGAACCATCAGCTTCTTACCATGGAGAGCCATCAGCTGAGGAGCCTGGGGTTTTTTAAGAAGCAGCTTTGCCTGTAAAGTTCTGCTGTGGCCAGTGCTGCTGCCTGCTAATGCTAGTGTATCACCAGCAAATATGCACTAATGTACTCACCTCTGATTTATACCTCCAGAATATTCCAATATTGTGTGGTAGATTCAGGCTGAAGGGGTTGGAATAGCCACCTGAGGACTCACTGATCTAGAAAAATGTTTCAAAAGGTTAAACACTGGGATGTAATAAACCTAATACTATCCCCTAACGCTTCAGATGGGAGAACTGGAATGTCTGTTTCCAGTCAGTTTTACTTCACTCAGAGGTATCTGCCTCTAGACAGCCACAGACAGGTATTTCTCCAGGTATCGGCTCGTGGGGCAGGATTTCTGTGGCTCCCATCTTTCTTGTTGATGATGGGGTTTATATTGCATTATAATGTTAATTAGCTTTCACAGAAATTTTTCCTAGTATTGATCTAGAACTAAATGATTAAAATGTATTTAATCTCAAATAACTCTGTACTGGACTGAGTACTGCACGTCTCACATATAGGAAGATACCCAATAATACTCTAGTACTAACTATTAATTTACTGCTTTGGGTCATTAACTCAGACTGCTTTAGTAAGGGTCACTTGTCCTAGCATGCTGGTCTTAAAACACCCTAGGTCAAATCCTAAGGTAGAAACAAACTGGTGTGGCAGGATATTCAAAAGCATTTTTTCCAGCAGTTGAATGTTGTTTATATTCTGAAGCTATCATCCAAAGGCCGTGTCTTTCTCTTTCCAGGTACTACCGTGAAGTCCTTCCTGGAGAGATTGTGAAAATATCCAGGTACGATGTGCAGACACTGGACGTTGTTCCAAGACCTGAAGGAGATCCCTCAGCATTCTGCATCTTTGAATATGTTTATTTTGCAAGACCAGACAGTATTTTTGAAGGTAGGAAGATACAACCTACAAAGCCCCTCCTCTCCCATCCCAGGAAATGTTATCCTGGAGAACGAGGACTCTGGAAGGGATGGGGGGTCACAGGAGGGTACCACAGAATGTCAGCTTGCAGAGCGGGGGTGGAACAGAATGGGTCAGCACAGTTTTTGAGGAGAGAAAACTCAGGAGGAGCGTGAAACATCACCTTCCTGTTCCTGGTTGTGCAGATGGCCTCAGTCAGGCCTGCCCAGTTCTGTGGAAGGGATGCAAAGAGCCACAAACACAACTAAGGTAGAGGAAATAGCCCTTAAAAGGGAGAGACTCAAGAAAGAAACTTTATTGGTTCTTGGAAACCTGTTTAAAAATTAGACATAGAGGACCTGCAAAACAACTTTATCTTGGTGTTTTCTTTGCAATAAAGGGTTATTTCAGGAAGATGCTTTTTGTGTAACATGTAAATCTATGCATTATCTAAGCACTTGGGGTTGGCAGTCTAATGCTTTTATTATTATTTACGTAGAAGCCATCAAAAATTGTCTTGGTTACAAGATACTAGCCAGGACTGTCTCACCTAACAAGTTCTTCTTTGCTTTCTATGGCCAGCTGTTGATCTAATGCAGTTCCTTACTCTTATAAAGCCAGTTTCATCCCACATCCCCTTTTTTCATGCTCTTCTTACTCTTCAACGCCCTCACTTCTCACCTTCCTTAGTACCGCCGCTCTACCCTTAGCCATGCCTCAGTACCTCCAGTTCTTTCCCTTGTTGCACATTTTTTAGGACCTTAAAAGCTTCTGAGGCCTCTTATCCCCTTATTAAATTTGGGGTGAATTTTGCCAGTTGATTCGTAGTTAGTAACTGGGCAGAGGCAGAGAGCAGGATTGCACAAGCTTTGCTGGAGAAACCATCCTAGAAATAGAATATGCATGTTACGAACATGCAGGCAGAATTTCTGCTTCTTCTTTCCTCCTGCAAATAGATTTTGTAACCTCCAGAGGACCTTTCATTACCAGATTAGGGCAAACTGGGTTTTCATTCTCTGTGTAGTGATATGACATGAGATCACTATAATATTACATAGACACACACACATATATAAAATATATATATTTTTACATATTAGAATTAGATATAAATGAACCTATTATACATACCTTTACTACTACTAATGACAACAATATGATGTAACATTATGGAAGGAAATAAAAGATGACCGTAGGTGAATGACTGCTTCTTAGTTCTGGAGCTCTTCTCACTGACTTGCCCCAGAAATTTGTAAGGCAAACAGAGGCGATGTGAATTATGCAGACCAGGAAAAACATTTCTTGCTGTCCTTAGGTCAGATGGTGTATTCTGTCAGGAGAAGATGTGGGCAGCAGCTTGCCATCGAGGCACCCGTGGAAGCAGACTTGGTCAGCACCGTTCCAGAGTCTGCAACCCCAGCAGCTCTTGGTTATGCTCAAAAGGTATATGTTAACTTGCCTCCTTTATTGTTTGTTTGTTTGGGGTTTTTAAAATTATTTTCTCAAGCATATTTACACCTATCTCTTTTTGTAATGGGGTATAACGGTATGGGCCATTAGTTTTGTAAAGTTTTGTGGTTACTGTGAAGTCTTACTAAGTCCTAAGGTTGCTTTAAAATAACAGAAACTGGGAACAATCAGTTCTTTAGATCTAACTCCTGTTTACCTCCCTCCTGTTTACAGTGTGGGCTACCATACGTTGAAGTACTCTGTAAAAATAGATACGTAGGACGAACCTTTATCCAGCCAAATATGAGGTTACGGCAGCTTGGTGTTGCAAAGAAGTTTGGTGTTCTGTCTGACAACTTTAAAGGCAAGAGAGTTGTTATCATTGATGATTCCATCGTGAGGGGCAATACCATTTCACCCATAATAAAACTACTGAGAGAATCAGGAGCCAAAGAGGTAAGTTAATTTCTAGTCAGTGCAATGCAGATGTACCTGGGGGAGAACTAGTAGAGTAGGGCTGATGGTTGGACTTGATGATCCCAGGGGTCTCTTCCAACCTAAATGATTCTATGATTCTATGATTCTACCTAGAAGATGGATGGGAGGGTAAAACACTGGGGTGTGTCTCCATTCGTACCAGACGTTGTTGCCTTGTTTACAAGGGCGAGTGTGCAAAAAACCCAACCTAATGCATCTTTCTTGGGAAGATAGGACAGGTTGGAGAACTAGCTTTTGTATGACTCTGATTTTTGGGTGAGGAGTGGGAGGGAAACAGATCTCCATTTATAACGCATCCCAGAAAGCCAACTGCATCCTGGGCTGCACCAAAAGCAGTGTGGCCAGCAGGGCGAGGGAGGGGATTCTGCCCTTCTACTCCACCCTCACGAGACCCCAGCTGGAGTACTGCATCCAGATCTGGAGTCCTCAGCACAGGAAAGACGTGGACCTCTTGGAGCGGTTCCAGGGGAGGCCACAAAGATGATCAGAGGATGGAGCACCTCTACTGTGAGGACAGGATGAGAGAGTTGGAGTTGTTCAGCCTGGAGGAGGTTCCAGGAAGACCTCATTATGACCTTACAGTACCTAAACGAGGCCTGCAGGAAAGATAGGGACAGAGTTTTTAGCAGGGCCTGTTGCGACGGGACAAAGGGTAATGTTAATGTCTTTAAACTAAAAGAGGGAAGATTTGGACTAGATAGAAGGAAGATGTTTTTCCCTATGAGGGTGGTGAAACCTTGGCCCAGGTTGCCCAGGGAGGTGGTAGATGCTCCATCCCTGGAAACATTCAGGGTCAGGTTGGATGTGGCTCTGAGCAACCTGACCTAGTTGAAGATGTCCCTTCTCATTGCAGGGGGGGTGCGACTAGATGGCCTCCACAGGTCTCTTCCAACCCCAGCTATTCTATCTATTCTATGAATAACACTAGGAAATACTGTAAAAATAATTTCTAAAAATCTGAAAAAAACCTTTATCTTACTTTTAACCGTAATGACGTTTGTGTAGTGCTCTGGGCTGTTCTTCATGATGGTTTTTCAGAACTGGGACTTTGCTGTTGTGTTATAATGACCTTCACCTTACAGCTGTCTGCTTTGAACCTGGTTTTGTTCAGGTGCACATCCGTGTGGCTTCTCCTCCCATCAGATTTCCTTGTTACATGGGAATAAACATTCCAACTAAAGAAGAACTCATTGCCAACAGACCTGAATTTCACGACCTTGCAAACTATATAGGTAAATGCTACTTTTTCTTTTTTCCTTTTCCTTTTATTTTTTCTTTTTTTTCTCTTTCTCTTTCTCTTTCTCTTTCTCCTTCACCTTCTCCTACTCCTTCTCCTTCTCTTTTTTTCTTTTCTTTTCCTTTCCTTTTCATTTTTATTTTGAGAGGCAGATTTTACCATAGGTAAAATACTGTAGGTATTTTATTATCTATATCAACTATAGGATTTTATCAATCTATATCAAAGGACAACACATTCAAGGCAAATGTGGCAAAACTAACTAAAAAATCCTAAGGTTGATGCAGTAAATTTTGGCATTGTGAGTAACACACTTGTTTTTTTAACAGTGGGTTGTATTTCTCCACACCATAGAAGGCATTACAGTAATTGCCTAATCCTAAGTTACAAACAAAGTGGGACAACACAGCTTTCCAGTACTTCAAGCTGCTTCTGGGAAATTCTTTACAACAAGGAGCTACTGTTGACAAAATACCAGGAAGAAAAATATGTGGTGAAAATCTGTCCTATAATAAAACTAATGTAGTTTCACTTTCATGAGATATTCACAAAAATATGTCTGGAATTTGTAAAACACCTACTGTTTTTTCTAAAAATTTAAATTCCTGTAAATAATTTTAACTCCATTCTATATTTCACATTAAAAGAAAATAGCATTTGAAACTAATCAAAGAGTGTTACATACATTCCCAAAGCTCTAGAGTGAGTCAGGTTTGCAGCAGAACAAAAGCAGCAAGAGCTTAGGTCGCTTGTGATGTGGTAAATAGCGTGCTCTTCATCTGGGTATGCGCAGCAGAAGTCGTGTGGAGGCTGGAGAGGGAGGACATCTATATATGGCCTCTTGTGCTGCAAAAGATGTAAAAAAATAGTTTAAGAACATAGGTGTGGTTACAGTTAGGAAACTGTAAATTCAGATTTCCTGTTAAGTACTTACTCTCACTAATATTGCACTGAATTCTTTCCCCCAAAGTTATTACAAAGGCACATTGACATAATTGAGGTTCACAGGATCTCATTTTTAAGTACTGTTGACAAAGAAATGAGTGCCAATGATAGAACACTACTGCTAGGAAAACACTTACTGCATACTTCATTTTTTGTAACATGATGGTTGTCCCCCTCCCAGTCCCAGTAAGGGTTTGAGCTGGGCAGGCTGGGAAGCACCAGCCACACACACAGCTGCTTCCAGACCCCAACTGCTGGGTCACTCTGGGGAAAGGACAGGGAGTTTGGGGAGTCTTTAATGCGCGCTGTGGATTTTGTTTCTATTTCTGCAGTATGGGTGACACGTCTTCTCTATCTCCTCTAGGAGCAGACAGCGTGGTGTATCTCTCCGTGGAAGGGCTGGTTTCCTCCGTGCAAGAAAGCATCAAGGCCCGACAAGAGAACGAGAACAGCTTTAAAAGCCAGAAGTCGCGCCTGGGGAAGGTCGGTCACTGCACGGCGTGTCTCACGGGGGAGTACCCCGTGGAGCTGGAGTGGTGAACGCTGAGCAGATGCACCTCCCTCAGTCCATCTGGTGTCGAACGTACCCTTTGCAAAGATGCCAATAGCCTTCTTACACTTAAATAATGCGGGAAGCTTATCACAGCCCACTGATTACCCTCGCTAAAACGCATCCTTACAGGACAGACTTGCAGAGCGCCCGATGTGCTGATGAGAACAATGTGAGCAGATTCCAATCCAAAATCAGATCGTTTTGATGCACGGTTCTGCCTAATATTTTCTCAGAAAATATTAGCAAAACCAAAGGGTTTTTTATTTTTAATTCTGTAGCAATCCCTGGAGGTGTTTGTTTTGCTCCTGCCCTGGAAGATGTCCCCGTTAGACTTGTTCACGAATCACGGATGGTGTGGTGTAATTTCAGATTATCCAGATCTTACTGCAGAAGTATGGGGAGTTTGCTTTTTAATACCAGATTCTGAAAAATCAAATTGCTTCCTCAGCAGCTCTTGCTTAGGCTTTTGAAGACTAGAACTACCTAACTTTGGCATATATACGGCTACACAGTTTTTATTAATCAAGCCCTTTGTAACGAGCTATGAACATAACGTCTAGCATTCAGTTTTAAAAAATGGAGACTCAGGGAAATGCTCAGCCAAAAGCTCTCTGGTTTTATAACTTTAAAATTCTTTTTTTTGATGCCCAGTGTAGTTACATTCTTTTTGTGTGCTTTTTTCAGTTGCCAATAGGATGTGGAAGGAGAAAAAAATACTTGGCACTGCCCTTTTTTTTGTTGTTGTTTTATATTTTGTTTTCTTTAGGGTAAGTCCTGACAATTTCTCAGTTTTGAGCTAACGCTCAGTGTGCTTTTCAGATGCCAACACCCAAATTAAACTGAAAAATAAAGTGCCTTTTCATTTTTAACAGTAAAAATGACGTATCAAGGGAAGATTGAGTTGGTTTGGATATGGTCTTCTTGTGCTACATCACTGCTGTTACAATAAATGTAATGTTAAAAAAGAGTTCAGAAGAACCATTAGGTATTAAATGCACTGTATTTGCTAATTGGTCACAATTAACACCAGTACTAATAGACATGAAGATCACCTGGGCAGGGAACCACTAGCTGACAATGGATGGAAAAGCACCTTTTGAAAACTATTGCAAATTTACGCACAATTGTAAAACTCTTTTGTATACCTCAGCTTTTTCACCCAATACCGGCAACTTAATTTTAGATTTTCTATTTAATATTGTGGGGTTTGGCCTTATAATTGTTTGTGACACTGGTATTAAAAAAAAAAAGGAAAAGAAAAAAAAAGTCTGCACCTTCCTTCCCCATCATTTTCCACACACCTGACAATTACAGCACTGGTGATTAAATTCAAAAATGCCTTTCTTAACGTGGGATTTGTAGCAATTGTGCCTCACAGACAATCAAAAAACCAAGAGTCCCAAGTCAAGAAAGCATGTAAATACATTTACTGAAGTCAAGACTGTGTCTCCTGCGGTGGAATCGGAACCTACTTGCAGCCAAGCCCACCGAGATTCTCATGAACATCAGGCTTTTACTGTGTGCTCTTCACCAAGCCCAGATCTGCCTACTGGGAGATGACTGTGGACCTCTGTTGTCTAATTAGCAAGTTTGGTTTTTTTAAGAGAACCATAAAAGTTCATCTGGATAGGAAATTGAGGAGAAAAAAAAAAGAGGTTCCAGCTTCACCAGGGAGGAGTGTGAGAAAACAGAACCACTGTCATTAATGCTTTTCATCTTTCCTGTTTCCTGCCCTCAAAAAAGCAGCAATTTTTAAAAGGGCTAATTCGAGTTCTTGGGTTATAGTTACGTGTGAGGAGCCCTTTCTACCTGAGATAAAAGCTGAGATCCAGCTTTAACAGAGTTGCAAGCAGAAGTCTAGCGATTTATCCAGAATTGGCTGTGGAACAGACTGTAAGTGAAACCTGTGCAAATACTCTTCACCTGCTTTCAGCAGAGCCGCTAGTTTTGAGGTCTGGGAATTGCCTAAACGTGATCTGCGCATCAGGTTGCCCAATTCTCATCTCAGTGAGTCTTCATGCTCTTTTTCCCTTCCCTTCCCTTCCCTTCAGGCATGTCAAATTAAAGATCTGCTACTGTAAGCCCTGTAGTTTGTAGACACTCTACATGCCTCATCTCTAGCACGGATTTTTCAAACCCTTAAGCTGAAGGAGGACTCCTTTTCCAGTGCCCCATTACTCTCTGGCAGCTGGGTTTATGCTTCAGGTCACCAGGGCTTTTTGTTGCCGTTTTAATCACATCCAGGTGTAACGAGTACGTGGAAGGGAAGAGCTCTGGTTTTAGGTGTCACTGTGTAATTTTAACGTTTTACTATGAAACTGTTTCTGCTGTATTACCGATCTGCAACGGTGCCAAATTGTCACTGACAGAACGTGGCAAACCGGTAGAAAGCTGATGTCCTTTCACTTCTCCCACGCACGGTATTAAAAATGGATATAAACCGCTGTTCACCTTCTCTCTCCCTTCACCGCGCTCGCCGGCAGCGGGCATCCAACCTGCCTTTAATAAAGTCACCCCCAAAGCCCCTCGAAGCTGAGGGAAATCATTCCGTGTTTTAACGCTAAATCCTCCTCCCCGGCGGGCGGCCCGTACCGCGTTACCCGCTCCCCTCACTCCCGGCGACCGGCCCAACCACCTCCCGGGGCAGGAGGGACGGGGACACGGACGAGTGATCTGAGCGCGACAGAGGGACTTTACCCTTCGGCCCAACACCGCTCCGTTTATTTTAGCCGCCTTCTTCCCCAAAACCTCTACCAGAGAGAGCCCAGAAAGGCTCCCCCGCACCCACAGTCCCCTCACCGTCAGGAGAAAATGGCGCAGATTGTTGATGCCTAAAGAGCGCGACGGCCGCCGACCAACGAGAGTGCGGGTTACTACGGAGTCCGGCAGGACGGCCGCCGTCCCGCCAATCAGAAGCGCTGACCTTCCGTTGCTAGGTAGCGGCGGGGGGAAGGAGGGCGTCGGGATGTACTGGCTGAGGTGAGGGTTCGCGCCGCGATGCTTCTGGGGCCGGGCTGGGCCAGGCTGGGCTGTGTGTGGAAGAGGGGTCGGAGCGGGGCTTGGAGCGTGGCGGGGTGCGGAGGAGCTGCCTCCCCTCTGCTCGGGACCGCAGCCGCCGGCGGAGGCACGGTCCTGGCCTTATCCCCGAGCTCCGCCGCTCGGTCAGCCATGACCGGAACTCGGTCGCAAACTGGAGTACAGTGAATTCCATCTCCACCTGAGGAAAAGTGTCTTTGTTTTGAGGGTGATAGAGCTGCCCAGAGAGGTTGCGGAGCCTGCTTCTCTGGAGAGAAGGGAACCCGCTGGGAGTACTCTGAGAATTGGCCTGGGCGCCTTCCCCTCCGGCCTGCTCTGGGTGACCCTGCTTTGGCAGGGGTCTGGGGCTGGGTGATCTCTGAAGGTCCCTCCTAACCCCGACCCTTCTGTGATTCTGTGCGGGGAAGGCCCCATAGGGCAGAGATGTGCTCCAGCACGGGCAGCACCGCACAGGCCTTCTGCTGGCCAAGGAGAGAGTGGCGTTTCACAATTATATTATTAATTGTCTTGATGAAGCTATTAATTAAGTTGGTAAGTTGGTGCCCAGCTTTAAAAGTAGAGGTGTAACAGAGAGGAACAAGCTACCACAGTGCATCGCTACAGGCTTGGGGCAGTGTGGCTGGAGCTGCCTGGCAGAAAAGGACCTGGGGGTGCTGGTCGACGGGCGGCTGAATATGAGCCAGCAGAGTGCCCAGGTGGGCAAGAAGGCCNAAGAATTCTTCACAGAAAGCATGGTCAGTCACTGGAATGGGCTGCCCAGGCAAGTGGCAGAGTCGCCATCCCTGACTGTGTTTAAGAGTAGATTGGATGTGGTGTTGAGGGATCTGGTGTAGGGGAGAACTTGTAGAGTAGGGCTGATGGTTGGACTCGATGATCCCAAGGGTCTCTTCCAACCTAAATGATTCTATGAAATCTCAGTGAATTACTGTATTCCGAACCCTAGGACAAGAGCTGTGGTAAATGATAAAAGTAGGATGCCTTACTCTTTTCCAGTGTAAGGTGCACTGAAGCTATGTGTTTACTGCCTGGGTTTTTTGTTTTTTTTTTTTAATTGGTGGTGTTTTGTGTATGTAACATAATTTGAGTAAAGTGTTAAAAGTTAGGAGATGACAGTGCAGTCTGGTTTGTCAATCTTTCAGGGGGACTGAAGGTATGCTGCAGAGATGACACTTCAGGAGCTGGTGAATCAGGCAGCTGGCCTGTACTCTGACAGAGAAGCAGTTTGGTTTGATGAATGCAGTGACAAACCTCCAACTTCCTACACGTACGCGACGGTGGTTAAACTTGCCAGGGAGCTGACAGCTTTCCTTCAAAAGCACTGCCATCACCAAGGAAAATGTGAAATAGGCCTCTACTGCTACCCAGGGATAAACTTACCGTCTTGGATCTTGGGGTAATGGTTTGAATGCTTGCAATTTGTGTTGGTGTTTTTTAAGGGTCATGTCTCTAAAAGCAAAGTTTGAGTTTGATTATATTTTTGAATAACAACAAAAATGCAGTAATACCATACTAACATGGTCAAGAAGCATTGGAGTCTAGCATTCTTTAAGAAAAAAGATGGCAGCATTATGATGTTTAGAAAAGCCACTGCTAATGGTTTTTGAGTCTTGCGTTCATCGATCTAAACTCTGTAACTATATCCATTTTCTTAAAGGTGTGTGATTGAGCATGTTTATATATATTTAAAAAAATAGTAACTAGTGTCTCTGCTGTGCTTGTTTAAAAATGGAGGTGATCTAACAGAATAAATGTATAGGTACAAAAAAGATGTATGCAGGTTTTTTAACATATTCTTCTCTTGCTGGCAAAAAAAAAGATGAGTTGAAAACAAATTTCATGCTTTAAGCTAATTGAGTGTACAGTTACAGTTCCATTACAAGTCCTGTAGAGAAAAGTAATGTGCCACACAGCTCTGCAGTGACATTGCTTATTTAATGGCCAGGACATTGAAATATTCCTGGTCTCAACACTTGTTAATTCAGCAATTTAATTAGTCCTGCTTCTGCCAATGAATTCTAATGTTTGTATCCCTTATATGTGTGTCTTCTATATCCATTGCATTGATGATTCTATATGTAATACAGAATCACAGCATTGCAAGCATGTCATTTTGCAGCTGATGTATGCAGCAGCAGTTGTGCTTCCTAAGGGGGGATGATCTGTCTCAGGGTTTTCCTGCTGTCACCCTGCACCTAAAATACGCAGCAATGTGTCACAGTTGACTCTAAAGATTTCAGTGAAATGAGCGAGTTCTCCTACTTGTAATTGTAATTGTAAACCTCCCAGATGAGCTGAGGAACTCTCTCACTGATGAGGAGCTACTCTTCCCACAGCCCAGCAGTGGAGCAGGTTTCCCAGAAATGTGCAGGCACCGTCCCTGGAGGTTCTCAAGACCTGGCTGAACACCCTGGTCTGGTCTCACACCGGCCCTGCTTAGACCAGGCACCCTGAGGTCCTCTCCAACCTGGCTTATCCTACAGCCCAGTGAACAGCAGCAGCACAATTTTCTTTTGCTGTGTGACTGAACACTACTGGGAGGTTTTGATTCCTACAGCCCTCATTGCTGAGTAATTCACTACTATACATGATGTGGGGCAGGCTAAGGTGCTCCCTGATTCCAGTGCCTGTTCAAGTGTGCAGAATGCTGCAGTTTCCAAATCTTTCTTCTGGATCTCAGCGTTACTGCAGCGATAAATCATTTGCACAAAAAGGAAATATGACGAGTTTTAGATGGGAGCTTAGCCTTGGGTGAAACGCGAAGCTTTATGGGAACCGTTTGTATTTTAGGTGCCACACGCTCATCTTGGCTTTTTGGGGCGTTAATAAATGGCAGTGCTTGTCTTTCTCCAGTGGAGCCACTAGAGGGGGGGATTGGAGTGAGCAACTGCTGAAGCACTTGCAATGTGAAGCGCCCTCAATGAGAGCAAAGTGCCTGATTAGATGAGCTGAATATGCAAAGGGTGAGTGTCAGGAGGATGGAGCCAGGCTCTTCTCAGTGACGTCCCATGATAGGACAAGGCAATGGGTGCAAGCTGGAACAGAGGAAGGTTCCACTTAAATATGAGGAAAAACTTCTTCACAGTGAGGGTGACTGAACACTGGAAGGGGCTGCCCAGGGAGGTTGTGGAGTCTCCTTCTCTGGAGACATTCAAAACCCACCTGGATGCGTTCCTGAGTGACCTGCTCTAGGTGTTCCTGCTCCGGCAGGGGATTGGACTAGATGAGCTTTCAAGGTCCCTTCCAATCCCTGATATTCTGTGATTCTGTGAAAGTAATACTTGGTGTTCCTCTGTTTATTAGAGGAGAAATTCCAGTGTGTGCTCAGATTTGTTTTAAGGCTGGATTCTTTAGACTAATGAGAACAGAAAGTGCTTTCAGGATGCCGGCTTTTGGTGTTTTGTTAAAATATGTTTATACATGTTGCACGTGTTTTAATTAAAAGCTTATACTACTGTTCCTAGTCAATAGCAGAGGCCTTTAAAATGTGGTGCTGTTGGTGTCAGTGGTACCTTTGTCATCACCAGCCCGCTTGGCCAGGGAGAACGTGGAATGTTTTCATCTACCCTTAATCTTTCTCCTTGCAGTAAAATGCCAAAAAGGCATCACTGATTATAATTTGCTTCCTACTTTATTTCTCACAAAATCTTTAAAAGTCATGTTATGACTACATTTTCTGGCTCTGGGAACTAATTGCAGTATAGAAGAAATGTTAGTGAAATTTAAGAAGATTTTCTTAGTTTTTTTTTTTCCCAATACATTTAAATCATTTTTGTGTCACTAGAATCCTCCAGGTTCCAGCTGCCTATTCTCCTGTTGATCCAGATGCGCCACCAGTGTTATCTGTTTACTTCCTGAAGAAAAGCGATCTTCAGTATATTCTTGTTGAGAATGACAAAATAAATGTAAGTGTTCCTTTTACAGGAAGCATTAAAGGACAATCTAGCAACTCTTCAGATTGTATTCTGTTTTAATAAGCTCGGGTGGGGTTGGTTTGTGTCTTCATGTCAAGGGAATGTTTTTCTGGTTCAGAAAAGAACATGTTTGAAATTAGAAAGGCCTGTTAAAAAAATAATAGAAATTGCCTACATTCCTATTACAGTGTTGCCCAAGCTTGTAGGGCAGGGGCATTGGAATACTTTTCCAGGTTTCTTTCTCCATATGTGAAGGATGACAGTTGGAAATCTTTGCAGTAGTCAAAATTCCTGCATTTAATTCTTTGGTTTATCTTTGTCCAACTCCTCCCAAATCTTGTACCCTCACCCAGTGCGAAGAGAATAGACGAGATTGGACCGTCTGGTTATAGTTCAGAGTTTTGTGTCTGTGCAGAATTCTTTTGCATTTTTTCCCTTCCTTTTTGCACTCGTATTTAATATATAAAAATATGTGAGCTTAAAACTGTCCTCCAAAAGGAGAGGGATGAGAAATCCCAACTTATTTGTATGAAGTGCTGTTTGATACATCACTGCGTGCTGTCGCACAATAGCAGTGCGTCCTGAGCTCTGCTGTTGATCTGTTACAGAAGTTCCAGAGCTCCCACGCTGGTTGGTTTCACCACAACTCTACGGCAATAGGACATACTGGTGTAACTTTCTTCCAGAGGAGCTCCAGCGGCGCCGAGTTAAATTCACAAGTAGATGATGTGGAAAGTCAATACGAACCTTTTGAAGCTACGGGTAACTCGCAGCCGGGAGATACCCTTTGCCCAGACCAGACCCAAGTGAAGACACGTGGAGGAGGATACGTGGGTGTTGGCCAGAGAGACTCTGTAGCGTACGTCTTGCATACATCAGGAACCACAGGGATCCCCAAAATAGTCAGAGTGCCTCATAAATGTATAGTGCCAAACATTCAGCATCTCAAGTAAGTGTGGTTTCCAGTTTTCCTTTAGAATGCTTTCACAAATTGGTCATTTGTGAATTGGTATTCAATTGATTCAATTCACAAATACCATTTGTGAATTGGTCACAATTGGTATTCAAAAGGGACTCTCGAATACCTCAGAGGAGCGTAGATTGGGTTTTTGCTTACACTGGTTCACTTCTTCCTCCTTCCCAGACTTTTCAGATTTTTTGTGTTCGTTTCTATTGTTTTTAAATAGTATCATATAAATTTTTGTTGCTCTGAATGTTATTTTTAATGTTTAAATGGTGCTGATTTTTTGAGGGATGTACTTCAAATAACATGCTGTAGCTGTAAGGATTGTATTCTGGCGTGTGGCTTAGAAGAAACAGGTAACAAAGTTAATTATTCATCCACAGTTATATTTAGCATGTTCTGTAGTTTTTAAGTCCTAATTCCTTTTTAGCTACCTGGGTTTCTTTCTGTTTCATTTAACACTCTCTAAAAAAATCCTATTATGGAAAATACCACCTCACCTCTCTTTTTTGGTCTTCTATTTTATTTTTGTCTTCCTCTCTTTCTTCTTTTTTTTTAACTTTTCCTCCCTTTTTCCTTTTCATTTTCTTCTCTTTTTTTTTTTTTCCCTTTTTCCCTCTTTCTTTTCCCCAGTCAGTTGAAATAAGACCTTCAGTGTACTGTAGTGGTGTGTAACCTGATGGGTATTTTTGTAAAGGACTTTATTGGTTCAATCAATAGTTACAGTCTTGATGCAGAAGCTTTTGCTCACATTGTCTGGCCTGCATACACCTAGGTGTTCAGAGCAGTCCTTAAGACTTTAGCTTTGTTCAAACATGCTTCTTTTCCAGTTTGGATATTTTTTTTAAACATCCAGCACCAGCTTTGTAATTCCTAGCTGTCTTATTTTAGATCCCTCTTTGAGATCACCCAGGATGATACGCTATTCCTGGCTTCTCCTCTAACATTTGACCCGTCTGTGGTTGAATTGTTCCTCGCGCTGACGAGCGGAGCCTCCATCCTTATAGTCCCCAGGGCTATAAGAATGATGCCTGTGGAGCTGTCTGCTGCTCTGTTTCACCATCACCAAGTGACGGTGTTGCAGGTAGGCAACACTTAGGATAAGTGTCTTCCTTCCCACCTTTGCTAATGTGTGCTACTTTTTCATTAGTCTAGATGCTAACGATAGCAGAGCGGGAGCGTTCTTCCTTGGAAGAGTAGCTGGTGCTGTCCTTTCTGCTTTCTCTTTAGAAAATTACCATTGGATCGAAGCCTCGAGCACTTTGTGACAGAAAACTATGAACTGAAGATAAAACTGATGTTCATCTTAAGAAACCATTAATTCTTAAGAATTAAATTAAATGTTTCTGTTAATTAAGCAGTTAGTTCCAAAGAATCTGGTAATGGAGTAACCCGTTATAGACCTTCCTAGCACTTTTTAATGGGCTTGATCTTAGAGCCTTTCCTCATAAACAACTTTGAAGTTTTAATGGTAGTTTTTATGCTAAAAATCCAAATGGCACTAGTTTGGTTGTTACAGGGTGATAAAATGTTTTTACAATAATGAGAGCAAGAGAATAATTGATTCCACAGCAACATTCACGTTTTCAGGCCACCTGCTTATATGAGACTTCATGTCTTGAATAGATCATTTCCTATACGATCTCAATTTTAATAGTTTCAAAGCTTAGTTTTGGAAAATTTAGTTGAAGTTACAAGTGTCCAGCATGGCTCGATAAGGCTAGCCCTTGCTTCATACTGTAACAAGGTATTTTGCAGAACTGCTAATTGAGGATAGAAACTTAAATCAAGGTGTAGGGGGAAGAGTCGCTGAAATGGATCTCACTTGTACCTGACTTTGAACCAAATAAGCATTGAGGATTAATCTGTTAATTGTGATGAATCAACTCCTAAGCCCTGCTTTGTTATTAGTGTTGTAATTCTGAAGAATTTGCACTTAGAGAAATGCTGAGATTTCCTTTTCCTCGGGAGGGATGGTGGTAGCTGAGCTTGTAGTGTATAAATTTAAGACTAGGAAGTAGTTAGCTGAAGATTCCACAGCAGAAAAAATCTGCTACTTACAAATATTTTATAACCTTATTCTCTGCTCTTATTTATTGGGATTGCTATAGGATGGTGTAGATTTTCATATCATAATCAAGTGTCTTGATCAGTTTAGCTCACTTGCTTTCAATAAAAAAAAACCCAGATACTAAGTTCTACTAGCAAGATTTTTAAAGTATGTTTTTTGGGACTTCTCAAGATAGAAATTTTAAAGCATGTTACGTGTTAATAGAGAAAGGCAAACTTTGGTGAATGAAGGTACTTGAGGTGTCGTTCTAAGAAAAGGTTGATTTTTGTGATTTTTTTGGTATTTAAGGAAGCTGTCTTGTTTCTTTATTGTTGCTGTTTCTTTTTTGTGTGTGTGTCTTCTCTTCTGCATATTTTGGAGTGTGATGTGAAAGCTTTCAGAAAAACTAATCTTTGTGAACTGTTACATTTACACAAATTGGGAACAACCCAGAATCTGGCTTCCTAGGAGATTTTACTGTTATGGAAAACTCTTTAAATGTTCCATATGCAGGTTAATCAGATATATGGGTTATATTTTATCTTTAACATGCTAGAATGAAGGGAAAATAAGCTCAAACAGTAACATCAAGGGAATATACTGCCATTTCTGCTTTCTGTTTCAACGTAATTGACACAAGAGCTAACGTGCATACACTTTAGGTAATAGCTGAGACACAACAAGGAACCCATAACACATCTAAGTAAAGAAGAAACTCAACAGAAGAGTATAGATTGGTGCTGATAGAACTCATTAAAGGCTCCCCATAAGAAACAGAATCTTGCAAAACAGCAGCATGGCCTGTACCTGTATCCAATGGCTGATGGCATCTACTGTACGTAGATTAAGAACATCCACAGTATAGCTATTCAGTGGGTATGATAAAGCAGGAAAAGTTTTATGCATATGCAGAAAAAGTATAACAGGTCTCTCTGATATTTTGTTTTGCCTTTTTTTTTTTTTTAAATTTGTCTATCATACAGGCAACACCAACACTTCTCAGAAGGTTTGGAGCTCACATTATTAAATCAACAGTGTTGTCTGCAAACACTTCGCTTCGTGTCTTAGCCCTTGGGGGTGAAGCGTTTCCTGTATTGAATCTCTTGAAAAGTTGGAAGCACAAGGAGAACAAAACAAGTATTTTTAATCTGTATGGTATTACTGAGGTGTCAAGCTGGGCCACTTGTTACAAGATTCCTGAAGAGGTTTTTAATGCTGATTTTAGGTAGGAAAATTCACTGTTTTTGTGGCGTGGCATGTGATTGATGAAAATCACTAGAAATAGAACCTAGGTCTCCTGTTTCCAGGGCTACTGAGTCCTCACAAGTGTTTATGCTGGTACAAATTACATGTGATTTTTCTGTAGAACTAATCTCTTCTCTCTTGCTCTAATACAGAACCCCTCAAGGAAAAGCTGTTGAGTGATTCTTGAGCAACAGACTGCAATCTGAAAGTCTGCGTACTTGTAGACCTGTTGTTTCACATAATGCTTTGTTTGCTCATCACCAGGCTTTTCCAGTGAGATTTTCCATGTTCAGAAAGAAGAAACCTAACAGAGCTGTTAGTGAGAGTAAAGAAGTGGGGCTGTGTAACTCTCAGTCCTAGCTTTGGACCAAAGATAAACTCTTAGTTTAGCTTCGTTAAGTTCAGAATGTTAATTCTGTGATTTACTTATTTTAAACAAAAGCACTCAATGTTTGCTTTCAAATGCAATCAGTAGATATATGTGTTTCTTACTGCTAACATGTTTTTGCCTACAGTTTTTAAAGCTCCACAAATAATCTTTCAAGTGGAGTCTGGGTAGTGGGGGTTTTCCATTATTGGGTATTATACTATTATACAGCAAATGATCCCACTGATACTCCTTGACCGGCCTTCACGACAGAAATGTGTCCAGAGAGGCTCACCCAATGTCTCACAGGAATTTTACTGGGATGTCCAGAGGTCATTCTTTTCATCATTTAGCACTCTGCCACCTCCACTCAATTGCTCACTGTTTTTTTGTTCATTGTGGTTTCTAAAGAGGGTTGCAGGAGTGTCAGGGTTGTGAAAGGTATTTCTATTTAGCTCAGTGTTTCATTTGCTCTCTGAAATGTGTGGTTATTCCCTGGCGTGATAATTATACAGATGACTTGAGTTAGATGTGTTCTATGGAATGGGATGTTTTACAGTGCTGCAATATAATAACCTGGTACTTAAACCCTTGAAGACTGAGAATGGTA
>VZTM01035069.1:4149-25001 GCA_013400555.1 Jacana jacana | reverse complement strand
AAAGGATTTTTTTTTTATTTTTTTTTTTTAGTAAGGATCACTGACTCCTAGAGTAATTGGGCTGATACATAAATCTACAGTTATCGACCACCTTTTAGGTAATTCCTTATATTCCTTATAGGAAGTCTCAGAGACAGTATTACACATTTCTGTTGGTACATGTATCTCGAATCCAAAGAAAGTTCATAAATAATTTAGTTAGGCACCACAGGTGGAAACTGCCCACCTATAGTTCATCTACTGTAGGTTCTCTTTGCTGTTATGTGATTCAAATCGTGTGGCTGCTCTCAATCCTTTGCCACCTATGATTCAACACTCATATCTGTAACATTTCCTTATGGAAAGCAGATAGCAATGGGCAGTATGAATGTTTCCATTGCTGCACCAATTTTAGGTGCTTCAGACCTATTTTCCATACCCTTCAGTAGAAAAAGAATCAAGTCTGCTTTCAAACACAGGGCATTAAAAAATCAAACACATCTTTATCCAGTTAACAGTACTGGGCATGTGCCAACAGGAATAGTATGCTGATAAATACAGCTTAAACACTGTAAGCTGTCTGATATAAGCTTATGAGAGAGAAGCAGACAAGAGTAAAAGTTTTCAATAATGATCTAAAAAAAATCTTTTGATGGCTTTAGCATATGAGTTTAAGCATCCAGTCCAACACAAATTCAAGAATAAAAAGAGAAACCTACTGCGTTGACTAGATGTGTAGGATTCATAATCCTTTTTCAGTTAACAGAAGCAGATCTATTTGTAACTTTCTTTCAGCCCACTTAGCCGAAGAACTCACCTACTTTAATTTACAGTGAAATTACCAACAGAAGAGGAAGAAGTGACTAGGGATGAATATTGAAGTGACCATATGCAAAACCATATGCAATGTAACTAATATGCACAAGCAAGCAAAGTCACTGTTTTTTTTTTTCAAGTCTGGATCAATTATTTTCCAGAGGTGTCATACCAATAGTACATCTTCTGGAAAGAACTGTATGTTAACATTTTCATATCTTTATAGCAATCCAGGCTGAATTCTTCAAAAACTGTTCTAAAATTATTTCAGAAGAGAATGAATACTGTGTATCAGGCTGATGAAAACCAACTAGATATTGTGAAAGTATACAATGTTTGGGTTGGTTTGTTTGTTTGTTTGGTTTTTGTCAAAAAAATAAAGGACAAATCTTGTGACAGCTGTGTCCCATTCTTGGGATCTTGCCAGTCTTCACAAGATATTTTGGGTGTGAGTACAAAGCAAAATCAATACAAGCACTATGGTTAAATCCCAGTGATGCTAAGAGAAGTGTCTTTCAAATTTAGTCTTCAGCTTAAGAATTTGGGATGAGGCACAAAAACAGGGAAACCTTTTGTGAATGGCAGGATCACCACTAGAATTTGAATTGTTTTGTAAAGTGCTTTTCATTTACAACATGAAAGGTAAAATTAAAAAGAGAAAATTTCAACTAATAATCTGAATTCATAACTCAAATGCATCTCAACCTGAGATCTTAAGACCATGTTGTCATGTGCTTTTAGGATGTACATCTGAGGAAAATGAGTGTAACACTTTTCCAAGCAAGAATGCACATTTATGCAATTAAGCATAAGCTTTTTTAGGATTCTTTTAACACTTCATTTACACTCAGCCTCACCTCCATCCCTGGAAAGATGATGGAACAGTTCATTCTGGGCGTCATTTCAAAGCATATGGAGAAAAAGAAAGCTATCAGAAGTAGTCAACATGGCTTCACCAAGGGGAAATCATGTCTGACTAACCTGATAGCCTTCTACAATGGCATGAATGGATGAATAGGTGAGGGGAGGGAGGTGGATGTTGTCTACCTTAACTTCAGCAAGGCTTTTGACACAGTCTCCCACAGTAACCTCATAGGTAAGTGTGGGAAGTGTGGATTAGATGAATGGACAGTTAGATGTATTGAAAGACAGGCTGAAAGACNTAGATGGATTGAAAGACAGGCTGAAAGACAGATGTCAGAGGGTCATGATCAGTGGCATGGAATCTAATTGGAGGTCTCTAACAAGTGTCAGTACTACGTCAACTCCTCTTCAATATTTTCATCAATGACGTAGATGAAGGAATTGAATGTACCCTCTGCAAGTTTCTGATCATACAAAACTGGGAGGGGTGACTGACACCATCCAATGAGGCTGTGCCAACATCCAGTGAGACCTGGACAGGCTGGAGAGCTGGGCAGAAAGGAATCTGATGAAATTCAACAAGAGTAAGTGTAGGGTCCTGCACCTGGGTAGGAATAACTTCATGCACCAGTACAGGATGGGGGCAGACCTGATGGAGAGCAGCTCTGAGGAAAAAGGCCTGGGAGTCCTGGTGGACAACAGGATGACCATGAGCCAGCAATGTGTCCCTGTGCCCAAGAAGGCCAATGACATCCTGGGGTACATCAAGCAGAGTGTGACCAGCAGGTTGAGGGAAGTTACCATGCCTCTCTACTTTGCCCTGGTGAGGCCCCATCTGGAGTACTGTGTCCAGTTCTGGGCTCCTCAGTTCCAGAAGGACAGGGAACACCTCAACAAGTTCCTGTGCAACTTGTTGTAGGAGGACCTGCTTTGGCAGCCCGGCTGGACTAGACGATCTCCAGGGGTCCCTTCCAACCCCATAACATTCTGTGATTCGGTGATTCTTTGATATTTTAATAAAATATAAGGAGAAGAAGATAAAGCAAAATCTTCCTTGGCTTGTTAACATTGTTTCATAGCATCAAATGCTAACCAGTCCCAAATTCCTGTTGTAACTTCTGCTTGCTAGTAGCATCTGTTAATATAAGTTTTTCTTGAGCAACTTAGTGCTAGGTTCAAAGTTCTGTCTGCTCTGTGACTTCTCTATAGTAACATAAACAATACGTTATGAATAAAGAATGTAGGGCCTGATCGAAAACACTTTTTTTATTTTCTATTGAGTTGAATGTGCCTTGAAATCAGTTTCTCTAGAGAATCCCTTGCAAAGCAATCTCCATAAATGTTCATTTGAATTTTTAAAGATGTGCACTTAGCATACATTCATACTCTTTTGTTTTCTTTTTTGCAATGCACACCAAAAATGCATTCAGAAATTTTTGCAGTGAAAACAACTATAATCACATGTTGGAAAATATTTATTCCTTCTGTTTGCATGAATAATTAAGTTTTGACTAGGCAGAGAGACATAATGGAGAGAGGAAAAGCATAAGAATGATTCTACTCTAATTGTTAGGTCATGCATTCATAGGTAAGAAGTCTAGTTTTTCCTCAGAACAATGTATGAGTAAATAATACAAAGCAATTTCAGCAAAATAAATAGTATACACATCTTTGCATCCTCCAAAGCTCCTTCAAATCTGCCCATACCTTCATGACTACAAAATTTCTTATTGTGGAGGAAATACAGCACTTAGATGCCTATAGAAGAAACAGGTTGCAAATGAAGTTGTTCTATATACATTTGTATGCCCTAAGCAACTGAATAAAAGGGGAATATTTTGTTTCTCTACCTACATCTTCTGAAATAAATCTGTATTAGGATTTCAGTAGCTATTCCTTAGAAGCTAGTAGTGGGTTCTGTAGTATTTTTTCAGAATCCTTAGGCTTTCGGTGTCCTAAAGAGCCTCAGCTGGGTCCCTTGCCCCTACTCTCTCACCTGTGGGCCCAGGAATGCCCTGAAAGCTGAGGATCAGACCCTCAGATCTTAATTGAACTATGTTTTAGGTATGCTGTGCCCTGTCTTCTGCTCTTCTGAATGGTATTTTTGAATGGATCCAGGTCTATATTATGTGTCACTTTGTCTTCAGTCCTGGATCTTGGGATTCACCTTACAAGCAGTTTTATCTCAAATTCTGCTTTCTGGGTAAGCTTTAGACACACACCAGAGTTCATCTTGTTCTCATGCCTGCTTCTCACTGTTCTTGCTTGTTAACTGGTGATCCTGCGTGGGTACAAGACTTGGCTCATTATTTTGTCTTATATGGACTCTGTTTATGTTTACTCTTGCTGTCACTAGTGTCACTGCATAGACTCCATGGGTATGCATCCTATAGGTAATGGTATTGCCTATGCTGGGCCCACACTCATTTTGTGAGTCAGTCCCATTCTTGTGGCTCACTCTTTCAGGGTCTGTCAACCTGAATCTTCAAACTAATTTCAATTTCTTGACAAGACCTCTCCCATTTTCAAAGCATGCCCTATATATATCAAATTTCTTGAAAAATTAAACCTCTCAATCCTGATCCATTAGTATTTGTTTTGTGATATAGTGCATCTGGGCTCATATGCCACTTAGAATAAAGTTGTTTTTAAAAAGAACCCTAGTCATTCATTCGATTTACCTTCATCAGCATTGTAACTTCCATACTACTTATATTTTAAGAACACACACAGCTTCTCTTATAGTTTTCTGCCAGATATGATAGCTTCTAGACTTTACTGGCTTCAGTTTATGCTGTCGAACACTCAGGTCTTTCCAACTGTCCATTTGAGCTCATGAATTACAATGGAAACAAGACACAAAACTAATGTAAACTCTTCTCAGGGTAAAGGTCTCTTCTACATCCAGAAAACACTTAACTCTTTTGCTTACGAAATTAATAACTGATTAGTGGCCTAGCAGAATCTGTTGAAATGGCTGTTCCACATACAGGAGATATGATTCTAACTTGCTGTAAAAAATCACTGACACTCTTAAATTGACTGGATTATACAATTTTTTAGGGGAACATAACTGTTTAATTGATTTTGTTGTTTTCTGTTTGTCTTTTTTTAAAGTTAAACACAAGCACTTATTTGAAATTATGAGTGCAAGAAATGTTTTAATACTGTTACAGAATAAATATCATTTATCTGACACAACTTTTGATGGGTGTTTTTTTTGTTTTTTTTTTTTTAAATCTTATTCTATGGTAAAGGTCTAAAATAAGTCATATATGACGTAAAAACCTTTGTTTTTTTCTTGACTGTGAAGTGATTTTAGATTATATCTCAGGTAAAAGCATCTCTTTCTGTAGATACCAAAACATCAATGGCTTCCATCCAACTGCTGATAGACTGGTATAATTAAATATTTAGAACAAAATAGAATTTCAATAAATATTTAGTAAACAGAAATTTTGAGTTATTTATGTGGTAGATAATCTTCAGTAATACATTCACTTAAATTTAATGGTAGTACTAAAATAATACAGTTGGTTTTATTTTCTGTACTTACCTGTAACTGCAAGTTATTATTAGTATGCAGTAGTAGGAATTTAATGTTGTTCTGTGTGATATTCACAGAGCAGCCACAGACATGAAAGATCTGGGAATTCAGCATACTGAATGATGTTATGCTTTCCTTCAACAGTGGTGAGTCTCACTTTCTACTAATGTGTTCCTGTTATGAGATGATCTAAGCAGTTGTAGGAATGTCTCCTAAAACAAAACACTCCTTGCAAATGGAGATTGTACTCTGTTTTACAAATAAAATATGTTTTCAAATATACTATGTTGTATGAATAAAATTGCACAAATTAACCATTGTCAGGGAGCTAGATTTGGGTGTGGATTTTGCTTTCATAAATGTCTTTATTTAGTCTGCACAGGTGCTTAAAATATCCTGCGTGATTTTTATCTAGGTCATTTTTTCATATAATTATGTGAAAATGCATAATATGTAATAATCATATAATTACTACTAGACCTAACATCTGTAGCCTTTCCCATGGAAGTTTGACTGTAAAACAGTCATGATGGTGTTTGGATATTGCAGTGAAAACTCAAACTATTTTTTGAATAATTGTGTATTTAAATAAAAGTAAATGTGTGCATCTCTGCTCTGCACATTAGCAGCAAGTCTGGTAGTATGCGTTGTTTCAGCTCCTGAGACTCTGCTTAACAAACAAACAGAAAAAAAAAAGGCAAGCTTTATTGCAACAGCTTATCAAATTTTCTCATAAATCCTAACCTGAAACTTCTCCTGTTGTATTGCTTATGAGAAACAAGAGGTCACAGTATAGTGATGTGATACATACTTGTGTACTTCTAGTACCTTCCTACTGAGCTAAAAGTAGATTTGAAGATCAAAACTAATGATATAGAAACGGATTTTTACATCAGTTTAATACCACAGACAAGTCACAGATTATAACCGTCATCAGCAAATTCTTCTCTCTGTTTCTGAATTCCTGAAAGCTGCGTAATTCACATACCTTGTATTGCGTTCACTTGCCAAAGTTTTGGAATTGGGGGGCTGCAGAGGTGACTTCTGTAAGGAGATGCTAGAAGCTTCCCCTCTGTGACAAAGCCAGTTCCAGCCAGCTACTGGCCAAAGTTGAGTCCAACAGGGACATTGGTAATACTTCTGTTGTGAGGTGTTTAAGAGAAGGTAAAAAGCCATTGCACAACAGCTGTGAGAAAATGCAAAACAACTTTGCAGACACCAAAGTCAGTGAAAACAAGAGAGGGAGGAAGAGCTCCAGGCACTAGAGCAGAGAGTCCCCTGCAGCTCATAGTGAAGACTGTGGTGACACAGGTTACCTCCCGGAGGCCAAAGGAGATCCACAGTAAGTAGGTAGTCTACCTGAAGTCCTATAAGCAGAATTATTGTAGCCCCCGTCACTTCTTCCTACAACTCCACAGAGAACAGAAACGAACCACATCTTCCCCAAGTCTTCCATTTTTGCAGATGCTGATATAAATTGAAAGCTGGGGAGGGATTCTTTGTAAGGAAGTGTAGTGACAGAACAAGGGGTAATGGCTTTAAATTGGAAGAGGGGAGATTTAGATTAGGTACCAGAAAGAAATTCTTTACTGTGAGGGTGGTGAGCCACTGGAACAGGTTGCCCAGGGAAGCAGTGGATGGCCCATCCCTGGAAGTGTTTAAGGCCAGGCTGGATGGGTCTTTGAGCAACCTGCAGAGGGGTTGGAACTTTATGATCTTCAAGGTCCCTTCCAACTCTAACCATTCTATGATTCTATGAAATTAAGTCTGAACAGGCCCAATGTGCACAACTGAAATATTTTTACTTATATAACCTAGTATCAAAATTTCATTTCACTTTTACTGCATATGCACACAGGAGTCAGCCAAAATTAATTTGTTTAGATGTATAAGCAGAATGTATTTATTATCAGACTGTTGTACAACATAGTTTAAGCTCACCATTATATTCTTTAACTAATTATTATATTATGATCATATGTATAGTTGAGAAGACTGTAAACACAACTGTCTCTGATCCAGATATTGTTAGATCAAATTCACTTCTCATCAGGGCTGCAAGGCCATAACTGTGAACAGAATTCATCTCACTATGGTTTCCTAATAGAGAATTACTGGGCGAAAGGTAGTTACCACTTTTCATACTGCTGCTTCTCAATTAGAGGTGGTGTTTAAGTGAACTTGCTGCTGTTTCTTTCTCAGCATCTGGACCTATGCCAGAAGTACATAGGGATATAATTAAGGTCTACACATGCCAAAGAGTGAATGAAAAAACTCATGAAACATTACCAAGTAGTGTTTAGGGGATAAGTTTTAAAGAAAATCTGCCAGGAATAGAGGAAATGATGCAAGATCTGGAATTGGTAAATACCTTAGGGATCTTTTAAGAGAACCAGACAGATGCTCAGGAAACTGAAAACATACCATCATAGTAATTAGCTCTTATTCCTAAAGAGAAGTTGAATTTGGGACCAATTCAAAGCTAGGGGCAAAGGAGCAGAGAGCATATCTCATTCTTCAAAGTACATACTTGCAAGAAAACTCAGCTGTCATGCCACATTAAACAGGTTTCTGTTGTGTGCAGGAAACAGAAAATACTAAGCCATTATACGTACTAACAATTTCTGCTGTACACTTTACAAGAGCAGACTATCACTGTGTACACAGGTTACATATGGGTTTTTATACACACTTTATTCTGTGTTACAGCACTTCATGAATGTAACTATTTAGTTTATGGCACATAATTTAAGAAAAAAAAAAAAGTAGTAGTAGCATAGCTATGGTTGTGGAGACACACTGCCATTTTTGTTTATAATGAAAACAAAAACCACTTTATGCTGAGTTTTTGTGTTCATTTGTTAGATTTCTTCAGTTACTGTGATGTGATGAGGAGGTGACAATTTGCATTTCAAAAGATTTGATGTCTTCTGGTTGAAGCGGGTTCTCTGGGTTAGAGTTCAAGGTTGAAAAATGGTATGGAGAAGCAAACCTCTTGCAAGATCTAATTTGGTGGGGAAAAGAACTGGGAAGTCATCCCGTTGCTTATAGCTAGTTACTTGCTTGTAAATAGAGTATCATTCTGTGAATAGAATAGAATATACATCTGTGTCCGGTTGGATTTTGTAAATCTCCAGGAATGGAGACTCAACTTCTCTGAGCAGCCTGTTCTAGTATGTCATCACCTTGACAGTAAAATGGTTTTTTTGTTTTTTTTTTTCAGTTAAAATGGAATTTTCTATATTTCTATTTGTACCCCTTGCCTTTGTCTTTTCACTAGGTGCCGCTGAAAAGAGTTTGGCTTCCTCTTTTCTTAATCTGAACTATCATGCCTAGAGCAGATCCTGACTGTAACATCACCTGTCCCTGCCCTTCCTTTAATCCTGACCCATAAGCTCTTGGCCAGCAACAATTTTGGAATTGGTATGGGATGTAGGGTGCCCTGCTGGTGACTGGCCTCCAGCTGAACTTTGTCATGCTGGTTATAATTCTTTAAGCCTGGCAGTTCAACCAGTTTTCAATTCACCTCACTGTACACTTGTCTATGAAAATATTATGGGAGAGCATGTTNCAGTTCAACCAGTTTTCATTTCACCTCACTGTTCACTTATCTGGTCCACAATTCATCAGTTTTTCAATGAGGATGCTATGGGAGGCAATGTCAGCCTGGCTAGTCCCTTTGATGCTATATGATGCTATATCCCCTTCTCTGCTCATGCCCTATTTTTTTTTTCCTTTTTTCTTTTTTTCTTTTTTTCTTTTTTTTTCTTTTTTTTTTTTTCTTTTTTTTTCTTTTTTTTCTTTTTTTTTTTTTTTTTNAGACTCCACAACCTCCTTTGGAAGCCTGTCCAAGTTCTCTGTCACCCTCACCATATAGCAGTTTTTCCTTGTATTCGAATGGAACTTCCTGTGTTCCAGCTTGTGCTCATTGTCCCTTGTTCTCTGACTGGGGAACCACTGAGAAGAGTCCGGCTCCATCCTCCTTCAACCTACTCTTCAGATACTTAGAAGCATTAATAAGGTTTCCCCCTCAGCCTTCTCTTCTCAAGGCTAAGGAGTCCCAGCTCTCTCAGCCTTTCCTCATAAGGGATATGCTCCAATTCCTGAATCATCTTTGTTGCCCTATGCTGGACTCTCTCCTATAGTTCCCTGTCTCTCTTGAATTGGGGAGCCCAGAACAGATGTAGAGGGGGAAAATGACCTCCCTTGGCCACACTCTTCCTTATGCAGCCCATGTTTCCATTGGCCTTCTTGGCAACAAGGGCACATTGCTGTCTCATGGATAGTTTACTATCTACCAGGACCCCCAGATTCAGTTCCTCAGAAGTGCTTTCCAGCAGGTCCACTCCTACCCTAACCTGTATCTGTGCCCGGAATTATTCCTTCCAAGGTGCAGAATCCTCCACTTGCTCTTTTTGAACCTCATTAGATTCTTCTCTGCTCAGCTGTCTAGCACGTCCAGGTCATGCTGGATGGTGGCACAGGCTTCTGGAGTGTCAGCCAGCTTATCTAGCTTATATATCCTTCATATATATCTAAACAAAATAAATTCTATGTTGTTTCTGATGGCACAGGCTCAAGGCAATATATTAACAGTGCCCTCATCCTACTTCTTACTAAGGGGTCACTCTGGACAAGAATTATGAATTATTGTATATGCTGCAAGTGAACATATATATCACATTTGCTGTCAGAGTATGAAGGAATGTAGCTGGTAAGGCTAAGACTCGCTTGGACTTAAACCTGGCAAGGGATGTCAAGGACAATAAGGGCTTCTTCAAGTAGTTCAGCAGTGTGGGGAAGACTAGGCAAAATTTGAACCCACTGCTGAATGAGGTAGGTACCCTGGTAATGGAGGATGCAGAGAAGATGGAGTTACCAAATACCTTCTTTGCTTCAGTGTTTACTGCTAAGGACACCCCTCAGGAATCCCAGACCCTGGAGGTAGGAGAGAGAGCCTGGAGCAATGAAAATTCCCTCAGTTGAGGAGGATTTGGTTAGAGACTGTTTAAGCAAACTTGACACCCACAAATGCCTGGACCATGATGGGATATACTTGTGAGTGCTGAGAGAACTGACAGCAGTTATTGTGAAGCTGGTCTCCAATATCTTTGAAAGGTCATGGAGATCAGAAAAGGTGCCTGAAGACTGGAGGAAAGCTGATGTCATGTCTCTCATAACATCCTCATAGGTAAGCTTAGGAAGATGAGTGAACAATAAGGTGAACTGAGAACTGGCTAAATGGTAGAGCTCAGAGGGTTATGAACGGCAGCACAGAGTCCAGTTGGAGGCCTGTAACTAGCAATGTTTGCCAAGGGTCCGTACTGGATCTAGTTTTGTTAAGCGCATCCAACAACCTGATGAGGGGACAGAGTATACCCTCAGCAAGTTTGCTGATGACACGGAACTGGGAGGAGTGGCTGACATACCAGAAGGCTGTGCTGCCATTCAGTAAGACCTGGACAGGATAGAGCTACCAGCTATTATGAGCTGGTAATGTGCCCTGGTGTCCAAGAAGGCCAATGATCTCCTGGGATGCATCTAGAATAGTGTAGCCAGAAGGACAAGAGAGGTCATGTTCCCCTCTACTCTGCCCCTGTTGAGGTTGCATCTTGAGTACAAGTACTGTGTCAGTTCTGGGCCCCCCAGTTCAAGAAAGTCAGGGAACTACTGGAAAGAGCTCAGTGGAGGGCTGCAAAGATGATAAAGGGAATGGAGCACCTCTCTTACGAGGAAGGCTGAGAGACCTGGGTCTGTTTAGCCTGGAAAAGAGATGACTGAGAGATGACTTCATCAATGTTTATAAATATCTAAAGGGCAGGTATCAAGAGTTAGCCATGACCTAAGGAAAATAATGGAAGGTGGCTTGGCAAGCACATCTGCCATCTCTTTCAGTACTCGATTTCTTTAAAAAAAAACTTCTTATATTTCTTTAAAAAAAATTCTTTTAAAAAATGTATGCAAGCAACATCCAGATGAAGCAGAACAAGAGCTTTTCTCCCTGAATATACAAATTTTCTATGCATTCAGAAACATTGATTCTGGAAATATGTATTTTTAAGCATATTTGAAATTCTTGCTATTTCCTATCAGATTATATGTGTGGGTTTTCAAAAGCCTGTGTGTGACACCATTTAAACTGCTGTGGAGTAGCAGCATGGACTTGGCAGCCAAGCTTGACTAACTAATTTTGGTAGTATATGAGCAAAAAATAATTTGGTATGTGCTTAATGTCATATTAAAATCCTATTATTATTATTTAATGTTATTTGATTTCCTTATTTACTAAATATAAAATACATTTTAATAATAACAAACAGGTTTTATTCCAGAGGATATATCAGAAAGAGATTTGAACTCTAGCAGAAAATAAAAGTACATTCACCCAAATGAACAAACACACAGGATTACAGTGATGCATTGACACAAGCTCTTCCTCAGCATTGCTAATAAATAAACCACTGAGATCCAAGATTGTCACAGTGGAAAAAAAGATCTTTGACACATAGTAACTAAATTTCCATTATAAAGTGTCATTTTATTGTAAAATTAAAAAAAAAAAAAAAAAGATATGAGTTCAGGAAATCTGAAATAATTTCTATAATTCCTGTTTGGCTTTTACAGTGTATCTTTTTACAGTGGATCTAGTTTGTTCAAAAAATCAGTTGTTTATTTTTCCCTTTCCTTAGGAATCTTAATTGGTAGTTTATTCTATATCCCTAAGGAAAGGCTGTACCCCAAACATACCTTATATACAATACCTAGTAGGAAACAACAGAAAAATAGGATTCTTCACACCTTAGAGTGTACAGCCCCTGAAGAGCTATTTTTCTCTCTTCCTCCTGAATGGCCTCATGATCCATTTCTGCCAACTGATCCTACAGTTGTAGTGTAATTATCCTTTTCATCCTGAATATGAGGTGCATGGATGGAAGAAAAACTTGCCTATGATTGGACAGACAAAAGGATAAGCAACAGACTGCTTGTCATTATGATGTTAAGTATATTACTTTGGATTAGACCTACTAGAAGACAAGCATGTTCACATTCTAAGATTGTAAGCATGTAACTTTTTTAATGTTTACCCCTTTAAATGGATTATAGACATTTCTGTTAGGTGTATGAGCTCCTTATATTATGTTTGGCAAGAAGTAAACACAACAGCTCAAAATGAGATTCCAACCAGTGATATGGTGAAGAGAAACTTGCTCACAGCTGTAAAGCAGAAACAGTGACTCATCCTGAGATCCTAGGGTGGTACCTTCAGTTAGCTGGCCTTCAAGACTGCAAGTGCTATCCTAAATACAGAATTCATGTTTCTCTTGAGATAAGACTTACGGTTTCTAGTGTTTAGTTCACCAACCCTGGATATGAGGTTGCTATCTGAAAAGTTAAAAATTCCATTTTCAACCTCACAGTAACATGTCTTAACAATTACATTGCAGGATATGTTGGTAGCCATTTGAGGCTGTTCGTTATCTGTCTTCCTGATGCCTTGCCATGGGGAGAAATAAAACAAAACAAGATTCATCCAGGACTGGAAAAAGAGAAGGGGAATGAAGCTATTCAGCTGAAGGGAAGAGACCTCGATCTAGGTGCATGCTTACATGGTCACTGTATAAAATACAAATACACTTCAGGTTCTAAGACTGAAAATTAGTATTTCCATGTTCTATGAATGAAGATTCAGTAATTATGACTCTTTCTTCCTGAACAGTGAATCTTGAATTGTTCTTTATTTATAGACACACAGCTTTAGCAGACATGATTTTGGGTACACTTGATCCATCTTAACATAAAGTGCTGTGGTAAGAGATAAATACAACTTTTTTTAAAAACAGCAATAGGGGGTTCAGTAGGGTTTAGTCCTAATAAGACTAAACTCTACTGTGGATATGTGCAGAAATTTAATGCCATCAGGAGTAAATACAAAGGAGTATAAGTACCCCTAGGACTAGGTAGTGACCTATCACAGAATTTTGGGTCACAATATTGGGCATTGGAACAAAAATTTTGTTTAAATCCTTTACTGGATTTGTCTGTTTGTATCAATGTAATTTGCAAGGACATGCAGAATACTCAGACCGCTTTGGTGAAAGCAGTATGACAGAAGAATGGCAGAGCCCCCACCACTTTGCTTCAAAGATGGAACTTAAAACTCTGAGTCCTATCCTGTGGTATCTCTACTGGTAAAATTTCTAAATTGTGTACTTAATAATAGTGGCTTTAAAAAATCTTGTAATAATATAGATTTCTATGACAGTCCAAACTCTGAAGGGCTTTTTGTAATTACAGTCACACAGCAATAAAGCTTTCAGCATTGCTGTTATAGAGCTCTTATTAAAATTCAAGCCAGCTACTTATCATTCAGTTCTTCGACTGGAAAACCATTAAACAGTAAAAAGAAACATGAGCAGGAAAAAGAATCTATTCCAAATGCTCTTGCATGATCTCCCTTGCCAGGGAAATGACTCTTTGGCCTCTGTGTGCTTGGCTTGCGAGTTCTTTGCAGCTTTCATTTCCATACAGTGCATAATGTCTCATTGTGTCATGTGGAAATAGACGGACACAAATGGAAAAAAACCTATTTTTTAAAAACAATTATTAAACTAAACATTTTAGAACGTATAAAGCAAATTACATTAGGACCTGATTTTATGATTCTGTTGAAAATGCTAATTTAGAATTCAGGATTTCTCTCCAGGTCTTGGGCATTTCCCAGAAGAGAGGAAGGGAGATAATGTGAAATGCTTACAACACATGCAAAGTTAATCAGGCACTGATTTCCTATGTATTTTGAATGCAAAAGCCTGGAAGGCTCTTGTTTGTGTGACAAAAGAAACATCCACAATTATAATAGGCTGTATCAACTTTCCTCCTCTTTTCTTAAAGTATGTATTTCCTCCCTGCCCCCCCCCAAGTCATTTTCTCTTAAATAAAACAAAATGCAAGAAAAACAAATAATACATGTTGCCAAGTGTATGAACAGATGATTCCACACTGCTTACATGCTGTTCAGAAAATCATACTAGTAAATACAATTAGTAGGACATTGGTGTTAATATAGTTTTTTTCAAGCCCTCAGTAAATTCTGATCATATTCTGTTCCTCCACCCCATCTCACTTGTAAGATTCCTTCCCTCCCTCCCTGTCTTCCTCCTTCCCTATCTCCCTCTTGCTTTCTTTTCTTCCCTCACTCCATTTCTATTTGGAAATTTTAAAGGAAAGAAGGAAACAAGCAGAAAACCAAAAAAGGGCCTTTTCTTTATTTCTTCCTCCTTCCTATCATAAAAGAAAAACAAAACAATAAACCCCACCAAAACAAACAGAAAAAAAACAACAACAACAAAAGTCCCCAACCAAAAAAACCCAGACAAAGCCTTCATAAGGAACTGATTCTAACCAGTATAAATTAAAAACAAGCAAACAAAACCTAAAAAAAACCCCAAACTCTAAAAAAGAAATAAATCTTGAATCTCTTTTGGAATCTAGAGTTCAAAATTTGAACCCCGCAACACCTAGTTACTTAACCCCTTTTTTGGAAGAAGGCCAAAAATAGTGGCTTTCGTTTGGTATTTTTCTTTTCTTTTCTTACCTTTGGTATATCCATGGCCACTTGAGCCTAGAAAATAATATTTTTTCTCCACAATTCATGTACATTAACTTTGCATGTGACTATTGCCTAACATTTTGTGTCTTAAGTCTTGGGAGTAGCATGTACGGTAAGAAACCTTAATATTGTCACAGCATAGCAAACAATAGCCCTTGTCATCTGAGGCAGGAGAAGGTTAGTCTGCAACTTTCAAGCTTTAGCTGGGAACTTATTCAAAAAGAATCAGACTGTGATAAGATGTACAAAAATAACCTCGAGCAGACCGCAAGACTGAGGAGGAGAAAGAAACCCTAAACCACCAGCATTGAACTCCTTCCAGTGAAGAACTGGGGATACTAGGGATGTATCTACCTCTTGAGGAAGAACACTGTCTGCCTTATGACCCAGAGGGACATCAGAAAGATGAGCAGAAAGACAATAAAAGACACTAGCACAAGTCACATGATGGTGGGTATTTGCAACACCCCACGGTCAAGAAAACCTGATGGAAACATCTTTCAAACAGTGGAAAAAGCTTGACATTTTCAGGCCTCGGCTCTTATAAGGAACTCTAATCATCCTGACATCTACTAGAAGGGTAACATGGCTGGGTGATCTCTCAAGAACATCAGAGAAAATTTGTTGATGTACTGGCTGATGATCCAGATAGGGAAGCTGCTAAGATTCACCTATTATTGGTAAATAAGATGATTTGTTCAGTGTATGATGATGGCAGTCTTGGCAGCAACAACTGCAGGTCAAAGGACAAGCAATAAAGCATATATAAAAGGCAAAATTTTGCCTCAATCTTTACTATTAAGTTTTGTCCTCTGACCTTGAGGGCTCAGTACTGAGGCCTTTCCTTTTTAATATCTTCATTGATGATGTCGATAGGGATATAGAAAACACTAGCAGTAAGTTTGCAGATGACACCAAGTTGGGTGGGAGTGTTGCTCTGCATGAGCACAGGGATGCTCTACAGAGGGACTTGGATAGACTGGATAGATGGACCAAAGTTAATGGCATGGCCTTCAATGAGGCCAAGTGCCAGGTCCTACACTTGGACCACAACAACCCCATGCATCGCTACAAGACTGGGGAAGTGTGGTTGGAGAGATGCCTGGCAGATAAGGACCTGGGGGTGCTGGTCAACGGGCAGCTGAACATGAGCCAGCAGTGTGCCCAGGTGGCCAAGAAGGCCAATGGCATCCTGGCCTGCATAAAAAATAGTGTGACCAGCAGAAGTAGGGAGGNGACTGGATGTGGTGTTGAGGGATCTGGTGTAGGGGAGAACTTGTAGAGTAGGGCTGATGGTTGGACTTGGTGATCCCAAGGGTCTCTTCCAACCTAAATTATTCTATGATTCTATGATTCTATGCAAGACTCTACACCTCAACCTTCACAGCTTCAACCAGACCCTCCTTATTAATAAGATCCAGCAGTGCTCCTCTCCTAGTTGACACCTCCACCATTTGCATCAGGAAGTTATCATCAATGCACTGGAGGAACCTCCTGGACTGTGGATGGCTGGCTGAGTAGGCTTTCCAGCAAATATCAGGGTAGTTGAAATCCCCAACGATAACCAGGGCCTGTAATTGCGAGGCTGCTATCAGCTGCTTGTAGAAGGCCTCATCAACTTCCTTATCCTGGACCGGTGGCTGTAGAAAATACCCACAACAGTATCACCCGTGCCAGCCTGCCCCTTAATTATCACCCACAAACTCTCAACTCGCTCCTCACCCACCCCTGGACCGTACTCAGTACATTGTAATTGCTCTCTCACGTAAAGAGCAACTCCACCATGCCTTTTTAGTACTAGTTTGATTCAGTTTGATTACAGCCTAGTTACTATCTCTTTTTTTTTTTTTCTTAACATGTTTTACATTTCAGCAAAATATGAATGCCATTTCATGGCGGGGGAAAGATATTTCTAGAGCCTAAGAGGTTTAATTTTATATAATACTAAGGACCTTCCATGAACACCTAAGATTTTAAATCTTCTTGGAAAATGAGGAAAGAGATCACAAAACCCTTTTTTTTTTTAGTCTTTAAACACTGAATGTAAAGCAATGTAAACATAGAGATTGTTACATCCTTTTTGCAAAAATGAACTCATTAAACCCCAATATTTTATTAGCAGATGAAAGAATTATATATATTAATTTAAAACTCTTTTTGTTGAATCATTAATATTATCATTTATAGCTGACTTTTTTGCTCTCTGGAATGTCAGGAAAGAGTCATGACAAAAACACAGCTTCATTCATTTCAGTAAATATATGCCATATTCTATATAGAATGTAAAAGATGTAAAAATACTGGCATGATATATCAGTGAAGAAGCATGTAATAATATCAAGGAGGAAACAAATGCCCTTTTCATTGTAGTTATATAAATCCTAAAGAAAAACTGTACTGAGGTTTTGTATTTCAAAGTATTCACCAACTCCCTTTATTCTTAATTTCATAAATGTCCCTTCTGTGCTATGGAATATTTGCCACATGCAGTATAGGCACCCTGATCACAGAACTCGTTCATTCTAAACTCTTACACCAAGGGAATTTTAACTCACAACTTGTATCTGCCTGAAAAATCCTCTAAATATTTGACTATGCAGTTTCTTTACTTCACAGTGCTGTACCACATTGACATGTGTGTGATCAGGATGTTGGTAAGTGTACAGAAGTTTCTACTTACCAGCAAGGGGAGAAATTTAAACGTCTCTGTGCTGAACATTTTGTATCCCATAAAGAAAGACAACATAATTCAGCATAATGACTATGAATATAACATAATTCAGCATAATGACTATAAATATGAACTGTTAATATTAGATTACTATTAAATATAAAATTAATTTCACTCCTTCAAAAACAAGCAGTATGCTGTGGTTCAAGTGGGGCTGGCCAGAATATAAAAAACAACCAAAAATTAAAACAAAAGCAACAACAAAAAACCACAAACAAACAAAAACCAAAACAAAAAACAAACAGACACACAAACAAACAAACAACAACAAACAACCAACTAAACCAAAAAAGACAGATACTCTCCTTTAAGATCTCTCTTGCTTCCCAGAAAAGAAGGGAGAGAGAATAAGGGGGAGAGACTTATGGGTTGAAAAGTAATGAAAAATATTTTAATGAAATATTGATAATAAAAAGTAAATATAGTAATATCAATAAGACCATAAAGAAATATTTTTACTATATAGAGAAAAAGCGTATCAAGCTCCCAGGATGACAATCTGTTATGACAGAGAATTGGTTCTGTTCTATCTCATACCAGGACATATGCACATGGAGAAGCAATGAAAATAAAATGAAAATTCTATTGATTTAGTTTTCTGGGGTTTGTAATGTTTGCTTTAATTGATGGTGTACAACAGGTGAAGTGAACTGAGGGAACTGACTCTAAATTGTTAAACCCTATGAGGAAGAAATAGTTATGGAATTTGGCTCCTTCTTTACCCACCAAGGGTACATAAGGACTAAGAAAAAAAAAAAAAAAGTCAGGCATCCAGAATCCTTGTGGTTTAGTGAAGTAATAAAGTCCAGCAACATTTAAAAGGTTTGCTGCCTTTAAAGTACTGTTACAATAAAATCCCAGGAGTGGTATGAACAGTGGTATGAGAGGTACAAGCTGAAAGTGAGGGGGATTTGTAATTGTTTTTGTTGGAGTTTTTTGGTTGTTGTTGTTTTGTGTTTTGTTTGTTTGTTTTTAAGGGATTGAAGAGATATTGTAGTCTTTGCCATTCATAGTCACTAAAATAAACATACCAGTTACGACGGCAGTCAATTTTATAATTTTATTTTGGAACACATTTTTTGACACATCTATTTGATAGTGACTTCTTGGAAAAATGATTTGATTCTTCCCTTATGTGGATTACTACCTTTCAGCTTCCTTTTACTCCTTTATTTGGTCCACTAGAAATGTGTCTAGTGTATGATTGATAAATATATTCTAACACTTTTTTCTAATTCTGTAGAAGAGCCTGACAGTAAAGCTGCTTGTTTGTGCAACTAAAAATATCCTCCAGCAGAAAGGGAAAATTAGTTTTATATTTCCTCTTCTGTTACTGTCACAGAACTCGGTAGCTATTTGTGTGGCTGTTTTCAAGAAAGCTTTTTCTCTTAATTTATTTTAATAGAAAGTTGAACCATGTGTCAGTAAACTCAATAATTTCAGAAATCTGAATAAATTTAAAAATACCTTTTAGGAAGTAAGTGTCTATAGAAAAGGAAATGCTTGTACCAATAAAATATGGGATTTCTAACCCTATGTCTAATAGGAGAGTGGTTTGGCCTAAAACATAGGCAAAATGTGAAATTACCCTTACTTCATTCGGGACCAAGAAATCTCTTTGCAAGAATTGTTGTCATATGCTAGTAGACTGTTAGATGATAATGTATATCCCAGTAGCATAAATCCAATATAGCTGAAGCAATGATATGAAAATAGTAGCATAACGTGTAAATAGAATATCATAATAAAAGTATATCAAAACATCCTTAATAAAGAAGACAAATTTAGTTGTCTCAAAAGCCATACAAGGGGATATAGATCGGCTTCATATAAAGACACATGTTCTGTTCTATACTGAAAAAAACTCCACCTACCTGCCAGAATCATCCAGAATCTGCAGATCACTGATAAGTCCTAGGAATCTTTTGCCTGTTTTTAGCAGACTTTTTGTACTTGTACAAATTCATAATCTGAAAAATATGCAATGACAATATTTTTCCTTTTGACTGTATGTATTGTCAGTGGAAAGTGGATCTCAGTTAAATAAGGATGATCATCCTATTCATCCTAAGTGATCTTAGATCCTTACTCTAACAAAGAGAACTTATATTCTTAGCTACACAAAACCACAAATAAAATACTGTGGCTCATCATTTAGATAATTTTGTTTCTATTTTTCTCTGATTTTATGCTATGCATCATGGGCTATTTGGGGTTTAAATCTCTATAGTATCACCTATTATACAATAACTCACTAACTGCTAAGATACTCTAATATTTTCTAGACCTTCAGAGAAATAGGGGGAAATTGAACAAGCCTCTGTAAGAAAAAATAAGCAAACAAAAAAAAACCCCTGAAATTAAAAATCAACTTGTTTTATTCAGTAATGACTTGTTAAATTAATGAGGAAGACATTTAAGATAAGAAGTGTTCCAGTATTGGAATGTATTAAACTCTTGCAAAAATATTGAATGTATGATCTTTTTCCTCTCTTTTATAATCTCAGAAAAATCAACAATATATTTGAAACTGTGAGAAAGTCTAATATCCTAAATCTTTGTCAGTGGAATGAAATGAAGACCTGATCAGATTACCTGATACTGTTAATTATCCTATGGACTTATTTAATTATATAGTGCTTTCTTAAAACTTGGAAATAATTTATGAAGTGACTTAGTTTTTTACAGACTATGACAGATAAGCCACTTCTGAGGCCAGAAGGAAATATTATATCATTTATTTTGAATGCCTATATACCATAGGTCATACAATTGCTCTGATATGTATCTCCAATCTTAGTGTTTTAGTTTAAAATCTCTTTTCAGAATGCACCCGGTCATGACTTGAAGATTTAAATACAGGACTTTCCTTTGATAAATGGTTAAAATACATTGATTACTTAGAATAAAACAGTTTTGTAAATCTGTTCTACTGATGGTCTGGTATCTCACATTTACTTAGAATACTAGCCATTTTGGTGTCATTAATGTGGACAACTGATCTACATGTATTTGGTTTTCACTGATTAACTTGAATTATCTTTAAGAGAAGTAAAGAATTGTCTTTAAAGAGAAGTAAAGAATTGTCTCTTTGGTTTGGTTTTAGAATACTAGCACTTAAAAACCTTTAAGTAATTTATGTGCTTTGTTTTCTCATTGTATAGGTTTCTATACATTTCACCACAGAATGGATTCCAACTCAGTATTTGAAACTGAAGGTGAGTTTGGAGGAAGAGGTGATGCGCAACACCCCTCGCACACATGCCTTTGTTAGCCAAGACTCCAGCTCCTGCTGGAATCACCTA
>VZTM01035066.1:59132-79421 GCA_013400555.1 Jacana jacana | reverse complement strand
CATCACCCAAAGCCACCACACACCCCAGGCACCCTCTGGGGACTCCCCTGGGTGCACTGTGGCTGTGGCAGCTCATCACACCACACCAACAGAGACCAGATCGCCTCCAAACTAGAAACACGGGTTTGATGGGTGGACCATTCAGTGGAGAAGGCCCTGGCTGGACGGCTGCGTCCAAAGTGATAGCCAACATCTCAACCTCCAAATGGAAACCAGTAACAAGTGGTGTCCCTTAAGGGTCCATACTGAGACCAGCGCCATTTACTATCTTCGTCAGTGACTGATGTCGGATTAAGGGCACCCTCAGCAAGTTTGCAGATGACACCAAGATGAGTGGTGCCATCCGTACACAAGGGATGGGCTGGCACCCAGAGGGACCTGGACAGGCTGAAGGAGCGGGGCCATGCTAAACTCGTGAAGTTCAAGGATGCCAAGTGCAGAGTCCTGCCCCTGAGCTGGGGCAATCCCTGCTATCCGAACAAACCAGAGGGTGCATGGATGGACGGACAGACAGACGGCAAGCAACCCTGCCTAGAAGTGTTTGGGAGCACTGGCTGATGAAAAGCTGGCCATGAGCTGGCAACGTGCGCTGGCAGCCCAGAACCCCCTGCACCCTGGGCTGCGTCCCCAGCAGCGTGGCCAGCAGGGTGAGGGGGGGAAATCTGCCCCTCTGCTCCGCTCTGGGGAGGTGACACCACCACCCCCTCCCCCCTTACCCCGGTGCTGCCTCCAGCTCTGGGGCCAGCAACATTAGAAGGACATGGAGCTGTTGGAGTGGGGCCAGAGGAGGCCACAGGGATACTGGGAGGGCTGGAGCCCCTCTATTGGGAGGACAGGCTGAGACAGGTGGGGGGGTTCAGCCTGGAGAAGAGAAGGACCTTACTGTGGCCTTTCCATATACAAAGGGGGCTTGTAAGAAGAGCAGAGAGAGACTTCTTACCAAAACCTGTAGCAACGGGACAAGGGGCACCGGTTTTAAACTGGAGAGTAGGGGAGAGNCCAAATGCAGGCATCCAGCTGAAACTGAAGTGTCAGCGTCGTCCCTGCTGCACGGTGGGGTTCTTTCTGCATCCCCCCGTGCCCGGGGACCGGTCCCTCTGGCTGGCTCTGCGCTGTGACTCTCGGGCTGGAAATCCCCGTGGGGTCACCCCGCACCGGGGCCCGGACGCCATCCTTTTGCTGCACCGCCTCCTGCTCTCTTGCCCGCACCGGCATCTCACATCCCTGCAGATGCGGGGCTGTGTCTCCCCGAAACCAGCCCCGCTCTCGGGGTCAGACCTTCCTCGGTCTCTCTCTGGACGGGGGTGGCAGCGCCCTCTCCTGGCCCCGCACTCGCCACTGCAGCCCGTTACAACTCAGCCCCAGCCTGGGATTAATTAGTGGCTCCTGGAGCATCTGTCCCTGCTCCAGCATCCCTCTCCGGGGTGGAAATAGCTCCCGAGCCGCCCCGGGATCTCCCTCCCTTCACCCGGTACCAGCAGCCCCGTCCTGCTAACCCCGTTGCTGCTCGAGTGACAGTCCCACTTCTGTCCCCCCGTGCTGGAGATGTGGAATGGCATCTGCCACCACTGTGTCCCCTTCAAAGGGGAAATGAGGAACAGCTCTGGTGAGGTGCAAGGGGCCTGGTGGATGTCACAGAATCACAGAATCTCAGGGATTGGAAGGGACCTTGGAAGCCCCTCCATCCAACCCCCTGCTGGAGCAGGAACACCCAGAGCAGGTCACACAGGAACGCCTCCAGGTGAGTTTTGAATGTCTCCAGAGAAGGAGACTCCACCACCTCCCTGGGCAGCCCCTGCCAGGGTTCCCTCACCCTGAAGAAGTTTTTCCTCATATTGAAGTGGAACCTCCTCTGTTCCAGCTTGCACCCATTGCCCCTTGTCCTGTCATTGGATGTCACTGGGAAGAGCCTGGCTCCATCCTCCTGACACTCACCCTTTCTGGATTTATAAACATTAATGAGGTCACCCCTCAGTCTCCTCTTCTTCATGTCCGCCCATCCCCAGCTCGCTGCGCCCTCCAGCTCGGATCTGGCTCTCCTGCTCCAGGGGAGGGGCCTCCCACCCTCATCATCTGCCAGGATTTCTACTCAGCAATATCTCTGCACGCCCCTGCCTCCAGAGGAGTGCCATCTTGAAAGAGACATCCCTGAGCGACAGACCATCTCCCAGCATCTCACACAACAGCCAAGGTTTCAAACCAGGAGCAGTTCTACGAAGACCCTCTCCCCAGTGGTCCCACCCCTGCCCAGGCAGGGAAAGGCCTGCGGCCTCCCAGACACAGGACCAGCAGCCAGGCAGTACAGGAGATAACTTTATTGAATCCAACGGTGTTAGACAGACAACCGAGACGAGACATGCCGGTTGGCGCAGGCAGCGTGGGCAGCAGGAGCCGACTTGGTGCAGGGCAGGAATTTGTTTCTGTCTTTCGGGATAACCTCAAGCCTTTTCCTGGCTTCCTTTCATACTTCTTTTAAAATTTCTTTTAAGTAAAAACAACTAATCGTGGAAAGAGTCCAGATGGTGTTTGTTCCCTATGATTGTTCCCGCAGCTATGTACAACGTGGGGGCTGGGTCTCAACATCAGGTATAAAATGGAGCGAGTTTACAAAGGAGGCAAGGAAAAAGCCAAGACAGACAGGCGAGAGCAGTAGAAATCTGGACCAAAAATCTTGGAAGAGAAATTTAAAAAGTGCTATAAAACCCCTCGGCAGGAATACCATGCAGTTAAGAAACACAAAACCCAGTCAATTACACAGATCATCTAAAACAGGAATTTGTCCATTTCATCTTTTATTTAATTAAAAAAAGGTGGTTTGTTTTTTAATAGAAAAAAGCTAAAATTGTAAGGTTCAGGCCACCGGGCGGCAACAGCTCGAGGGGGCAATAGGGTGAGGGGCTGGCATCACCTGGCTCCAGCCCCTCAGGAGGGCTCCTGGCCCTCCCAGGGGCCATGGGCACCCTTGGGGGCAAGTGGCACCTCTGGAGGCTACAGGCACCCTTGGGAAGTGACAGACATCCTTGGGGGACAACAGGCCCCCTTGGGGGCAGCAGATACCTTTGGAGGTGACAGGCACCCTTGGGGAGTGATGGGCTCCTTTGGGGGTCACAGGCACCTTGAGGGACAACCAGCTCCTTTGGAATGACATGTACCCTTAGAGGCAACAGGCACCTTTGGGGGTGACGGGCTCCTTAGGGGCATCAGAGGCACCCTTGGGGGTGTCAGGGGGTTGAGTTAGTGCAGCCCTTGGCCCTGTCCCCCTGGGGACAGAGCGGCTCAGCCCACAGACACTGGCAGCCCTGGGGGACACCCAGGCCCCACACCAGCCCTGCAACTGCCACGCCTGGGGGACGTAGGGTGCTTGGTGTAAGCCTCGAGGAACCCACCAGGGCCTCTCTCACCTCTAGGTAAGACAGCTCCCACCGTGTGCCATTGGGAGGTCATCACCCTTCCTACCCCCTGGGGGATTCCTCCTGATTTACACCACACGGTGCCACGCGCTGCCAGCACATCCCAGCTGAGGTTATGGGGCAAGACACCCCCGCACTGGGAAAGGAGGGGGCAAAGCCCTGGGAAAGAGGCTGGGGATGCTAAGCAGCAGAGCCCCAAGCAAACCGGTGATGGGCACAATTTGGTTGACAGTTCAGTGGCTCCATGGGGGATGTCAGGAAAGAAAGCCAGGCCTAGCCCAGGCTGCCTGCAGCTGCGCAAAGCCCCGCGCTCAGGACTCCGAGGAGTAACCCAGGGGACTCCTCAGAGCCCCCAAAGGTGCATCGTGCCCTGTCCTGCCCTGGGCACCGGAACCCCGAGGAGGGTGAAGGCCTGAAGGGGACAGCCAGGTCCCCACTGCCGGCCTCGAGCAGCTGCTGAGCCGGTGTCTCGTACAATCAGAAAAGAAGTCAGCACAGCACAGTTATCACAGATTACAAAGGAAAAAAATGAAAGGAAGGAGGCGCAGGGCCAGGCCCCACCAACTCACGCAGGGTGTTCGACTACAGACCTATTTACAGCGAGTCCCTAGCCAATGGTGGCAACACAAGAGAAGGCAAACAGAAAGCCCAAGCCAGTGTTAGGAAGGACATCCCTGTGCAATGGGGCTGGGCTGGCCAGCCCTGGGTGGCAGTGGGGAGGTGGCGGGGAGGCTGTGGGACAGACAGAAGTGAGCACCATGTGCACTGGGACGCGCCGGCCGGTGAGGCAAGACGCACCGGCCAAGAGAGCACCAAGGGCAGAGGTGGAGGCTGCCTCCCAGGAGCACCAGCAGGGAGGCCGGGCCTTGGAGGAGATGCCCATTTTGGAGGGTTGTGAGGTGTCCCTGAAGGCCATGCCAGCCACAGCACAGGGGCGCTGAGGCTGCCAGTCCCTGGGCTGACGAGGCTGGAAAAAGGACAGGCTCGACAGAGCTGGCTCTGGGGTCGCCTCTCCCCAGAAGGCTCTCCAGGGCCATGGCTGAGGGCAGGAGCTAAGCCAGGCCATGGCCGAAGGCAGAGCCCAGAGCCCGGCTGGGCATGGAGAGGGAGGTGCTGGCCCAGCAGAGCAACCCCCAGTCATGCTCAGGGACAGACAAGTGAGAGGAGCTGATGGCAACGGCCCCAGCTTGGCCATGGCCAGGCCAGTGCCAGCACCCCCCTCCCCTCCCAGGCAGGCTGGCGCTGGGGACAGGTACAGGACACTGCAGCTAGAGCGGGCAGTGACAGCACCAGCACAAGCCCCGTGTGCCCCCTTCCCACATGGTGGGGACTAAGGCACCGTGGCAGCACCAGGGCTGTTCCCCTCCATGCCAGGAGCCCTGCCTGTGACACTGCACAGTAGGGCCAAGAGGACACATGGCAGCCTTAGATGGCCCCAGACCACCAACACAGGGCACAGAGCCCCTTCCAGGGCATGGGGAGGCACAGTGTCTTGGGGGAGCCAGTGGTGTGGTGACTAGCCCTAGGCACTGCTCACCAGCCCACACCCCCCAGCCTGACAGCAATGAGGAGACAAGGGGCAGGTTGTGCCCCACAGAACTGAGGGGACAGGGCAGGCCTCCCCATGCCCAGTGCCAGGTAGCCCGGGGAGGTACCCTGTGGCATCCTAGCCTGGTCCCCAGACGCCACCTTGTGCTTTTGGGGTGGAGGGGGGCCACCATGCATGGGAGCATCCCCTGCCCCTGGCTGCCATGTCCCATCTCAGCCAAGCTGTGAGGCCCTGGGAGATGGGTTCAGGGACTGGAGGTTGTCCAGTAAGCACCAGTTTGAATGGTGGAACCAACAGCTGCAAAAGAAACCAAAGGGAAAGGGAGCTGCTTACGGGGAAGTGGTGGGCACCGGGCCACGGGCTCCAGGCCAGGCGAGAGAAGAACCAGAACAAAACAGGGACCAAAGCAAAGTCTGGACTCGGCCAAAGAAAATGGGAGGGGAGAAAACAAAATAAAATAACCAAAGCAGGGTTTATGGGGCTGTCCTGGTTGCAGTGGCTGCCATTAGGTGAAACGAGGAATGTACAGACAGCGGTGAGAGCCACACTCCCCTTGGCCAGCACGAGGTGGGTATGTCCTGCAGCAGCAGGTCCCATCACCTGCCCTCAGCTACACCTGGCAGGGTGGAGAGGGGGCTGCAGATCCTTGTGGCCACACGCTCCTCCCGTGCCCCCAGCTTCAGCACAGGTGGCTCCCACGGGGTCCCTGCCCCACGCAGGGGCCTTCCTGCAGCTCTCGGGAGCTGGAGCTCAGCTGCATCATTTGCCCTGGCCCCAAAGCCCGAGAGTTTGCAATACAGAAAAAAACCAAGAAGAGAAACCAGGATTCTCCTACCCCCAAGGCTGGGAGGGGAGATGGCCCCTTGCACTCTCCCACAGATGAGCCGAGCTTCCCCACACTCCACTGGAGCTCCGGTCCTCTCCACTCACTCGCCAGCCCCGCGCTCGGGGATGCCAAAGGAAAAGGAGAGCAGCCCGGCAGGAGCAGTGGCTCCCCTCTGCCTGGGCCGGCACATCCAGGCCTCACAGAGTTGACTGCAGGTCAGGATCCACCATGGTCTCACGGTCCGGAGACTCGATGTAGTTGGCGGCTTCCTGGAGCTTCAGCAGCATGGCCATCTGCGGGGACAGGACATGGCACCAAGCCCGAGGGGGACCAGAGTCAGCAGATGCCCTGGGAAAGCCAAGACTTACTTGGCCATCCTTGCCCTCCCGTACAAACCAGCTACCCTATGAAGCTCCTTAGAGGGTAAAGCGAAGCCCAGAGATCCCACAAAATTCCTCCCTGGCACCAGGATCTGGTGACAAAGCACAGCTCCACCCTTCTCTCCCCGCTCCAGGAGTACCACCCAGCCCACCTCCCAGTGGCCATACCAGAGGGTCTGAGTCCAGGGAGCTGGGTGTGGTGTCTTTGACGGTGCGCTCCTCAGGAGGGGAAACGGTGCTGTGGGGCCCGATGGTGGGTGGGGGCAGGTGGTACAGCTTGGACTGGTCCTGCTGTGCCGATGGCCAGGGCAGGGTGTCCCGCACCCACTCCACGGGGTCTTCCCAGGCTGCCTTCTGCCCATGGACCTGCAGGCAAGGAGGAAGTGAGTGGCAGTCACCTCTGCAGCATGTGCCAGAGGCGGTGACATGGCACCCCAAGCCCCCCAGAACAGTGCTACGTCCCGCTGCAGCCACAGGGCAGGGACCAACACAGATGCAACCTATGCCCAAAATCCCAGCATCTCCTCTCAGCCTGTCCCATTAGACTGCTACATCAACATGTCCCCAAGCACCACTGGCTTGTGTCCCCATGTGCAAGGCAGCTCTGGGTACCTTGAGCCCGTCTTTTGCCCCCTCCTGCAGGTAAGGGATGATAGAGTTGTTCCACAGGTCAATGAACCAGGTCCGGAAATCCTCAATTCCAATAGGGCAGGACAGGAAGAAGCAGGGACCTGTGGGGGAAAGGCAGACAGGGAAAATGGGAGCTGGGTCCCCCTGCTCCAGTCACAGACCTGTGGCACCACAGCACCAAGGTGGGCGAGCCTGGCTGCACAGGGTGCCCTGGGTTTGACCATCTCGGGGGAGCAGTGCCCAGGCAGCATCTGCCTGACGCACACGTGCAGACCAGGAGCAGGAGCCCTGGCCAAGGGAAGGGGCTGCCACATTCCATCTATCCCCCACAAAAGCACAGTGAGGCAAAGGGAGACCTGCCTGGGAAAACACAGCTCTCCGTGCCCAAGGAAGGGTGACAGTGAGACAGGCAGCATTGCCTGACACCGCAGTGACAACTCCCACAGAGCACGGGGACAAGTGACACCCAGGGAGGAGCAATATTGTGTACATTGCCCATGTCATTTTTTTGTGGAGCTGGGGACATGGGGCAGCTCATCAGCTTCCCACGCTCCTGGGGGAGGGTTTTGCCCCAGTCCCCAGGGGACCACATAGCTCCTGGCAGCACGAGGCAGAGAAGGGAGGTGTACCAAGGCCTTACCGATGAGGAAGTCAGAGGTGCTGTGCTTCTCCAGGAAGGTGTGCAAGTGGTACCAAAGCTTGGGCACCCAGTCCAGCACACGCAGCAGCTCCTCCTTGTTGGCATTGACATCCGTGTCCGACTCCAGAAGCTTCCGCCGCAGGTAGCGCACAAGGAAGCCATTGGCCGGCTCCACGTTGTTCGAGAAGGTCAGCATCCTGGGGGAAAGACTCGGGTGTTCAGGACTGGGTCTCCACACGAGCTGCCTTGCTCCCCAGCACCCTCAGGGGAGCTCCTGTATGGTACTGCATGTACCCAAGGTTGGGGTATCAGGTCCTTCTGGGATGGCAGGGACAGGCCAGAGGCCATCAGGATGCCCAATCACAGGACATGTCCCCAGGACTGCCCAGGGGCAGCAGTGATGGCCTCTACCCCCAACCCCACGAGGATGGTCCCCAGGCTATATAATCCCCACCTGAAGCTGAGATGGAGACCATGGTTTGGGGTCATTTTCACAGGCTGGTTGGTGGTCCCAATGATGTAGGGGCTGAGTGAATGACAGAGAGAGAGAGAGAGAGAGACAAGATCCGTGAGAAAAAGCACCCTGCACCACCCTGGCCCATGGCAGAGCTGATCTAAGCACAGCAGACACGCGCAGCCATGCAGGCCCATCCCCACAAGCCCAGGGATCCTGGAGAACAGCAGGCAGTGTGTGTGTGTGCGCGTGAGACTTCGCAGAGGAGGGTGCAGTGGGGCCCTCACCATTTGTGGTACTTGCAGGTGAGCGCGCCGTTGACGAGCTCACTGATGGAACCTGCCTCGCTGAGGTCATCCAGGAGGATGACCAGCGGCACGTCTGCCGTGCCCGTCTCCCGGTCGATCTGGTTGGCCAGGTTGGAGAGGTACAGCTGCAGGTCCTGCAACAAACGGGCCGAGGTGTCATCTGTGGGGCCACAGTGCGGTTGCCAAACAGGACTGCAGCACAAGTGCCCAGGCTGCTGTGTACCTTCCTTACCTTGCATGACTGCTGGTGCATGTTGAAGGTGCTGACGATGCCCTCGGTGACGTCCCGACCCGAGCGCTCCACCAGGTATTCGGCCAGGCGGTTGGTCAGGTAGGTCTTGCCGGTGCCGCTGGGCCCCGAGAGGATGAGCCGCCGGTGCTTCAGCAGGAGGCTGATGTAGTGCTGCATCATGGGCTTGGGGATGAGCGTCTCGAACACCAGGCTGTCCACGCACTTCTCCTTCAAGCCTGCAGGCAGGGGAGGGCTAAAGGTCCCATTCCTGCCCCACCACATCCCACAACAGAGGGAAGATGGGACAGCAATGGAGCCTCACCACCTGACCTTTGAGCGTCACGACGATGCTGGTCAGGCCTCGGCAACACAGGGGCAGCTCTGGTGGCTCCGTGTCCAGGACCCGCTTGATGTGGCTGATGCTGTAGCCATAGACGGACTCAGTGCTGAGCCCCAGTGTGGAAGCAGGATCCATCTTGGTGATATAATCCTACGTGGACAAGGACAGGGCTGTTGGTGCCCCTGAGGGCTGTCAAAGAGCAAGGTGCTCAGCAGCTCCAGGAGACCCCAATAAGGACCTGGGCCAAGGAGCATCAGGCATGGTACAGCCACATAAAAGGATTGCTCTCAAAAACAGAGTCCTCCTGTTCCTACCTTGAAGACTTGGCAAACAGTCTCATCCAGCATCTTCCAGTCCACTTTCCCGCTCACCTTAGTCCAGCCCAGGAAAAACTCCTGCTGCTTGAGGTCCTAGGAGCCAAGGCACAGGTGCATGGGTTGGAGCACCATACCCAATACGGGCATCCTCTGCCACTCGTCCAGGGCCACAGCACTGGGGCAGGGTAGGCTCCACACTCACCCCCTTGATGATGTGCTGGGGTGGCATGCGCACCACAATCCGCAGCATCAGCTCATCCTTCTGGGTGCCAGCGCTGACGGCGTCCATGGGGGACACATCTAGGGATGGAGCAGCAAAGCTTTGCTGGCTGGGAGAGACCTGGCCTGACCATACCCAGCCTGAGCCAAGTCCTGCTGCAGCAGATCGTGGCTGGCACCAGCAGCATGACAGATCCCCACGCACACACGTCTCTGTCCCAACCCTTCCCCATCTGCAAGCAGGTCCATCATCCCTACCTGCATCCCCCAAGCTGGGGCTGAAGGCATGGCCAAGGGTGAGACCCAGGGAGCGCCGCGGTGAAGAGGAGGCTGATGTGCTCATGATGTGGCCAGGAACGGAGCCTGGCCCTGCTGAGGGCCCTGGGGCCACTTTGAGACGGTCATTCTCAGCCTTCAGGAGATCCACCTCCAGCTGGGGGAGAACCAGTTCCAACACTGAGTAAGGAGGCAGACACCAGCAGCATCCCAGAACTGTAGCACAGCTGTGGGGGTGCAGGGACTGTGGCCACCCAGGTGCTCAGAGCCAGCCAGGCTTCTGGTAGTGGTCCTCACCTGCATGTTGTGCATAGTCTCCCTCAGCTGTTCCAGCTGGTGGGCCGAGTTGAGGGCCTCCAAACGGATGTCCGTCAGCTTCATCTCCTTCTCCCACAGCTCTGACCGCAGCTCTGACACTTCCTTCTTCTCTGGCTCGCCCTCACCATGGGCCTGAAAGAGCCTGGGCCAAGGGAGAGACTGAGTCTTGCATGTGTCCGGGGTAGAAGCTGGCAGCCCCCGAGACCGACCCTCCCCACCCTGTGCCACCCATCCCACATACTCAGCCGTGTCAATGCCCACAGAGGAGGACGTGGAGGATTTGATGGAGGGTGAAGCAGTCTCTGTGGAGCCATGCTGCAGCTTGGGGGAAGAGGGGGCTGACGAGTCCGGTGTGGCAATCTCCTCAATATCTGAGTAGGACGAGGCTGATTTGGGTCCCTTCTTGATGCTGAAGGCCTTGTTGAAGGAGCTGCGTAGCTACGGGAGATGGAAATGCTCATTAGGGACAGCCCAACAGCGTAGCCTTGCAAGCAGAGACTGCACATGATCCCACCCCAGGGCCCTGTCTACCCAGGACCCAAAGCCTGAGCTGGGACCAGTAACAGCATATCCATCACCATGGCAGGACAGTACCCGCCACTGCCCTGGGGATGACTCAGGCCTGACACTGTGCTGCTGGCACAGATCGTGGATGGGGAGCAGGGCTCTCTGCAATGCTTCAGTCCCAGCCTGGAGGGGCCCAAACAGCTCCACGAGTGGGATCTCCCCAGTCCTCCTTCTCCAGCACTCACACCAGTTCAGGCACTGCACTGGTGCATCAGGAAGGGCTGACACCATCCTCACATTTGCTGTACCGCAGCCATCCTAGCACATGGCATTTCGGGGGACACCCCCTCCTCCAGCCACTGCAGAGCCAGGGTCCCAATGCAAGGGGACAATGTCAGCCCCACCACCCCCCTCTGCCCTGCGGGGTTCCTCCTGGAAGCAGAGAGGGCAGCCAGCCCCCCATGAGATGCTACTGGGGGTCCGAATCAGGCATGCAGCATGCACACAGCACAGCAAGCAGCAGGCAGGTGAGCAGCGTGCCAGGCCCAGGGAGGACAGGACACCGCAGGGGCCAAACCGAGCCTGGGTCCCTCTGCACCACCAGCCTGCGGGAGGACAGGCACCCCGGGCTCACACAGTGTCCTCCAGCGGGCCAGAGCCTGCTCCAGGAGGAGGTGGGAGGGAGAGGGGATGGAGAATGGGCAGGACCCAGCCCAGCTCCCACAGGCACCAGGCTGGCTGGACTGGGAAGTCCCCAAAACAAAAACATTGCATTTCAGCTTCAAAAAAAAACAAAACCAAAACAACAAACCCAAACCAAACAGTCATGTTCTGCTGGCAGGAGAGCAGAGGAGCACTTGGACACACATGGGTCCCAACAGGGACAGAGCCACCTGGGGCCATGTCAGGGCAGCCCTGGCAATGGCAGAACCACAACCCTGATGCCACCTGCAGAGCTGCAGTGAGCTCCCTTTCCCAAAAGACCTGGCTACAGGGAGTCAGGAGAGTGCCTGCACCCCCCCCCAGGCAAGAAGGGGAATGTCTCAATCTCTGGGACAGGTCCCCATCTGAGCCCTTCCTGCCTCAGGGCCACCTGGGGCAGTTCAGCCCCTCCATGTGGGTGCGTGTTTTGCCTTCAACATCAAAGGAAGCAGCCAAGGTGCGTGGAGACCAGTTGGGGCAGCGGGATGGCCCGTGCTGGGGGTTAGTGCTGGTGGGATGGACGGGATGGGTAATGTCATGAGCACTGTCCCGCAGAATGGAGCGAGGGCCCTGGCTGGGCACAGCATGGGGTGGAGGGGACAGCATAGGACTTACCTCGTACACCTGGAAAAAAAGGGTTGAGGTCAGCATAGGGGGAAAGAAACAAAACAAAGCAAGACTTAATCACGCGTCCAGCTCAGAGCTGACTGGCACAGAGAAGGGGCTGCCTGGCCAAGGTATCCAACCCCCCATGCTGCCAGAGCCTGAGTGGGCAGAAGGGACACACGTGGGGAACAAACAAGGGAGCCGGCAAGCAGGACCAGGACTGGAAAACTCCCAAGGGGATGGAGAAGCCCCAGGTGACACATCAAGCCAGAAATCCACACGCTCCTCGCCAGTGCTGTCCCCCAGGGACAGAGGGGGTGAACACCGCAATGACAAGGTAGATCAAGAGCAGCTGGCTTGGGGGGCTGACCCCAGCCAGACCCTGCCAGCCGCTCCCCAAGCCCTGCTCCTCCTGTCAGTGCCCCATCCAACCCACCCAGCTCTTCTTCTTCTTCTTCTTGGCATCAGCATCCTTGCTGCTGCCGATGCTGGAGTGGCTGGTGATGCTGTTGAGGCTGGAGATGCTGTCAGAGGAGTTCTGTCGCTTGATGCGCAGTTCTGAGACCAGCGAGAGAAGCGGGAGAGATCAGGAGTGGAAGTATTATCAAACTGGATCTACCCCAACAGCAGAGCCACCCACACTCCCCTCTTGGTGCTCCTTTCCTTCTCTCACCCACACACCTGAGCTTTCAGAGACACCATGTAAGCACAAAGGTGCTGCCATTCAGGACAGAGACTTCAAACCCCAAGGAGATGCCCAGAGCACATGTTCCCAGGCCACCTCCCCGCCAGCACCTTGCATTCATATTAGGGTTTGGGGGCTAGAAACAGCACCCCTGGGATAAAGTCAAGACCAGCAGCTAACACTGGGCTGTCAGCAAAGGGCAACACTGATGAAGTGTCCCAGGGAGAGTCCCAGTGGCCACCCTGTCACCCCCAGGCACCAGTGCTGACACCTCCCCCAGCAACAGCCCTGGCTGTCCAACCTTGGCTTCAGATGCTCAGGGGTCCCAGGTGGGGAAGAGCTGCTGCCTGGGGGACCCCACACCCCATGCGACAACCTCCCATGAGTGAAGTTTCCCCTGGGGTGCCAGCCCTGGGCAGGAGTGGCCCAGCTGGCTTTGGGCAAGTAGCTCAGGAAGGACTGCATGCCTATGGTGGAGGGCTGCAGTGCCATGCCTTACCTTTGGGAGTGACATCAGTGCCGTTCAGGGCACCCTGGATTACAGCTTGGGCCTCCGAGTTCTTCTTCTTCAGGAAGTCAATGGTCTCTCGTAGGTCCAGCAGCTCCGTGTCCTGGGGGAGCAGAACCAGGAGCCTTAGAGCGTGTTCTGATAGCGCAGAGCCCACCCACCCTGAGAGCACCCATGTGTGGGCAGTGCCACAGCAGGTTCACCCAAGTCCAGCATCCTCCAGCCCCATGAGCACCCTTCTGCACTGCCAGTTCCCCCCAGTGCCCACTCAGCACCCCGACAGCACCCACCTTCTCCTCAGCAGTCTCAGCCAAGTGCCGCAGGCGGGATGTCATGCTCACCAGGCTCTGCTCAAAAGCTGCCACCAGGTTGGCCTGGGAGAGGTGGAGAAACAAGTGAGCACCCACAGCGGGGGAAGCACCCACTGCCAGGTGTGGGGCAGAGAGGAGAAATCAAGGCTCTCACGGGCAGTGGTTAGGCACCAGCCCCACACAGGGCAGGGACACAGAGTGGTGTCTCCTGCAGTCCTGCAGGGACTCACATTAGCAGACAGCTGGGACGTCAGAGTGGCCACCTTCTCCTGCGAGGACTCCAGCTCGCGGCGCAGCTTGCGGATTTGCTGTAGGGGAAGAGAAGAGGGAGTGAGAGGGGCCAGGTGCTCACCTCCCCACCGCAGCAGGAGCGGGCAACGAGCAGGTAGTGCGGGCTCACCTCAGACTGCATCTTCTCCTCAGCCTGGCAGCACAAGAGCAGAGAGGGACAGACAGAGGCAGGCAGTCAGGAAAGCAGTGAGGCAGGGACAGGCTCGGCAAAAGGCAGAGGCATGCACAGAGCCCCCCTCCCATCCCCACCCGCTCCCCCAGCCATGCACAGAGCAGCGCAGCATGAAGGTGGCTCTTACGGAGGAGTATGTGGAGGATGCGCTCGAGGCCAGGGACAGCACCGATCCATGAACTGCAACAGAATAAAACCCAGTGTATCAGCGTGCCCCAGCCAGTGGCACCCCCAGGGGCTGCAGGTGCAGGGCATAGCAGGGTGTAGGGGACACCTAGTGGAGGTGTGGGCAGATCTGTGGGGAGCCATGGGAGGCAGAGGGTGGGCCGGTGGCTGCTCAGCACCGCTCAGTTATTGCCATGTGGCTGGTGACCTTCCTGGACTGCAGCAGGGCATGAGGAGTACCTTCCACCTGCACCACCCCCAGGCTCTGCCACCTTCTCTGGCTGCTTGTTTTCCTGTCCTCACAGGTGCCACAACCTCCTGGGACCAACACAAGGACACTGGGCACCCACAGGGGTCAGGGTAGGCTCTGGCCCAGAGCAGATGCTAACACAGAGGGGTCCACAAGGTCCTAGGGGGCTGCTGTGCCCTGTTCTGATGCTGAGGATGGGATGCACCAACACATCTGACAGCACCACAGCAGCACCAGAAGGGACAACTGCATGGGGAGCCCTTTGGTTCCTCCAGGGAACCTCCTTCAGCTGGGCAGGAGCACAGCAGACTCTCACCATCATCCACAGGGTCCCGGAAAGAGCCTGAGCGGATCATGCCCTTGGGCTTGTCGGCCAGGGAGAGGGTGCTGCCCATTTGGGATGTGCTGTACAGCTCGAAGGTAGAGTCGTGGGTGGGGATGCTGTTAGAGCGGGTGATCCGCGGAGTTGCGGTGGCAGTGGGGCTCACTACAAGGAGAAGAAAGGAGAGGAAGGGTCAGAGTCACACCGGGGACCTGGGATTGGAAAGCAGGGCTGGGAGTGATCCATGAGAGCTGGGATGTAGAGCAGAAGTAGAGATCACAGTCCCAAAGCAGCGGGAGACTGGGGGAAAGCTAAAAAGTAGATTTACACTGGGAAGACCTGGACATCAGCACCAAGGTAATCAAGGGCTGAGAAACAAATCCATCACTCAAGGACAAAGTGAGGACAACAATGCCAGAGCCCGTCACCTGTGGGTGCAGGAGGAGAGGACTTCATCACATGCCGTCCCACACCTCAGACCCAACCCATCTGCCTGGACACCCCCCAAATCCTCCAGGAACCTGTAAGCCCTGTCAAGAGCAGGGCAGGGCTCACCCCTTCCCTGCCAGGCACCCCCAGAGGAGCAGGGAGCAACAGGCAGAGCCCTGAGGGTAGATGAGATGCCCTGAAGCAGAGGTGATGGACCTCCCTAGCCCGTGAGCACAACCCAGCACCTCAGTGGGCCAAAAGCACTGGGCGCTGGGTGTGAGGATGGCTGGGGGTGTTGAGGAGAAAAGCAGCACCCAGGGCAGCACCAGCAAGTCCCATGAGGAGCAGGGGGCAATGAGAGGCAGGAGGGACAGGGTTTGCAGCAAGCAGAAGGGGGCTGGTGGGGAGGGCACTGACCAATGCTGGTGAGTGGCCCCTTCCCGACCAGTGCCATGGGGAGGGCAGGGGGCGAGGGCAGCTCCTGCTGGTCATCTGACTCGGGGAGCCCGCTGCTGATGGCATGCGAATGGCGCCGCTCCTTGGCCTCCTCCTGGGAGTGGAGCTGGTACCTGGGAAGCAGAGCAGAGACAAGCAGGGTGAGCTGGGCCCAGCTCCTGCCTGCTGGACCATGGTCCAGCCTCCCAGCACGGAGGGCACTGGCAGCCCCCAGCACAGAGGTCCACATGCCCACCATCCCACCCCTCCCACAATCCAAAAGCAGTTTGGGCTCCTCTACCTCAAGCCTTTCTTGGGCAGTGTGTTCCTGTCGCGGTTGGCACTGGAAAAGAAGGGAAGATCAGTGACACCCTTGCAAAGACAAGGGGAGGTGCCACAGGGGCTGAGCTGTGGGGACAGGGAGCTTTTTTCCCCAGAAACGTAGCAGGAAAAAGCCTCCAAAGTAGGCAAAGGTCATGGCAGGGAGGGATCCGTGCCCATGGAGGTGTCCCAGCAGCCCCATGCCCTCCCTCCAGCCATACCTGTCCAGATGCGAGAGCCGGGGACTCCCGCTCCAGCCCAGCTCCCCTGCCTCTTCCTCCTCCTCCGTACTGGCCGGGGGTGCGGCAGCAGGGGCTGGGGTGGCAGTGCTGCCCCCTGAAAAGGCACTGGGCAGGCTCATGGGCATCTGCAGGGACTCCATGCTGCGGTGCAGGCCTGAGAGCTTGGGATACATCCTGCCCTCCTTGGGGACACTGAAGCCACCCATGAGCTCCAGGCCCTGGGAGAAGCTGGCTGAGTTGATATTGAGGATGGGGGCAGGACTGGGGCTGAAGCAGGGTGCGAGGTGCCCGCCAGCTGGGTGCAGGTCCTGGAGCTTGGCAGTGGGTGGGGGGTGCAGCTCACTGGAGGAGGGCAAGTCCAGGCTGTTGGAGTTGACCTTATCCAAGTTGGCCAGCGAAGGAGGCTTCACATAGGTCTTGGCAGCAGCTCTGGAAGGGGGAAAACAGGTAAGGAAGTGGGTGAGACTCGGGTGCTGGGCACAGCTGGGTGCTCTCAGAGGTAGAAGGTATACCTGAGAGGTGTGGGGGGCAGCTCAGCCACCTTGGCTGCCGGTGAGAGATTTGCCTGGGCTTTTGGGGTGCTCTCAGGTGAGCTGACGCTCTTCAGTGTCCCGCACTCGGAGTCAAGTGCCACCGCCTTGGCCTTAGCCTTCTCCTTCTCACGGTCCGTCTGGTTCACAGGGGCTGGTGTGCCACGGCCCGTACCGATCTTGGATGGCTCCTTGAGCCGTGACACTGAGATACTGCCCTGCTTGGTGCTCAGCAGGCTGGGATCGATACTGCTGCTGACTGGACGGTTGGCACCGCGACCACCGGTCACGCTCATGGAGCTGGACTTGGCTGGCCGGGGCAGGCTGCGGTACTGGATGTTGGAACGAGCCCCTGGGGCTAGGAAGCCAGGCTCAGCTGCATTGGAGACGTCCAAGCTGGTCTTCCTCCCACTGACTGGCTTGACGGGGATGCCAGAACTCTTCTGGACCTTGCCGAGCGTGGCCGAGCCCCCAGCCTGCATGACAGTGGCTGTGCCGGTGGCAGGGGCTGGCTTCTTATAGCCAAAGGAGCTGGAGGCAGAGGGACGCGTGAGACCCGAGGGTGGCTTCTTGGCATCGGCAACACGGTCCCGGCCGGCATCGGAGGAGGAGCGCTGCAGGCCTGTGCCCTTCACAGACAACTTGCTCTTGTCAGTGGCTTTGGTCTCGGGCTTGCCTGCTGGGCAGGGAAGGATGGGTTAGTGTCCCAGGAGGCTTTGGGGACATTTGGGTGCAAACTTGCCCAGATAAGACACCCTCGTTAGAGACATGGGGATGTGATGGAGACAAAAGGACATGCCACCACTCCAGGTGTTGGGGCAGGGCTACAGCCAGCCCCCAGTCCAGCTCATGGCCACAAAGCTACAGGGCAGGCATGGTCCCGGCCAAGCAGGGCTCAGCGTTGGGGCCAGACCCACAACCTGCCTGCAGGGGCGGCCCAGACCTGCCCACATCCAGCTGCCAGGTCCAAGTGCAGCCGCAGGGAGTCCAGTGGCCAACATGCTCAGGGAAAGTCCATGAAGATGCCACCCAACCCTCTCCCCATCAGAGAAGCTGGACCCTGCCTGAATCATGTCTTACCTGCCACTTTGAGAGTGCTCTGGGCTGTGTGGGTGATGGGGGAGGTCACAGCCACCGGAGGGGTCTTGCCTTTCTTGAGGGAGCCCGGGGTGCCCAGGCTGACAGGTTTCTTCAGCTCACCACCCTTGGGCCCCTCCTCGCCACCCTCTGAGGGCTCCCGCCGCCACTTGGAGGAGCCATGCTCCATCTTGAGGCTGCTGCTGTCGTAGTCCAGCTTCTTGGGTACCTTGTCCTCACCCTCACCATACCAGCTCAGCCCACTCTCTGCCAGCGAGCGCTTCTCTGAGTCCGTACGCAGCTGTAGGCAAAGCAGAGTCAGGGGTGCTCCTGGCACCCCCCCAAATCCATCCCTAGGGAGCAGAAGCCCTGTGCCTTGCCTTACTTTTCCCACACCAGCTCCCTCCAACCCCTCTGTCCCACAGAGGCTGTGGCACCAAGCCAGGACCAATACCAGGAAGGGTCTGGACACCACGGGCACCTACCGCTATGGCCGAGTTTCTGCGTGAGGCAGTGGGGGTGGAGGGCAGAGAGTTGAGCGAGGAGCTGGCGTTGAACTCCTCCGAGCTGAGGTTGTCAGAGGCATCGCTGAGGCCACTGCTGATGGAGCTGCTCTCATCCCAGCTGCAAGGGGAGAGCCAGCATCAGACTTCCCTGCTCTGCCCCACCTCTGCCCGGCAGGTCCTGCCACCCATGGGATTAACCCACTCTGGGGGCTGCAGGGGCACAAACCGCAGCACCCACTGCAGGGCCACAGCAGGGAGCTGGCACTCAGTGGTCACAGCTGGCTACAGCCCAGCCAGGAACAGGCTCAGTGCCCCATTGGCACATGAGCCCCCATGACCCATTTCCTTGTTGAGGTCCTCTGAGGATGGAGGGCACCTGCGCAGAGCAGGGAAGCCGGCACTCATGCCTGCAGGACTGGCAGCACCATGGTTGGCACTGAGACCCTGCAACCTGCCCTGGCAAGAGGGTCAGGAGGGTCACCAGAAAGGGCAGGGATCGGCTGGAGCAAACAAACCAGCCACCCTGTGGCACCCACCCTTCCTCAGGCAGCCCCTACCTACTGCCCGGCCACAGCCCGCTTCCCCCTCTGCGCCCACAGTGGGCACAGGCAGCAGGTACAGGCACCACCACTGTACTGGGGCGGATGCTCCATGCCGGGGGCTCAATGGACCATGCAAGCCCATTTACAGGGCCGTCAGTCCTGTGATCCTGTGCTGGGGTGGCAGCTGTCCTGCACCCCACGAGCCTGGCCGGCTGACACCGCATGGGGCTGCGCCTGTGGCAATCCAGCACAGACGGGCACCGAGCATCTTCCAGCAGGATGAACACAGCCCCTTTCAGGTCAGCAGCTGAGTAGGTCATTGAGGCCCCACAGCCTCCAAAGGGGCTGCAAGGAGCTGGGGGGCACAAGCAGCAGCGAGAGGGAGGGGAGCAGAGCTGGGGGACTGAAGCCAGACTCAGTCCTTGCTGGAGACAGCCGTTCCCTGACATTGAGGCTACAGAGCTGTAGGAAGAGCCCAGTGAACACCAGAGGCTGAGCAGCTGATGAAGCCACTTAACGTCACCCAAGTGGCACTGCAACACTGGCTGAACTGGTAACAGGACAGGGTTGGGTCTGGCATTGGAGAGGACACCCGCTGGGTAACTCCCCCAACTGGGGTGCCAGGGCACAAGCAACAGCCACCACCATCCCCTCTGGGATGCCTAGAGCACAGGACAGAGCAACACAAGCAGATCCAGCCCACTATGTACCCTCTTCCCAGACCTCAGGAACTGCACAGAGCCAGGACAAACACAATCCCCTCCATCCCCACAGCAATTTTTGGAACACAGCCCTGCAGGTCCTGCTGCCCAGGAAGGTATTAATTATGGACACATACCTGGGATGTGCTGCTGGGCTGCCTGGCCCCAAGCATCTCCCACCACCATCCCCTGCTCCAGGGGGTGATTTCTCACTGGGACAGGAATCCCCACCACAGAACAGGAAGCAAAGCCCCTCTCCCACACTGGCAGCACTGGAAGTGAGGCAGGGCTTTGGGGAGCTGCGTGTCATGGGCACATTGCCATGATCAAATGTGACCCTGGCTCTCTCCAGCTTGGCTTTGGAGGCCTGGCAGCATGGACTCCAATCTCCAGCCCCGCACTGGAGCCCCCACTGCCCCAGTCACAGAGGCATGGAGAGCCCTAGTGAAACACACACAGGGCCAGGGGCTGAACCAAGAGCAGGTGACTCCAGATCCTCCTCAGTAGCCCCACAGGGGTTGCTCCACAAGGGCAGCACAGGGGTCGCAGGTGACATACTGAAGGCACTGAGGCCAGGGAGCCAGGTACCAGGTGTGGGGTGCCTCCAGCTCTGTTATGGAACACATGGCTGGCACACACACGAGAGGGGTCCCCAAAACCAGCATGCACCCAGAAGAGCAAGGAAAGCCTCGACTCATACTGAAGCATAGACAAGCCCAGGCACCTCCGTCCCTACTGGCCAAGGTCACCCGAGCGCCCCCCGCAGAGCCCAAACGGGGGGCAGCCATGCCGCAGCGTCATGCCCGGGGCAAAACTCAACGCCTGCTTTGTGTTCCAGCCCCTCCATCTTACACAGCGCGATTCCCTACCTCCCTTCAGCCGGCACCGCACCGAACCCGCTCCGAAGGCAGGGATGTGCCGGGACACCCGCCAGCCCTGCCGCCCCTCTGTCCCCAGCGGCTGCTCAAGGACAGCGGCAGGCGGGGGCTGCGGCAGCGTGACCGGCCTCCCCGGCACCGGCCGGGCGTGCGGAACTCTCCACCGGCCGGAAAGGTCCCGGTGATGCACACCCCGACCCCAGGTGGCGG
>VZTM01035066.1:16983-58603 GCA_013400555.1 Jacana jacana | reverse complement strand
CCCTGTTCCGGGTGTCTCTCCACCTGACATCCCCCCATTCTCAACCCAGGACCCCCCCAGAGAACCCAAGCCCCAACTCATGTCCCCCACAGGCTGCACCAGTGTGCCCCACACCACGTCACCATTTGACATCAGCTCCCCCCAGGCCAACCCTCACCCAGGCCTGTGCCCGACTCCTGACCCCAGCACCTCCCAAGCCCCCCCAAAGGCACTGCCTTGCGCTGTGTGTCCCAGGGGGAACTCTGCCCCCTGCCCAGCCCCCCCTGGGTGCCAGGGCAGCTGCTCCCAGTGGATACCCACACTGCCCTGTACTTCATCAAGCAAAAAGCCTGTATCTGACTTTTTGGGTCTCTCTCTCTCACATCAGAGCAGGAGCTGCACCCCCAGGGTGACTCAGGGGACTTGTCTATTGGGCTGCCAGAGGGCTGAGAGGGTTAACTGCAGCCTTGGCAAAACAGACCCGGTCCCTGCGGGCTGGGAAATAAGTAATTCCTTCCTCAAGCCTTCCTCCCCGGCAACGCCTCTTGGCTCCCTCCTTGAGCGCAGCCCCATCACTCCCCCACTGTGCTCACCCCAGCGAGGCAAGGTCCTGTGGCACAGCATGGCATGGCATGGCAGGGCGGGCCAGGGACCCCTGACTTAGGTGCCAGTGTCCCTGTCCCCAGCGCTCAGACCCTGCCCACACCCGCCACCCCTGCAGCAGCTCTCAGCCCCTGGAGGGAGCTCAGGGCTGGGAAAGCGATGGGGTGCAGTACCTCACGCAGGCAGCTGGTCCTGCTGTGGGGTGATGGCCCCGTGTTGGTGTGTGCTAATGGGTGCAGCGTCACAGCCTGGCCACCATCGCATCCCCATGGTCCCCTGGCCTGGCACAATGCTGGATGCTCTCCCCTTCCTCCCCTTCTCCCAGCTGCCTGCTGCAGCCCCACTCGGGCAGCCACTGGAAGAGCAGCTCTGGCTTTCGCTGGGCCCAGATCTGGACTCAGGTCATCCTGGGTGGCAGGGGGAGCCAGCCTGGCACAGCGGCAAAGGCCACTTTGACACCAGCAGGGCTGGTGCAAGATGATGGCAGAGAATTGCTGTCGGCCACAGCAGCCACCGGCACCAGCACAGACCCCTTCGCAGGGCAGCACCCCCAGACCGCTTCCAGCAGGAGCTGCTGATGGAGCCGGAGGGTTCCAAGTCTCCCTGCTGCACCCATCTCGCACCAGCACAAATACCTGTGGGGCAGAGCCTGCTGGCACAAGCCCGGGCTCCTGGCACTCCTGTCCCTGCCAGACCTGTGCTGCTGAACCACCACCACCTGCCTGAAGCCAACCCCGGACTGAAGCGAGCCCCTCTTGATCTGCCCTGGCCCCTTCTTCCTGCTCTGCCGTGGTGACTGCAGGGAGGAAATACAGGGCTTGCACAGGGGGGTCTCCACACCCCCATATCAGTGGGTCACTGGCACCGAGGGGGCTCTGGGGATGCGCCCCCTTTCAGAGATTCATGCTGCTCTGGCAGGACTGGTGAGGAAAGCAGGGGCACAGCCAGGGCTCCTCCCTCCCTCCCTCCCCTTCTCCTCCACTTAATGGGGCAGAAAAAACAATTAGCTGCGTAAATCACAGCTGGGGGGGTTGGGGACTCCCCGTGGGTGCAGGCACGGGTGGCTCCGCTTCCCCCTCACATCTGCCTCAGGAACCACCTCAGGGCATCACGGCACCCATAACCCTCTTCTAGAATCCCTTAGGGTCCCCACAGCCCCCTGCAGACCCCTCATGCCCCCTTCACAGCTCTAAGCCTCTCAACACTCATTGTGAACCTCCCAGATTCCTCTAAGTTCTCCTCAGATGCTCCTAAACTCCTGTGTACCCTCCAGGACCCCCCCAAAACCCCAAGTACCCCCCAAGCCTCTAGCCCCTGCCGCGAGCCAGGCTTCCCTGACCCCCAGTGCATTTTGAGTACTGGGATTTGACCCTTCAGCAAAGCTGTGCTGAGAGGAACAGGGGCTGCAGAGACCTTGCAGATGGGGAAACTGCAGCAGGGAAGGGGGGATCTGACTCGCCCGAGCTCACCCAGCAAGAGAAGAGGATCAGCATCACATCCCAGCAGTTGGTCTAGTTCCCTGTTCTCCAGGCAGCACTGCCTCTGCTCCCAACCCCCCCAGGTTCCTGAGGGGTGCAGGGGGCTCCCCCCATGGGACCCTGGGGTGTGTGTGGCCCCTGAGAGGGGGGACCTGCAGTCAGGCTGTGCCTCCACTCCAGCTCTGCACTGCTGAACACAGTAATAGCAGGGTTGGATGTCTCCAAGGCAGTGAGGCCGGTGCCGTGGGGGTGTCAGCCAGCACTCGCCTACCCGCAGCAATGAGATCAGCCACTGACCCCAGCCACACGCCTGGCCACCAGGCCAGCAGGGCCACTGAGCCCAGCCAGTCCCGCTGTGCAGGGGGACAGAGCAGAGTCACCCCTCCAGCACCCCCCGAGCGGCAGAAACCCTGGAGGAAGCGTGTCCCTGCGCAGGGATCTCCAGCTGTTTTGGGAAAGGTGACACACGTAGTAGCCTCGCTGGGGGCCACCATGGCAGCACAGCAGGCTGCAGCCGCTGCGTACAGCCATCAGAGTCCCAGGGCAGCGCCGGGGTGGGGGAGTACTGTGACTCAGCCTGCTTGCGAAATTCCTATTTTTCCCATTGTCTGGAAAAGCTGGTGGCCTCCAACACCCCCAGCTGCAGAGACCAGGCCCCTTCACGGGTGGCAGTGGCACATGGCAAGCAGCAAAGCCAGGTCTGGTGGCTGGTGGCAAGCCAGGTTTGGGGGCAGATCCCCCCAAGCAGCTCCCCTTGGGGTGTTGGGGTATGCCAAGGTCCAGCCCTGGGTTCAGCACGGCTCCGTGTCCGCACCCAGCCCCACCAACGAGCCATGGAGGCCAGCAGCTTACCAAATCCTGGGCGTGCACTGACTCCCGGGTGCCCTGCACCCCCCAATCCCCACAGCCCCAGGACACCTTTCTCAAAATGCCCCCTGTGCAGCCACTGTCACAGCCACCCGGCCCAAGCAGCCCCAGGGTCCAGGGGGCAGCGCTGGGCACCTCGAGCCAAACCACAGACCAGGGAGCCAGCGGGGTGAGGGTATTTCCACGGTGGCAGTGCCCAGAGGGGTTTCGGGGCCCCTTTAAGGACCATCCCCGTCCCCAGCTGGAGGGAGGAACCCCACTGAGCCCTGGCCCATGGTGCAGGACACCACATATTTATCCAATACCATTTCCCCTCCCACTCCCACTGCTGGCCGGGCCAGGGCCCCGCACACACATTGGGCCACGTGCGGGGCCACGGCCGTGCCCCGCGGGACATCCCCTCCAAGAAATGACTTCACAAGCTGACTGGCAGCGAGGGGTCAGGCCAGACGGATCAACAGCAAGGGAAGGGAGAGGAGAGGAGAGGAGCCACTCCCCTGCCGCTCTTGGGGAGCCGAGCCAAACATCTGCTCCCGCCTCTGGCCTTCGAGAAGCTCATGTAGCTATGAGGAAGCCAGAGCTAGGCCAGGCAGAGGCCAGCGGGTGCCACCTTGAGAACACACCTCTGGGGAAGATGCTGCTGGCAGCCCCCAGCCCTGCCAGAGGGGACCACAGGCTCTGCAGGTTGCCAGCAGCACCATCATGGTGGTATGGGACAGAGCCCAGGGTGCGCCATGAGCCGGATACACGTGCCGATCCCAGAGCCACGTGGCACCTCATGGTCCCAATGGCAAAGGCTGCTGCCACTGCTCCACTTCATGTCCATCACCAGCATCTGCAGGTGCAGATGCTGCCACCACTGCTTTGGGATGCAACATCACCTTCCCTTCTACTCCCAACAAAAAAATGAGGCCCCAGAAGGACACCCCCAAATCACTGCAGTCCCAGAGTCACGCAAGGACTTCCCCAGTAGATGGAAAGCCCCACATCACAAGCACAGCCTCGGAGATTGGCTCCAGAGCGATGGCTGCAACCTGAGTCCCCGCAGCACACCCACAGCGACAGTGCTCCCGCGGCCACCACAGTGCAAAGGCACCGAGTCAACAGCCAGCCCCACTCACTCCCTCCCAGCCCAGGACTGGGCCCAGCAGCACCCGTGCTCTGACAGAGGAGCAGCCCTTGGGTATCCCTGTGTGCCCTCTGCCAAGGTCAAATCAAGGGTATTTAAGCTGGAGCCAGCTTGTCCCAGTTTGTTCTTGGAGAGTGGCCCGTTCCACAAGCACCATCCTGGGGCATACAGCTGAGCTGAGGTTTTGTGTCCCCATATGTCACCTCACATCCCAGAGACTGGTGCTTCTCCTCCTCTGCACCCCACAAACCCCACTGAGAGCAGCTCTCTCCTGCCACAACCCAGGGACGCCCTGCCCCAACCCGCAGGGAAACTGAGCCATGGCCAAGGCTACACAGCAAGGTCCCTTCTGTCCACACCTGGTGCCCTGTGCTGCCTCACAGCACGAGGAGCACCACAGGGAGATGGTTGGACCTTGCTGAGCCTTCAGCACTGGGTGCAGTGGCCTGACAGAACCCTCTGGGGACATCCAGAGCATCCCAGCACCCTCACAGCAGCATCACTGATTGTGGGGAAGCGGCTGGGGAATAGGGCAGCTGACAAAGGGTCTGACAGAAGGAGGGTGGCAAAAAGGACATCACACAGGGTGCTCTCCAAGCCCAGGAGGTGTGGCAGAGTGCTGCAGAGCAGGGATGAGCTGACACTTGTCATGTCCTCAGCCTGAGATACTGTCCTGCATTTGAGGGGGGGAAGCCCAATGGCCCCAGGCAGGGATGGGGGTTGGGAGCCAGCAAACTCCACCAGCTCCTGACCACAGTGAGACCTCTCAGCACCCCTCTCACTGCCCACCACGGCCCAAAGGGCCCCAGAGAATGCCTGGGGGTGATGCAGGCTCACCTGCTCCTGTGCCAGCACCCAGCGCCCACCAGAGCTGCTCACACCAGGTCCCCAGGCACACACAGCACCAGAGCTGCTCACACCAGGTCCCCAGGCACACACAGCACCAGAGCTGCTCACATCAGGTCCCCAGGCACACACAGCACCAGAGCTGCTCACACCAGGTCCCCAGGCACACACAGCACCAGAGCTGCTCACATCAGGTCCCCAGGCACACACAGCACCAGAGCTGCTCACACCAGGTCCCCAGGCACACACAGCACCAGGCCGGGGGGAAGCACCAACGTGCAGCTGCACCGCGCTGCCAGGGCACGGCTGCTCCACATGGAGGAGGTGACACCACTTGGACACACAGGATGTGGCCAGGACGAAACCGGGCAAAACTTGGCTTGAACAACCCTGCTCTTCGCTTCCTCCACTGCTGCACCACAGCCCCAGCACTGCTCTGTGGCCATACTGCCACGGAGGTCCCTCGGGTGACTGCATCCTGGTGGGGTGACCTCAGTGGGGTGACCTCCAGGGTCTGGGAAACATCCCCAACCTGGCCAGGGTGTAAAAACATCAGTGAGGACACCACACCCCTCCAGAGACTGGCATCAGGGGTACAGAACAACAAGCAGCACACTCAGGTGGGAACCGGAGCCCACAGCGGCCAAGGAAGAAAGCAAAGATTTTCCAGTCCCCAAGGGCTGGTGCTGTCCCTGCCAGCACCCCACACAGACCCCACAGACAGGCAGGACAGGGCAGGAAAGCAGCACCATCCCAGTGGCTGCTGCTGTATTAACCCGTGCCAGGCCCTTCCAACACCCCGATGCCGACAGTGACACATCCCGGTGGGGCTGCTCCCAGCCCCAGCTGTGCCAGATGCCTGCCAGCCCAGGGCTGCCCTGCCGCGGAGCACAACAAAGAGACAGTGACACTGGGAACAAAAGAAGGGCTCGCTGTCAAACAGGGAGGGCAAAGGCAGCACTTTCCACCCCCCAAAACCAGCAGTGGGTTGCTGGTGGAGGGGAACCACGAGTGCCGGTGCAGGGGTCGCAGGCAGACAGGGACAGTCAGGCAAAGAGCCAGGCCAACTGCATGTCTGACCGATACAGAAATGCTTATGGGGGCTGAGGTGTCCCCAGCCAATTCCTGCTCTCCCCACCAGACATGAGCTGGGCCCCGGAACCCCCACCGCCCTCCCAGTGAGGCTCACCCCAACCATAACCTCCCCGCATTCACCCCAATAACCGCACGCACAGTCCCCATGCCCCAGCCATGCCTCACCTACCTTGGCCCTCTCCCCCTCCGGGCCGCTTCCCCAGGGAGCCGTGGAGATGCTGGGTCCCATCCCACGGCCCTGCACGTCTCCAAGGGGGATGTGCTGCTGCGTCCTTGGAGCTGGCTCTGACCTACTCTCCTACAAGGCTGGGTGTGCTGGGTGCAGTACAGACAGGCACTGGCCCGGTGGCCCAGGCTTGGGGGCTGATGGCCCCATCTGCAGCATTCGCCTCCTGCCCGGTGCATTAGCGGCACAGGGAGACAAGGCCTGGGGCGGTGTTTGCTTTCTAGGTCAGAGCCAGCCGAGGAGGATGGATGAAGGGCTACGTGGATGGACTGTGTGGATGAGGAACTGTGCTAGATGAGGGGCTGCTCTGGATGAGTGCTCTCAGCTGGCAAGGTGGCTCCTCACCCCGGCCGGTTCTGGGAAGCAGGGGATGCCCCTGCCCTGGCTCTGCCTGCACCAAGCACCCCAGTGACCTCCAGCACCTAGTCAGGGACATCTTCTGGGGACAGAGGCCCTGTCACACTGCCTGCTCTGCGGGACCTCCTGAGCCCTGGCATGAGGCCATGGAGGATGGAGTCATGACTGGGTCACCACATGGCTCCGTGTACCAGCAACATCCCAGTGACATGGTTGATCCCCAGAACGTGTCCCTACTGGAATTCAGGCACTGGAATGGGCTGCCCAGGGAGGCGGTGGAGTCGCCATCCCTGAATGTGTTTAAGAGTAGACTGGATGTGGTGTTGAGGGATCTGGTGTAGGGGAGAACTTTGTAGAGTGGGGCTGATGGTTGGACTCCATGATCCCAAGGGTCTCTTCCAACCTGAATGATTCTGTGATTCTACTGACAAGAGGATCCTGTGCTGCCCTGGCTGCCCTTCTGCACCCACCCCTGGGGAGGGGCCCTCAGCCCAGGACACCAGCCCCTCTCTGTACCCACTGGCAGGACACAGGACATCTCTCAGGGCACAACCAGGGCATCACACTGGGGACCCTACAGGAACAGGATCTGCAGCATCGAGCTGTGGCAGTGCCAGTCAGCTTGTCATGGCACTGAAAGCCTCACCCACACCAGGGGACTGCCATGCTGCTGGGGCCTTGCAGGAGGATCAGCTGCGAAGGGCTCTGTCACCAAAGCTTGGCCCTTCCCAGGAAGGGAAGTGGACGCTGCTGGAGCAGGGTGCAGGGCTGAGCTTGAGGAAAGTCCTGCTGGAGTGACCCCTGGCTGCACTCTGCCCCACTCAGTGGCTGATGGAGGTGCAGTGATGGTCTAGCTCACCCCTCCCCAAGGGTTCTCCAAGTTTATTCCCCTGCACAAGCAGCTCTGAGACAAGACAAGGAGGAAAAAGAGGGAACACTGGAGCCCTTCTCCCCCTACATCCAAACCTGCTGTGGCCCCAGCCATCCAGGTCGCCCCAAAGACACTCTGTTGCCCATCAGGCCCCTGAGTCTAGTGCCCGGTGGCAGAAGGTGGTGACATGTCACCTCTGGCTGCCGAGCAATGGGTCCCCAGGAGGGTCTATGCTGAGCCAGCACAAGGCACCCCTACAAGCACAGGGTAGCCCCCCAAGATCACCCCACCAGCCCATGGAGAGGACAGATCTGACACCCATGGTGCCACAGACACTTTCACCTCCAAGCTGGAGCATTACAGGGACAGACGCCAGCACAGGCACCCCTCAGTGTCCCCCTCTAACTGTCACATGCACTTTCAGGACACCTCTGAGGAGCTCTGGCCTCAGATGGGTGTGAAGCCATGGGCTGTGCTCTGTCCTCCAACAAGCTGACGTGACTACGGCCAGCCGTGCAGGGCCAGAGCGCACTGCCAGGAGGCCAAACACCTCCTTCTGCTCTGGGACAGCTCAAACGCCAGATTTATTTATTTTCTCCTGTGCTGAAACAGGAAACCTCCAACATGCTGAAATCCTGGACCCCTGCCAGAGCCAGGGGCACCTCAACAGCACAGCAGGAGCTGGACAAGTCTGGAAGGAAAACATGAGCACTGGGAGTGCTGGGCTGTGCCCACTTGGCAGGAGATGCCCCTGGCCCTGTGGGGGGAGGGACAGAGGCCGATGGTGGTCCCAAAAGGAGGGGACCCACCTCAGCAGCACACCCTGCTCCACCATAATCCCAGCCAGCCATCAGCAATGACACCTCAGTGCCTAGCTCTTACTGGGGTGCTGAGACCTGACCCAGCCTGTCCCACCACAGTTCCTCCAGCACTCCTAGCAGGACACAGGACAACCCTGCAGTGTCAGGGTCAGAGACAGCAGCTCAGACTCACTAGTGTAAACTGGGAGAGTGCTCCTGAAAGCAGCAGTGCTCACCCCAGCTGGGCTCTGGCCCAGGGCTCCCGCAGTCACACACCATGCATCTCTCTCAGCCCCTTGCTCTGGGAACACCCCGACTGTGCCAGACACTTCACCATGCCAGGAGAGCAGCACACCCCAGCTTGGGGGCTCACTGGCTGTGAGCCACCTCCTCTGGCCCAGCATCACCAGCACTGCAAGGGCTATACTGCCTGGCTGGAGGGAAAGCATCTCCTGGAACACGGGGACACCATCTGTCTAAACAGACTGGCCACGATCTATATGCTCCTCCATCCACCACTGCTGCTGACCAAACCAGAGGTGGTGAAACCTCCAGGAGAGCCCTGGTTTGGGCACAAGCCCTGGCACAAACACTTACCCTGTGGTGATGTCGTCATCCTCTGTCAGGGTCTTCCCCATCAGATCGCTGTCGCTCATGTAGCCTGACTTCAGCTCCACATCGTCGGTGTCCAGTGCCTCGACCAGCTCCAGGCGGGAGATGTGGCTCAGCTTGCTGGGGCTGCGCATGGGCATGGTGTGCGAGTAGTGTGCCCGCTCGCCGTGCATGTACCAACTGGGGGTGCCTTCAGAGCGGCAGGTCCCCCCCACCGATGGCGCGTCCCCCGCCTGCAGGCGTGGGCTGGACTGCCCATAGCGCCAGGAGAGTGGGGAGGAGCGGTTGGAGAGGCTGGAGACGCTCCGGGGGTTGGTTTCATCGCTGTCGTAGCAGGTCATCTCCAGGGAGCTGCGAGGTCACAGGGCAGGGTTNAAGGGGGGGGGGGGGAAGTGGAGTCTGTGCCCTCCTCAAACCCCCAGAACTAGGGCTGCAAGTTCTCAGAAAACAAGCCTGCTCATTTTGAGGCAGCCAGGCAAGGACAGAGGCTCCCAGGAGTGTAGGCACAGGGATGCTGTCTGTCCTGGACCCCCTCCATCTCAGATAAGAGGGGACGGTCCCCTCCTGTCCTGCCTGATGCCAGCGCAGCATCCCACAGTCCATGACCTACTGGGACATCCACATCACCTGCACCCATCAGTGTATGGTGGGGTTTTTCCCCAGGGACTGTGGAGCAGGACATGGGGTGTGATAAGGAGTCTTGTGCCTCCCTACAGCCCCAACAACCCCTCAGGGGCAATAGTGGGGGTGCAGATGCCACCGGGGCTGGCTGCAAACACATCATGGGAGAAGGGTTCAGACCTCTCTGGAGACCAGCCCCAGCCCCAGCCTGAGCCATGCTGAATCCCATTAATAGGGAGCCTTTAGTGGAAAGCCCAGACACGCTCCGCTGTGCCTAGGCTGTTCTCCCTTGGCCACCTACCCACCAGCATGTCAATGCCTGCACCACGGTATCACTCCAGACCTGGGATATTACAAATTGGGGTGGTGGCACACTGATCCCAGGGGATCTTGCAGAGGGACGTGCTGGGAAGCAGGAGCTGGATGTCGAGGGGCAAACCAGGGACCAAGTCCCTGCACCAGCATCTCAGGCCAAACCCCTGCAGAGCAAAACTTTATGTCTGAGCAAAAGGGGACACTCTGACACCAGCTGCCTGGCTCCACGGAGTGCCTGCAGGCATGCTGCTCTCCAGTCAGCCCACGGCACATCAGGAATGGGGAGTTCAGTTACTCCCGGCATCCCTTGGGGTGTATTTTGGGCAAACAGCATGCCAGGGAGTGATGTTGAGACTAAATTTAGACACCAAAACCAATTACTTCTTAGAGCAGCTACTTGGGAACCCGCAGCCCTCAACTTGGCTCCAAACATTACTATCAGCGAGCTATTCCCTAGCTTGGATTAAACGTTCCTGCAGGAGCACCAAACGCCAAGCCCTGTCTGCAGTATTGGATTTAAAACAGGGAACTACATAAAAAACGAGGAAGTTTGTTAAAGCAGAACTAAAGGGGCAGCTAAAATGGGTTTAGTTTTTGTCAGCAGCACAAAGGCTATTTAAGGATGTTCTGCCAGTGGCTCGGAACAGATGCAACCCATGTCTCCCAGCAGGACTAAAGCAAGCCTCCGAGGGAGCTCGTCCGACCCTGCAGATGGGTCCAAGGGCTGCCAGAAGAACAGTGATGTCTTCCAGGAACAAAGTTGTGTCCTAGCGAGGAAACAGCAAAGGCTGAGCCCTCAGCCACAGGATGGAAGATCACAGTGAGAACAAGAGAAGTTTGAGGAATAATTTGTGGAAGGAACAAAGAGATAGTCCAAAGTGGTGACAGGAACACTGGTGATGTGAGGCACATCCAGAGGACCATGGATGACATCTGTATTGGACAGGCTTGTAGGAAGCATTCCTGAGAGCAGAATTAATGGGTATGTGTGTAATTATGACATACTGGGGAAGTGCTGACACAGCTTTGGTAAAGGAAAATCTGTCTCACAAACCACGGTGGAACTCCTGGAGGGATACAAAGAGCAGGCTGTGGGGCTGCTATGGCTGCCATAAGGTGGTGGACGAGTGTCCTCACCTCAGAGGCAGATTAAGCTTCCAAATAAACTGGAATAACAGCTGCCATGGGATAAGAGGCTAGTTCCTCATGTATTTATGAACTGCTTACAGGACAGAACACAGGGGTAGGCATCCCTGAGCTACCAATAGTCCATTTTCCCCGTGGCAGGAATCCAGCTGAGGCTTCCACGGTGGACTCATAACTCATCCAGAAAATGAAGTGATAGTGAAGAGTCAAAACCCACCAGCAACGCTAACTCCACCACCCTTAATATCCTCACCCTGTTTCCCTAAGACAGGGGCTGACACCGAGAGCTGGGGGGCGAGAAGGTGGTGGGTGAATTCCGACACAGACCCAACGGGGAGCGAACACGAAGCAACCACAAAGCAGCGCTGACAGCATGAGCAGCACCAGGCTGTGAACCCGCTCCTGTGCCGAGCCAAGGAGCAGCAGAGCCGCAGTGGAGAACTCCAGGAGATCATCAGCTCAGGGAGTACGGCTGTGGCCCCATGCAAACCCCACTGCCCCAGAGCTCTGCTCACCTCCCGCTGGGAAAAGATCCAGGAAGTGCAGCAAGGACCAAAAAGGGTCCAGATGAGCTTCTGCATTAAGGAGAGCTAAATCGAGTGGGCTGCTTCAGCCGGGACCAAGCTGAGAGGAGTGACACAGGGAGGGTCTGTAATGGTGAGTGAAGGGGCCAGGTGGGAGGAAGCTGCTGCTTTTTGCCCATCCAAAAAAAAAATAATAATAAGGATGGAGGGATACCACGAGGTGGCAACAAACACCAGGAGAAGGATGTTGGCCACATCCTCAGTTTTCTCAACTGGCTGACACCCAATAGACTCTCCGCAAAGCCCTGGCTTCTTAAGGTGGCTGCACCAGCAGGGGGGGTCTGGGAGGCTGCCTTGGGAAATGCCCCCTCCCCAACCACTGCCCCCAGCCCCACCAGGGACGCAGGCAGGAGGCTGGAGCTGTCGTGAGGACCCCAAGCACCTTCAGAGCAGAGCGGTAACCCTGTGGTGGTCTGAAGTGAGATATCAGGGGAGGGCACAAATAGTCCCAGGCATGTGTCAGAGAGACCTCTGAACACAGGTAGACACTGCTCTGGTTCACTACCCAGCCCTGCCCCCAGGCCCACCATCCACCGGTCCCAGTTGCAACTCTGGGGTACCACCCCAGTCTGGGCAGGGTACCCCCACCTCTGCCCATGGGCTGCCAGGCATTCAGTCAGCTCTGTTAGAGGTTTTCTCCATTGTCACCTCTACATAGAGAGAAACTGAGTCACGGGTGGGGATGGAGCCTGTGGTCCAAACCTGGGCCAGCGCAGGGGACACCTCTGGTTGTTCACACAGGGACACCTGGCCACCAGGAACAGACCTCACCCCCTGCCTGGGGCCTGGGGGCAACCAGCTCCCCTTTGTGCCACCACCACCCACCTACTGCCCCAGAGCACATATAGCACTGTTGTGCCCAGTGCACTGCCAGGGACAGGCCTCTGCTGCAGCCCCACACACAACACCCCACAGATTTGGGGGCATCTCTCCAAGCCCCTACATGCAGGGGCCCCGGGTCCTCACAGCCAGCTCCCTCCCACCCACATGGCTCTCACTCAGAGCAGAGCCACTTCCCTGCCACCCCAGCCCCCCTCGCTGCCCCAGGAAGGACACTGCTTGTGGGCAAGGAGTAAGTGGGGTCCAGTGTCAGGGGGTCCGGTGTCAGGGCCTCACCTGTGAGACACCTGAGAGCCCCTCAGGCTGGACATGGTCTCCTCCAGGTTCTGTCGAAGGTCCAGCACATTCTGCACCGTCCTCTTCCTCTGGGATTCTGGGTCTGTGGAGAGACAAGGCAGAGACTTTAAAGGGATGAATGGCTCCTGAGCCCCTCTGCCCACGGCTGTGCCCCCCAGCCCTTTCCCACACCCTTCTGCCTATGGCTGCACCCGCCAGCTCTGACTCTGCCTGCTGGGGACAAGGCAGGGCTGGCACCAGGCTGGAGCTGCACCACCACAAAATGCCCCCCCCCAAGGGTGCTGCAGGTTGGAATGGGGATGTCTGCTCCATGAAGGATGAGCTGGGCAGCGGCCAGTGGGGCCAGGGGTTTCAAGTTGGGCCATGGGACGCACACAGGTGACAGCTACAGTCAGGCAGCCCCGAAGCACTGTGACCTTCCTCCCTGGATCACACTAGAGCAGTCATCCTGGAAGAACATGCCCAAACCTGCCCCTGCATCCCCCAGGCCTTGAGGGTGCTCTGGCCAGGGGAGACACAGGAGGTGCAGCAGAAGGAGCCAAGGGGATGTCGGGCAACGGTGGAATCCAAGCCCCACTCCTGCCTCTGCTGGGGGAGAGGCAGCTGCTTCTATAGGGGGGTGGAGCAGCCAGTGGGCCTGACCCCTCAGCTCAGGCATGGCCCAGGGCTGGAAACCCCTGAGCTCCAGCTGCCCCGGGGCTTCTCTGGGTGTGCACAGCCACAGCACGAGCGTGCATGCACACACACAGATGTGCACTCCCCCAACCTGCATGTGTGCACACACATATACCTGCATCACAACCATCCATGTGCACAGATGTGCATATACACGCATGCACATCCACACACTTGTGCATACACACATGCAAACACATGCACACATGAAGTTGTGCACATACACCCATAGACATCCACAGACACACAGAGGGGTGTCACTCCTGGCACAGCCCTGGCAGAGCTGCTGGGCCAGGGGCCACAGCTCTAGCCCCCATGCCCCTGACCTGCTCGTGTCCCTACCCAGTAGCTAACAGTCATGCCATCGTGGCTTTGATCCCCAATTTCAAGCCTCTCAGCCACAGCTTGCCATCGAACTGCAGTGACAGCAGGCGCCAGGGATGCTGGATGTGGCTCCTCCTAATGTAACATGGCAACCAGCACTTCAGGATTTGCTACAGCACCATGTACGCTGCAGCGAGGTGGGGACCGAAGGAACAGCACAAGCACACACCCCAGCAGGCTCCCCACAACACCATAGCCATGTCACACGAGCAGGGCTCGTGTCCCATCATCCCCATCACACACCAACAAGGACATGCAGCAGGCAGCACCCATGGGTGATGCTGTCCCCCGGGCTCTGGTCACCGACCAGCCTGGGCAGGAGCACCTCAAACCAGTGAAGTGGCTCCATTTATGCATGACCCCGGAAGGTGGTGACGAGGAGCAACAGCCCTGATGAGACAGGTTAAACCAAGCAGGTTAAAGCCAGTTGTAGGGGAGGGTAAATGGGCTGGTGAGCCCACAAGGCACTCAACACAGCCAGCATACGTCACTGTGGAAGGAGGACCCCCAGCTGGGCATGTGTCCAACTGCCCTGGTCCAGCTCCCAGGACAGGGCTTAGCAGGAGGCACGTCGTGAGCTCATTATTCCCTGTGGCCTGTGCATGTTGGAGAAGTTAATCAAAGGCAACTGTGCCATCCACAAGGGTCTGCCCCAAAACCTCTAGAGCTGCAGCGTATCACAGGTGAGCCAAGGAGCGGGGATGAGGGTGGGGATGTGCGGGCAGCAAGGGCAGAAGCTCGGAGGGATGGAGCAGAGGAGGCTGCACACACCAAGCTGGGCTGCAGAGGGGGCTTGAGGAGCCTTTGGCACTAGAGGCCAGTGCCTGTCCTGCTCTGGAGCTAGGGACAGGGGGACTCTTTGTGGGGCAGGCAGGAAGAGCCATGTTGGCAAATCAAGAGTCACCTCAAAATTGCCAGGTTCTGTCCTTGGGCCACCTGGGAAGATGGATTGTCAGGCTTGAAACAGCAGGACAGAAATGTGAGGCTAAGGCCACTGCTGCCACACATACAGCATGTGGGGCAGTGGAATTTTCTGGAGGGGAGGTACATCCCCTTCTTAGGGAAGAGCAATAAACAACCACCAGAGTCCCCAGGTGGGTCCATGGAGGGAAGGACTCAGCACCCTTAGCTCCTGCACCCTGGCCATATCCAGTGGGTGCCATCCACTCTGACGGCACGTCCAGTGGGTGCCATGCGGCATGTCCAGTGGGTGCCGTCCACGAGCAGTGCTGTGTCCCTGGGGGCTGGGGCAGGTCTCCTGGAGCAGGATGGGAAGGAAGAGCCACCGTTGTCCCCTGGTGCCACCAGTGGGTCCCACCCTGCTGCCAGCCTGGCAGCATGGTCCTCCCCAGCAAAGCCCCCTCCCGAAAACACCACATCTGCCTCCACCACCACCACCTGCAGCCATTCCCCTGGGACAAAGCCCACACTTGGGCCTGACACTGCCTCCGCCCTGGGTGCCACTGCCAGCAGGGCTACTACAGCCACCCCTAGCCCGAGGAGCCCCAGGGATGGAGAGACCACTCGCTGTGTCACCAGGCACCTCGACAGAGGGGCTGCCACATACGTGTCACCTCCCCCTGCCTGCCCACTGCTGCTGGGGGGACAGCAAGGTCCCCCAGGGCACCCAAGGCACGAAGCAGCACCCAAGGGCTGGGTGCCTGGTGGAGGGCTGGAGGGTGCTCCAGCCCCAGCATTTCAGGGCAGTGGCACTGACCACCACCCCCAGCTTCACCTGCAGCACCCTTGGCCATCTGCACCCTGCACAGTTTGCTCCCCCAGCCCCCAGTATTTGGGTGACCATCCAGGTCACTCTAAGTGCTGGAAATGCCCCAGAAAAAGCAGTGGCTCTCTCCCGGGAAAGGGCCAACCTGAGGCTGGAGGAGCTGCTTGCCCACCTCTGGCACATGTCCCACTGCCAGCACTGAAATGTCACCACTTGTCCCTGCTGTGCTGGGCTGGGGCAATGACACCAGGCCCCCTGCAGTCTGTTTTCCAGGTGCAGCAAGGGGCCGGGGGCTGGCTGAGTCGCAGCATACCAGAGCCCAGCCAAAACCGGAGCTGCTGGGAGAGGCTGGAGTGTGGGAACAGCAGGAGCACACTGAATTCCTCCCCACATTGATTTAGCAAGCTTCTCGCAGCCAGATGTTTCCAGCTGCTGGAACAGGGAGCAGCAGGGATGGCTCAGTCTATGCTGTGGCAGGGTCAGACTGACACCCTGCTTTGGCATTCCCTGGGCAGCAACGCCTGGGACGTGTCCCCCAGTGTTCCCCACTCTGCCAGGGCTGCAGGCACAGTGTTCAGTGCCCCCTTCTGCCCCAGCTCCAGGCTGGCTTGCAGCCCCGGTCGCAGCTCCCCACTGCTCTCGCAGGGTCTGTCCTGCTGTCACAGAGCAAAGGGGGTGCTGGCTCTGGCCCTGTGCTCCCACAGCCTGGACACTTAGAGGAGGGCAGCCACAGTCCCCAAAGCCACTGCCTGAGTCACTGGCACCTTTTCTAGCCTGGGTCCAACCTGCCCTTGCCAGACTCTATCCTGTGCTTGGGCAGCTTCCCTTCCCCCGCCCTCCACCCCCCCAGCCCCCCCGCTGCTCCTTTCTCAACTGAGAGCTCTCACTCCTCTATTCAGCATCAGCAATCACAATATGGCTCCACTTTACACGTGGGGAAACTGAGGCACTGAAGCCCACCCCAATCACCCCATCACCTGCAAGCATTCTCCCGCACAGCCCCCATCACCTGGCTCTGTGTCAGCCACTGGGCAGTGCTGTCTGCTGTGTGATGGCAGACCAGGCACAGTGACCTGGCACTGTGGGTGCCCAGCTCACACGCTGCCCATCTCCCCATCTCCTGACCTGCAAAACCTGGGAAGCAGCAGGTACCATCGCCAAGAGAAGGAGCAACATTGGATGTGGGGCTGGAGGCAGGCAATGGGGGGAAAGAGGAGGAGGAGGAGGAAGGAGAGTGCTGTGCTCAGGGCAAGGTGCTATGGGTCTGACTGTAGTGGGCACTGCAGAGCCAGGGCTGGAGGAGACCGGGCAGCTCCAGGTTGTGCTCACATCCAGCCTTTCCCCGACATCTCCACGAGTTGGAGTGGCAGCTCCTCTGCTGCGCAGCAGGGCGCTGCCAATGTGGCAAAGTACATCAAGGAATGAGGAAATCAACTCCAAGCGGCTCGTGACAGCTCATGTCAAAGGAGTATGTGGCCAGCAGCTCCCACTGGGGCCAGGCAAAGCCGTGTCCATGGGACGCGTGTGCCCCACGTGCCTTGGCACAGAAGGCCCCGTGAGTGTGTGTTCACACCACCCGAGCGCTTGCTTGCACCACGCAACCGTCCATGTGCGGGCCACGTGGTGGCAAAACCCTCTCTGCCTGCAGCAAGGTGTGTGTGTGGTGTGCATGCCTATGCCTGGGCCCATGCACACATGCCCGTGTGTACACGTGCAGGCATGAGGACAGCAGCAGCCAACACCAACAACGGCACAGGCTGGGCTTGCATGGCTGTGCCCGTGTTCATACACTTGGCACGAGCGTGGCACTTGCACACACGTTTTCCTGACCCCGTCACCCAATCAGTCTCATTTCAGAAGATCAGACTTGGGAAGGACCCCTGGGTGACCCACTAAAGAATTTAATGGCAAGTGGGAATTGGCTATAAAAGACCCCCTCGGTGTTTCTGAGTCACTGCAGTGGGCTCCCGGTACAACAGTAGCCGCAACGCGTTTCCCCAGGTCGTGAAACATTTTTAACTGGTTGCTCAATTCCTTCCAGCACATTGAAAAATACACTAATAAATTCTGCAATAAAAAACCATTCTCCCAGGGCCGTGAGACTCCTCCAGCCCAGCCACGCTCCCCAGCTCCACAAACCCTCGCATGGGTACATGCTTCTCCCACTGCATGGCCTCAGCCCGGACTCCCAGCTGGGTTTATGAATGAATCAGCCCAGGCACTGGGATTTTTTTTCTGGTATTTTCCTCACAAACCCTTTGCTCTGGCACCTCGAGCCCACCACAGGCAGGCTGCCAGCCCCGGGGAACACCCCAGACCCCAAGCCTGGTGCAAACCTCGGTGAGCCCGGCGGGTTCCCAGCTTGCACCCTGCAATTTGGTTACCAGCACCTTGGCACGCTGACAGCAGAGTCTTTCCATATGGAGTAAAATGGCTTTATCTTGCATTTCTTACATCCAGCTCTGATTCACACTCTGGGCTGGCTGAGCAGGGGGATGGTCACAACCCGCAATCCTTCTCGCTGTGGCTTATTAATTCTCTTCCTCCCCTCATCAGCTACCAAGCAGGCTAAATGAGCAGCGGAGATGGCTAATGGGGCTCTGTAGGGTGACTGCCAGGTTCACAGTGTTCGCCTCCATCATCAGCCTCATTTTCCAGCCCAGCCCAGTCCCATCCCTGCAATCCCTGTTTGTTCCCCCCAGGGACTTATTAGGACCCCCCCAAAACCTCTCCTCTCTTTCTGGAGATGCCCCAGGGTACTTGGCTAGGCACAGCACGGCCTCCTTGCCCCCCTCACCCTTTCCTGCCAACCTGCTGCCTCACCCCATCAGAAGACAGCAGGTTCAATAGCACTCACCATCACTTAATTCACTTAATTGCTAGGGGCTTCTTGGTGTGAGCCAAAGGGTAGTTGCTAATCCTATGTCTCCTGCAGCAGTGGGTCCTGCTCCCCAAGAGGCAAGGACAGAGTTGGAAGCCCTGCACCCTCCAACACCCTGTTAACGTGGTACCATTGACCGGTACCTCTGAAGCACCCTGGGCAGACCTATGGGAAGAAGCATGGCCACCATCCTGTGGATGACAGCAGCAGCCCCGGGGCTGGCAGAGCCAGAGACACTGTTTCCCAGGGACATGGAGGCACAGCCTCCTGTCTGTGAGGACAAGGGACGTGCAGGAGGTGCTGCAGATACCTGAGGAGAGGTCCCTGTTCCTGACTGCAGCCAGGGCAGGCCAGGCTCCCTGCTTGCTGCCACCCTGCACGTAGCCCTGTGCAGTCTGTGGGGAGGAGACTGGATGCAGCCCAGCACGTCCCGCGCTTGCTCTTGGCAGAGGGAGGAAAGGCAAAGCAGGAAAAGTTGGGAGAGGCAAAGGAGTTACAGGAGGCAGCGCTGGCAGTCTCCAAGCCTCCTGAGGAGCACCAGTCCCACGAGGACACAGCAAGGGGAGGAGGGGTGAGAGAACCCTGGTTTGGCATGGCCACCCCACGTCTCACACCTTGCTGGACCCTTCTGCAAAAGAACATGACCCTGCAGGGGTCTCCAGAGGTGGCTGCACAGGGATAGGAGCCTCTTCCCGTGCGCACCCACTGTCCCCATCGCTGTAGCGGTACCCAGTGCAGGCTAGGGCACCCCCACACCGTGCTGGGAGGCCATCAGCTCCCCACTGGCAGGTGAGAGCAGAAAATCAGCAGCAGTGACAGGCCAGGACTTCAGCCGAATCAGCAATTCTGGGGTGATCGCTGCTGCTAAGCCTTGCAAATCGTTGCTCGTAACGAGGGCAGGGCTGAGAGACCAGGAGCCTGGACCCCGTCTTGCTCCAGCGAGCCAAGCTTTTAAAAGGGATTCAGACTTTCTCAGGCTACAGCAGCCATAAATCTACTTAATTGGGTCTCTCCTATACACAAGTTTCCAAATGAACCCACTGGAGATATCCAGACCGGGCCTCCAGCCCATTTGTGGGTTATTCTTTCAATGGACGCTGCGCTTGGCCCTGACCCACCCCACCTGTGTATCCGAACTACAGCAGTGAGAGCCTTTAGCTGCTCAACGCCCCACACACCCCATCTCCCACCCCTCTCCACTCCCCCACACAGACAAGACTGGGGGGCTCCAAATCCCCCTGTGTTGGGGCAAACCCTGCTCCTGTGCACAGCACCACACACTCTGCAACACAGCCACCTCCAAAGCTGCTCTGCAAAGCACCCGAGGAGCTGGGAGCATCCCAACACCCCTGGGCCCAGCATCACCCATCTCCAAAATAACCCAGAAGAAATATCCCCACAGTCTGGGAAGGAGAGGGGGTTGTGGATGGGCTGGATTCGTGCACTAGTGACACCCTGAGCCTCAGGAGAGCGGCACACATGAGAGCAGAAAGGTAGGGTGACACCAACTCCACAACTAACAGCCCCACAGCCTCAGGCACATGGAGATGGTGTCACTAGCAGTGACCATACCTGGGCTCTGTCCTAAGCTGGGGCTCTTGCAGAGTGGGGTCAGGTGGTCACGCAGCACTTTGTGCCTCAGTTTCCCCAACCCCGGGGTTTGAAGTTTCCCCTGAGTTTAGCGTTATTGGGGTGTGCCCAATAACTGCCCAACCTGGCCAGTTGCATCCAGCCTGGGGACACCAGGCCCTCCCCAGCGCCCCCCCACATGACACCGCTATGCAGCCACCAGCAGCTGTTCAAGGCAACGCTGCAGACCCTGCACAGAAAGAAGAAAGGCAGAAAAGAGGGGAGGAGACAGAAAAATCAAACCCAACAATCAACCCAAGGCAAGGCAGGGGATGCAGACAGCCCGGGTGGGGAGAGCAGTCGGCGGCAGCAGGTCCGTGCTCCCCACGCACCACCAGACACGGGTCGGACATTGTGGAAATTCAAAATTCCAGATGGCTCTTTTTGGGTGTTGGGTTGGTTTTTTTTTGTTGGTTTTTTGGTTTTTTTTTTGGCCTTGCCTCATTTCCAAGGCAACAAGACTCGCTGTCATCTGCTAGTTGCCATAGAGATTTCACCTGATTCTGCTTCAGCGGAAGAGAAAGCCAGGCAAGCTCACTGCTGCTGAGGAGCCACAAGCCACGACCGCCTCCGAACTTACTGGGAAGAGCAGAGATAAATGGGGCTTTATAAGACAGAGGCAATGGGCTGATTCAGAGGATCAAAGGAAGGAACTGTGGGTTTCTATAGCACAAATCAACCCTTCACTTAACTGCTTCGATGCCCTCCAGATGTGCCCTACATCTGGGGACATCACCAGCCCCCACTACAGGGTTTGCCTGGTGGAGGAGGGGGGTCACGGGCACAGGGGGAAATCCTGCACCCATGTCTGACTGTATCTCGAGGGCCAAACTGGGCTCCCTACAGGGATCCCATAGTGTGACAGTCACAGCCATGTTCTCCTTCCCATAACTACCCTCCCTTGCTGTGCCCAGCCCTTGGCTAGAGCCTCTCTGGCCCAGAGGACGAGCAAGGTGATGTGATGGGAGGATGGGGTGAATGCAGAAGCTGTCACAGAGGAGGGAGAGCCTTGGGCAGGGGTGGAGCTCAGCACGGCTGGCCTGCAAGGAACATGGGGTTAAGCACCACACACCCCCAAGGGAGCCACACACAGCCAGCCACAGGCAGTGTTTGTTCAGTGTTGGGCACTGGCACCACCTCAACAGCGCCGTTACTGCTGAGAAGCCTCATGTAGGTGGTGTGATGTCTGTCCACACCCCAAGCCTGGCTGCAGTACATGGATCACATTTGTTCCCTCAGGTCCTGCAGTGGCTTCACAACTGCCTGCCCCTCTCCCCAGCACGACTGAGCTGCCCAGGACTGGGCAGGTTGCCGGCACACAGGCCTGTACCATTGCATCTCTAGCCACATGTATCCATCCCCTTTCTTCTCCAGCTGGTCTGGGAATAAAATCCCAGGTGAAAACCCAGCACCCTGGGCATTCACAGGCTTCCCAGGAGCAGAGCAGCCACCCAGGCTCTAGAGCCCTCCAGTCTGTGACAGCAGCCCTTGGACTCGCAGTCAGATGGGAGTCAGCCTGCCATGCCCAGGGCTCCTGTTTCTTCAGGACATCAAACCCCTGAGGCACAGGAGAAGATCCCAGGCGCTGACAGGCTGCTCACAGGTGGAGTCACCCCCGGGTACAACAGGCAGAGGTGCCCACGCTCAGCCATCCCTGCTGCTCTCTGCCAGGTGCCCAGACCAGGTTTCTCAGAGCCAGGAGCCCTTCCCCTCTTCAGCCCATGTCCCCACACTGGGGCCCGTGGGGAAGGGCCTGGCTTGGTAGCTCTTGGCTCGAGTCGGCTCCGTTTTGCAGGGTGAACAGAGTCCTCAGTGGAGCCAAAGACCCCATTCCCAGCCAGAATACAGCCATGCTTGGAGAAGCTTTATATTCACAGAGACAAACAACTCACATTTGCTTTTTAACTGTTGGAATTGCACCCACTGGGACGGAGCGAACAGGGAGCCTTTTGTCCCCCTCGCCTTGTGACTGCAGGCTTTGTGCAGAGCAATGCGTTGCAAACACAATTCTCCCCGGCCTCAGCTGGGCTCTGGTAGACACTTGGTCTATGTGTCCATCACCAGATCAGCCAAAGAGCCCTCATGTGTCTCCAGCAAGAATGCAAAATGTCCTCATGGCTCCCCTGCCAGCCGCAGCCTGCAGAGCTGCCCTGTGCCGAGCTGCTCCTCAGAACCACCAAGACAGACCCAAAACGCAGCCAGTGCTGGAAGAAAGCATTAGCTCTTCACCTTGCCTGGGAAATGAAAGTTGCAGGAGGCTGTGTGCAGCAGAGCTGCTCACTCAAGGTACAGCTGGCCTGGGAGCAAGGGAGAGCAGCTCCAAGCATAGAGAATCCCAGCACAGCACAAAGGGGCACAAAGACCAGGTCACCACGAACCTCCTGCTCAAGCCACCTCCCAGACACGGGGCCTCTAGAGACCTCCAGCCCATCACCAAGCTGAATATCAAAGCTAATAAGGTGCTCACCACGCTGCTCAGAGGTGCAAGGGACAGCCTGTCCAGAGCAGTGTCCTTGATGACACTGAACCCATGGGCTGAACCCATGCCCTGGCCCACCTGTGCTGCCCAGGATGAGCTCCAGAAGAACAAGCCCCCTGGGGTGCTGCTCTCCTCCAAATCCCCAGCCTCATGGGGGATTGGCACTTACGAGCTCTCTGCAAGGCCACGGAGATGCCAGCCTGTGACCAGATCCCAGAGAAGGTCATCAGCCCTTGCACAAGGGGGTCCCCCAAGAGCACCTGGAGGTAGGGCAGGAGGCTGCCCACCTCAAGCTCCCCCACCCCAGGGGAGCAAACCCAGCTTAAATGAGTTCCAGGCTTAATAGTGGATCTATTGTTGCCACCTCCCACGGGATGAGAGAGACAACCATGGCTATTTTTGCTTCCATCTGGGGAATCATTTCCCTCCAATTGCCACGATGCTAATTTTTAAGGCTGATGATTAATTGATGTCAGGCTCATTATGGGGCCAAGAGATCCCTCTTCCCCAGGAGCCCCAAGGACGGGGGAACATGTTTTGACAGATGTCGGTCAAACCGCATGTGAGTGACATCCTAACAACAGCAGAAAATAGGAGCCATTACCATGGAAAGCTCTGGAAATGGGAGGGAAGTACCTGCACGTGACCCCAGCACCCTTCCCCGCACCCCCCCTAATCAGCCCTTCACGCTCTGCCCTGACAGCTACCAGGGTTTTGCTCCCAGCGATAAACAGCCATCGTTCAAGCTGGTGTCGGGGGGACGGGGATGGGTAATTGAATCTGCTGCCTGCAGCGCGGGCAGCGGGGAAGGCTCAGCCTGTCTTCTCCCCCCAGCCCAGCCTCGCAGGAGGGCCAGGTACCAAATGCACTCTGGCACCGGGCACAGCAGCCTGCAGAGCTGGGGGACAGCCTGCTGCACACCCGACCCCCAGGACCCTGCAAGGGCCAGGGTCTCCCTTCACCTGCATTTCCTGGCAGTGGGGTGGGCAAGCACTGCCAGCAGCGGGGTGCTGGAGGGTGCTGGTCCTACCAGGCACCAGGGCAAGATTCACCCCCTGAAAATTGTAGCAGCATCTGCCTTAGCAACCCAGGCAGAGCTGAGGACCGACGTGCACGTTGTACGTTTGGGGGTGCCAATGGTGCATCCCCCCAGCAGCGCTGCCCAGGTGACATTCATACTGAAGCGAAGCCACCACACTGTCCCAGGGACCAAGCATCACACAATGAATGGCAGATCTGGGAAAGGACACGGTGGCTCCAGCAGTGACACACCGAAATCCCGCCTTCATCCCCCTGACACTCCATGCAGCCAACGGGAACCAGCGGCTCCGTGGCCCTGTCCAGAGCTGGGATAAGCACCTGGGTAACTCAGGGAAGAGCCTGAGCTGGCCCACATCACTGCAGGTGAACCTCACTCTCCTGTCTCCCCCCCCGCCCAGGACCACTCCCCACTGCCATAAGGGAAGGTAAGTCATAGTACCAGCAGAACACTGCCCACCCCATAAACGCTGGCTTTATCTCTGCTAGCACCATTGCCTCCTCTGGATCTGCCCCAGCGAGGCACCTTTCCCTCCACAGAGCTGGAAGCAGTGTCAGCCCCATACACCCCTCTCCCCATACTATAGCCCCCCCAGCCTCACTCCTCCTGCAGCCCCTAGAGCTGGCACAGGGGCTGCAGCGACACTCGGGTTTTCACCCTGCCTCCTCGCACTGCTGCCCACCTCCCCTTCCTGAGGAGATGCCGGGTTTCCAACAGGAAGGGCAGCAGTATCAGTCTCCTGCCATCCGTCCTCAGCACTGCCAAGCCCTCCACCAGCTCTCTGGAGTCCACGCTGCTGATCTGCTGCTGCTATTATTATGAACTTGGTTTAATTGCCACGCAGCACCTCGAGCACCCTTCAGAGGGAGAGGGATGGATATGAATAAATTGTCTATTCTTAGCCCTGACGGTTCCATCTCGGGAGCACAGGGGCGAGGGCTTGGTGTGCTTGGCAGCAGGACCCACACCATCCCCCAGCTGCTTCCCAACCCTGTCCCACCTCTCCCAGCACCCTCGGCGGGTCCTCACCACCAGGAAAAGCTTTTCTTGAGCAGCAGTTGTGCTTTCCGACCAAAGGTGATTCTCAGAGAGAAAGATGCTGTCTCCTTCAGGAAATCCACGTGTGCCACAAGAAGGAAGGTCATATTTGGGAACAGAAATCTCTGTGTCAACACTATGGAAACAACCACTTGGTCCCTGCTCTTCTGCCTGGGACCCCAAAGCCCACTGCACCCCTGCCCAGGCGCCTCAGTGGGGCTGGGGAACAGCAGGGAGGAGGAGTAGTCTTCACCTTCACCCATCGCCTGTGTCACATGGAGGGGCTCTGACATGCTTTAGGACTCAATGCAAAGAATGGCTATTCCATCACACGAGTCCCAATTTTACTGTGGGCTCAGCAGTGCCAGGGATGGGCAGGGCAGAGACTACTCTCAAAAAGGCATTGACACTGGCAGGAAGAATTTTCAGTGAAGCATCCCAGCTCTCCACCATGTGCCAGCTCCTGCCACCACCATCACCACGCACCCACCAACAGCAAGGGCTGAGTGACCTGCAGTGACAGCAGCCACTAGCCCCCAGGCACATTGGCTCACTCAGACACTAAACAGGAGAGCGGTGCCTCGCCATTGCACTGGGGTTTGAAGGCGAGCCGCATCCTGTGTGCTGCATGAACCATTTAAGTATGTTGAGAGCCGGTTGAGCTACACATTCTAGCCCAGACAGTTTTGGATCCCTGCCCTCCCCCACCCCCGCCATGCTGGAGACGATGCCCTTCCCCACGCCCCTAAAGTGCCAAGCACAGGGCTGTCCTCTGGCAGTGCCCAGAAACACAGCCCTCCAAGGATGGCACGGTGGGGTCTCCAGCAGTCAGGGTTTATCCCCTCTAAGACATCCCACCTCAACACAACGGCTGCCTGTGCTGGACAAGCCCCCTCCACCGTGGGAAGAAGTGTTGCAGTGTGCTCCGAGCTCTTCTCCCCACGTTTGCTCTGGGCCCGTCCAAGTCCTGCTAACACTCAGCTCAGAGCTGCGGCCGCTGCGGGGAGAGCGGAACCAATACTACAGCCCGGGGGGAAGCGTCAGCCAAAAGTCACTCAAACAAGGAAGCGATTTGTCTTTTTCCTGGCTGCACTTCCCCCTGACAAAGGAGCTTGGAGCAGGGAAGTTGCTTGGGATCACAGGCGGCAAAGTGACCGAGCAGCCACCGACCCCAGTGACAGGGAGCACCCACACCAGCAGCCTGAGAGCTAAAAGAGAATTGGGGAAAAAAAAAAAGGGATGAAAAAAGAAACACCATGTGACCCCTCCCTCGATCCAAGCCAGGCATCACATCCAACAGTTCTGAATATGAAATACGCACAACGAGCTCCAGCGAGTAATTAATCCCTTCAGGAACACTGTAAGTGATTGCAGACAGTTCACCAAGAAAAAAAATAACATTGGAAAGTCATTGAAAAAATTACCATAAAATGTTTCTTTTTCTGCTCCAGTATGAAATACAATGAGATCTGCCACAAGATCTCTCTGCTCTGCAAAATGCAAAGGAGCTAGATTTAAGCTGGTTTTCTAACAACACTCAATCTACCTGCCAAGCTGGCAGCCATGAGGAACCAGCCCAACCCTGGCGACAGCAGAAGAGCAGTGTCTCCAACACGATGCTCAGCTCTCACCTCGGCAGCAGTGGAGCACACCAGGAGAGGATTTCTGCCTTTCTGTGCTTTGTCCCCTGCATTCACAGTACCCTTGGCCATATCACCCATACAAACTCTCCAGATGACTTTTTGGGCCAATGTTAATGGCATGGCCTTCAATGAGGCCAAGTGCCAGGTCCTACACTTGGGCCACAACAACCCCATGGATGGCTACAGGCTGGGGGCAGTGTGGCTGGAGCTGCCTGGCAGAAAAGGACCTGGGGGTGCTGGTCGACAGGAGGCTGAACATGAGCCAGCAGTGTGCCCAGGTGGCCAAGAAGGCCAAGGGCATCCTGGCTTGCATAAAAAATAGTGTGACCAGCAGAAGTAGGGAGGTGATTGTCCCCCTGTACTCAGCACTGGTGAGGCCACACCTTGAGTATTGTGTCCAGTTCTGGGCACCTCAGCACAAGAGAGATCTCGAGGTGCTGGAGCGAGTACAGAGGAGGGCAACAAAGCTGGTGAGAGGCCTGGAGAACAAGGCTTATGAGGATGGATTGAGGGAGTTGGGGTTGTTTAGTTTGAGGAAGAGGAGGCTGAGGGGAGACCTCATCACTCTCTACAACTGCTTGAAAGGGCACTGGAGAGAGGTTGGTGCTGGTCTCTTCTCACGGGCAATGAGCGACAGGACAAGAGGGAATGGCTGCAAGCTGCAGCAGGGTAGGGTTAGGCTGGACATGAGGAAAAGATTCTTCACAGAAAGAGTGGTCAGTCAGTGGAATCAGCTGCCCAGGGAGGTGGTGGAGTCCCCATCCCTGACTGTGTTTAAGAGCAGATTAGATGTGGTGTTGAGGGATCTGGTGTAGAGGAGAACTTGCAGAGTAGGGCTGATGGTTGGACTTGATGATCCCAGGGGTCTCTTCCAACCTAAATGATTCTATGATTCTATGACTTTTGCAGGTCAGAAGTACTGGAGGTGCCACCAGCACCAGGTATAAATCCAGCGGATGGAGCAGGAGGAGCCCTCCTGGTGATGAGATTCTGGGCTCCCTGGTGATACTCAGCTGGGCAAGTCAGCTTCCCTCACCCGACCCCATCCCCTCTCCATCCCCCTGCTCCCTATTGCCTCCATCTCCTTCAGCATTAAGCAGCCTCTAGCTGGAGGGCAAAGAGCAGGATGGCTCTGATTTGGGCCAAATTCCGTCTATTTCACCCAAAGCCCTGCCTCTGCTGGGTGCCATGCAACCATCGCCCTAGCCCTGCACACCCGGGCAAGGAACCACATCTGTCCACATCTGCCCTGGTGTAAAGCTACTGCACACAGGGGACCAGCCCCACCAGCCCCACAGACGACCATCTGGAGGCACAGTGGCATCTGTGAGGGGTCTGTGTCCCCCCAGCCAGAGCCCCCTGCCCCCGGGGAGCACAGACCCCATCAGAGTGAGGGGGGAGTTAAAGGGCACAGCAGTTGCCTTTCACTTCTATATCTCCATGGCATTTTTCAACGAGCAGCTTCTACTTGTAAAACTGGGGGTTATTAAAAAGAGCATTAGGAAATTCATTTTCTCCTGACAATAAAGTGACTTCAAATTAGTTGGAATTTTAAAATTAAAAACATACCCTGAACTTTCACTTCCACTTGAGATCACTCTGGTTTTGAAAACAGACCTTTTCCCCCGTGTCCTCTCCTGGGCTTTCCCCCTCTCTCTTGTTCTCTCCTCACCATGTTTCTGTTTAAAAATTCATCAGGCCAGGGAAAAATTCTGGGGCAGGAAAAGAGGGAAACAAAACCAAACCAAAAACAAAAAACAACAACAACAACAACAACAAAAGGCAGAAGAAACTGTGGCTTTTGCAAACCCATCTCCACACAGGGGAGAAGCAGAGCTCCAGACTTCCCTTCCTCCTCTTGGAAAGCAAGAGGTGCTTAGAAGGATGAGGGAATATCATATATTAACCAACCTCCCACACACCCCCAGCGGCAGCTACAGCCTCACTGACCCTCCAGAGCCCTCTGACCCTCCCTGGGCTAACGCTGCTGCCCCAGCGCAGCAGCCGGCCTCAAATGGGGAAAAGGGGATAGATGAGCCAGGAAAACCACCCTGTGTGTTGGCATGAGGCACAGCTCACTCCGGCACTGACCTGGCTGCTGCTCCCAGCTGAGCTCGCAGAGACCTGAACAGCTCATAACAGAGACCTTGCTCCAAAAAGCCAAGTGCCCAAGCATGTCCAGCTACAGTGTGGCTCCACGCCGGATGCTGGCTGATAGGAGGCACATCCCACATGCAACGCTGATCTGGGGAGACTGAGATGTACCCAGACACGGTTACTCCACAGCAAGGTCACTCCCGATGCTAGTACACCATGCCTGGCGGCTGCGGTTGCCAAATGCGCAGCGGTGCTGAAGGGGCAGGGCCATCCTGCGGGCCTGAGCATCCCCACAGTGTCAGGGGTGGCTCCCAACCCAGGCTGACCCCTTCTGCAGCACCAGAGCTTCCCCACTACAACATGGATTTCAACGACAACTCTGCACAGGACGTGGGTAACCTCTGCTTAGGAGCGAGAGCGCTCCACAAGGGGATGAAAAGCTATATGGAAATGGAATATCATTACCATGATCTCCTTGGAAACATCCCATAGGAGCAAGTTTCTCTTTCTCCTTCTTCTCTCCCGCCATGTGCATGAATTCTGGCACCCTGTGTGTCACTTGGCGTTGCCTCAGCACTGTGGGTCCAAAATGCAGGCGTCTGACTTCTAAAGCCATTGTCTGGGCTGTGCTATTGAGCTGCAAAACGTGGATGGTTTGGGATGGAAAACAGGCATCTCTTGCAATACAAAAAGAAGCTGGCAACCCAGATTTCATTTGTCTTTGAAGCTATAGAGAGTCTCAACCAAACAAAATTTGCTTTACTCCCACAAAGGGAACGAGAATCTCAGCAACAATACAAATCAGCACCTCTGCCCCCTGACCGCCACGACGAGCAAACCAAGAGCAGAGCGAAGGGGAGCCCAGCTTCGCCCCACCAGTCACCCCCGCAGCGTGGAGGGGCTGGTTTGGGAGAGCAGCACAGCAGCATTGTACGCCTTCACACGCTCCACTGGGGAACGCGAGACTGGAAAAGCTGCCTTGCAAACCCACTCCTGAATCGGAGCTCTGGGCTTCCCTCCTCCCCACAGGCCATCACGCTTTGCAAGTGCTCACACAGCTCGTTCAAGGCAGGAAGATCTTCAGGAACCCCAAGAGTTTCACCAGTTTTAGCACAATGACTATTTGCTGAGGAAATCACCCCGGAAAATTTATTACTTTCTATTTACTTTCCAAAGTAAGAGGGGCCGGGACGCGCAGCACAGAGCAAACAGCAGCTGAGCTGGGGTTTAATCCTGCCCCCAGGTTATGGTGCTTTCCCCACGACTAAGAAACTATCTGCCACGCAAATTCCGCTTGCAAAGGGTTTGCATGGCAGCTTTAAAACCCCAACCTCCAGGCCCAGCTACACACAGCCCCGAAAGCATCTCGCGGGCTCCGGGAAGAGATTCCCTCACTCATCCCCCGTGCTGCTTTATGAGCGGGGCCGTTCCCCTCCCCTTGCAGAAACCGGCCACATGTTCTCCATCTGGGAGCAGATGCCTACGAGCCAATAAGTTCAACTTGGAAAACTAACTGAAAATAGCACAAAGTTTCTGAGTGCTCTACAGACCGTGGCCGGATGATGGATATTAATGCTCCGGCAGTACTGGGACACCGCTTGGCACAGCAAAAGCACAGCTAAAAGGGTTCAGGGAAATGGAAGGGAGATGGCTGAAGGTGCTGATGCCTGAGCATCTGCTTTCTCTCAGATGTTCTTGCCTGTGAGGAAGAAGGGTCTTGGTCTGCTGGAAAAATCAGTCCCCAGACTGCTGCTGTGCTCAGCCTGGAGTATTGAAGGACACCAGCCCTATCCTGCCCACATCCCTGAAGTCACTGGGAGAAATTCAGTTCCTCAAGGTAAATCCAAACAGCCACAGGGCTGCTGGAGCTCTGTTGGGCTGTAGCAGCTCCCTCGTGACTGTGCAGACTGGGGACGGTGGCCCTGCCTCTTGTTCACACAGGGCCAAGTCCTGGAGAGAAAGGCTGAGACACCACAGAGGGCAGGAGCCCAGCTGTGCCTGCAGCACCACCAGCCCAGCACCGAGGAGCAGGATGTCTGGGGTTTGCTTTGACCTCCCTGTGGGGTCAGCATGCAGCCAGCTTTTGCGTGCGTTTGACCACTTGATAGTAGGAGACAGAAGGCTCAGACAGTGATATATCCAGCCTCAAATCAACTGAGGGTGAGCCATCAAAAGGGAATTTGCCAAAAGACTGATGTGTGATGATCTGTGAGCCCCCAGCTACGTTCAGCCTGAGGCACAAAGACTCAGCCCTGCACCTAGGAGCAAGGCAAATGCCAGTGCTTCCCTTTGGCCAGAGATCACACAATGTGTTCTTCAGGCTGAGCAAGATTTAAACCCCACACCAAGTCTATGTGCATGTTATTTGGGAGAGAAAACATCACTACAAGGAGCCAACGAGACCCTTGCATGCTGGCACCTCTGCTCCCAGGACACCTTGCCCGTAAAATGGTCTGGAAAGGGACTTTTAAAGGCCATCTAGTCCTACCCCACCTGCCATGAGCAGGAACATCTTCAACTGTATCACATTCCTCAAAGCCCTATCCGAACTGACCTTGAAAGTTTCCAGGGAAGGGCATCCACCACCTCCCTGGGCAACCCAGGAAGCATTTCACCACCTTCATTGTGAAGAAATTTCTTCCTTATATCTAGTCTAAATCTCCCCTTTTTTAGTTTAAAACCATTACCTGGTGTCCTACCACTACAGGCCCAGGATCCAACACATGGCCTGTCCAAGAGAACTCCAATTTCCTGGAAAGGTTTTAGTTACATTTTCAAGTGACCCTGGGAGTCCACAGGAGGTGCAGGAATGCAGGGCTGCCCTGCCATCTTCCACCATGCCTGGTGGCTGGAGCAGCAACAGGGACAATCCCAGGAGCTGTCCCCATTGACTCCCCACTACGGCCTGATGTCAGTAGCCTTGTCCTGACCTGACCCAGCTGGACAGGGAAGCAACACACCAAGCACCAACTCAGCAAGACTCAATTAGCTCCCACCTTTCGGTCTGTAGCCCCATCAAGCCCAGTGAAGCCCAGCTGCAGCAAGAGGCCAACTCCTTGGGGATTGGCACACGCCTCTCCGGGCTCAGAGCAGCAACATTTTGGGAACACTGTCCCTCTTCCCTGCTGGGATGGGAAGGAAGCTGCTCTTCATTATTTCTCTGGCTTTAGCTCCACACATTGGGAGTTTGGATCTCTCTCCTTGTCACAGTGCAAGTCCAGAGGCTAAATAGTAGCTGGCTGCAAAAGGCCATGTCTGGGTGGCCATGGGTCCTGCACTTGTGGTGGCCACAATGCCCATGGCCCTGCATCAGTCCTGCCCCGGCATAGCCAGACTGTCCCAGGTCCCAGCCACAACCTGTCAAATGCCTCTCTCTCCTCCTGCTTTTAACACGGGGCAGGACTCAGTTGTCCTCTCTCCTGCAAAGCAGCGCTCTCACCTCAGAGCCTGCCAAAATGCCCCCACCTTGCCCAGCCCCACTGCTGTCAGGCTTCTTCATGGCACCGTACTCTCCCCTGCAAAGCCTTCTCCAGCTCCTGAGCCACCAAGGCTGGGAAAAACGTCGGGATGCGGGAGCAGGTGCCTGAGAGGCTGACAGCACGTCCCCTGCAGCACCACACCAGGAACCGGCCAGGGAGGCACTCTCCCATCGAATGGCCCTCAGCGTGTTTTCTCCCAGCCCTGGCTCACCTCAGGGAGCTCCCCCACCACAGCAGTCGATGCGAATTAGACACTATCTGCTCTTCAACTTGTTTGCATCAGCTTGGAAATACAATGCCAAGTCAGAGATAAAGGGAACTGGAAACAGCCCGGCAGCATCTAACGCTTCCAGCCCAAGGGGTTCATTAAAGAGATGAATTTCAACATCACAGGCTGCAGCCCAAACAGCAGGTTCTTTCACCTTGCTCCCCAAGCACATCCCTCCCTACAGCACCCACACCTCCCCACGCACCCTGTGAAACTACGAAAGAGAAGGGCTACTCTCCATGGGGTGCGTTCTACAGAGCCCAAACTCTGCTCACACGTGAAGGGGCCTCTACCACAATCCCCACAAAAGGCTGACAGTGTCCTGCCAAGGCCAGGGCATTGCAACCAGCTGACACCCCCCCCCCAACCCCTCACAGCTAGGAGAAACACCAGGGTAAACTCCTTTTTGTGTCAATGCAGGCTGGCACAGGACCAAGACGTACCCTACGCCGACATGTGGCAAGCCTGAGACGAGGATACTGCACATGGGCAACAGACATGTGATTTTGAGAAGTGTCTCATCAGTGAGTTATTCTCAGCCCACGGCTACGCCGAGAGCTTGCACGGCTATAAATAGCCACCAAGGGAGCTGTACCTGAGTCGCAGCTCTGAGCATCCTTCACGGCTGCTCGCTGAACCAGGAGAGCCAGGCTCAGTGCTGGGCTAGGGCAGGGGGGACACCACAGTTCCACTGAAAAAGGGCAGAGGTGTAACCTTCACTAAAGCACAGCTTTACCCACTCTGGGCTCCCAGTAGAGCCAGTAAGGACTGGGTTTGGTCAAGAGTACGCACTTCATACAGGCACCACTGAAGAAGCTTGGCTGGCTGCAGCGCCTTGTTGCCAGCTTTGTCAAACCTTGTGACAAAACGCGCCAGAGGTGGGACATGGAGCAACCCCAGATCCCAACCACCCAGGCTGGTGCCCAACAGAGCTGGCACTAAAAATAAAAGCGGTTCAGGCTTTCCCTCGTGCTAGGGTCACGGTGCTGCTCTTCTGCCATGCTGCAGTCAGGGCACTTCCTCTTCAGCTCACACACCAGAGGCTTCAGCACCCACAGCACGGCTCTTCCCATTTTCCTGGCTCGCATGAGAACTACCACAACCTCGGGCAGCTTCACTGAAGTCCAGAGGACCTCAGCCCACAACCCATCCTCACCACTGCTCACCATTGCACAGGAAAGGTTCTCATCCCGCTGGCGAGCCCAGCTGACCAGCCAGCAGAGTGAGCATGGAGCCCAGCCCTCCCACCATGTCACCTGTGGCTGGGAGTCAGGCTCACAACCTGCCGAACCACAGCTTCATGAGCACAGCAGAAAACCCCCAGTTCCAGTTCCCAGCTGAAAGTCATCTCCTGGGTACCCTTTAGAAGGTCCTTCCTGGCCAACTCATCATCTCCTCCATACCCACTCTGACACTGGGCAAGATAGAGCCTGGAGGAAAGGTGAAAGACACAGTAGCCCTGCCTTTACACCTTCAGAAACTAATTCCTGGATATGCCATAAATTCCCTCTGCAATTCCAGGGAGATACTTCATGCCAGACCTTGCAGGTATGTTTTCTACAAGAGGGCTGAAAAATGCTCAGCTCTTGAGGAGCAGGAGGGCTCTAGGACAGAAACAGTGAGGCTGACCCAAAACCCAGGAGGGATGTGGAGTGAGTAAGCACCACCAATTCCCACACCAGGTAGCTGTGGAAACACTGTTCTCTCCACAGCACTCTTACTCATTCTCGAAGGAGGAGACACATGTCCCTGCTGCAGGACATGCCAGCGTTTCGCTGGGTGGCACAGGGGGACGTGCCAGCCCATGCTCTGCCCAGACAGCACCTCCAGGGAGCTCACACGCCACGCTGGCCCCTGCATCAGGGCCACGAGGCTTTTGAGCCACCTCCCTGCTGCCAGGCTGCTCCCAGGAGCGGAGAAAACCTCCTCCCAGGCACGCTGTGCTCGTACTAAGCTCCCCAACGAGTATTCCAGCAGCTCCTTCCAGTGGGAGATGAATCTCAGCCCTTCTTCTGAATTAATAAAAAATACATTACTGCCTCGATTGGACTAGACAAATAACAGTGTAAGGAATGAAAGAAACACTTGAGTGAAACAAAATGTGGAAGAAATGGATTAGAGGAAAGAGGAGCAGAGCAGGGGGTGTGCTGGGCACTGCTCCTCAGCATCACACCCGCCTCGACACAGGCACATCTCCATTTGCACAGCTTCTAATCTCAGCCCTGCAATGCAGCATCCCCTGCCTTCCCAGCTCCCCTCCACGCTCGGCTCCCAGCTGCAATGCAGCAGCGTGGGAATGCCCTGCTCCCCCTTCGCCCCACATCCCTCTGCAAGGCCATGCCCAGTCTCCCCAGGCCGTGCCTTCCCACCCTCACCACTTCCCATTCAGAGAACCAACAACCCCTCGTCTGGCTCCCCCAGGAGAGCCGCTTCACACGCCTGGAGGAGGACGTGATTTTGCAGGGGATACAGCAGAATCAGGTTGTATCTGATCTGCCATGCTCTGTGTCCCCACAGCTCCCCATGAGACACCCTCAAGGCACGAAGCCCAGAGAGGGTGAGAACTAAACTAGCCCCGAAGGACAGAGCCATCCCTGCTCCACCCACCAAGTGGATCCAGACTCAGCAGCTTCACTACCAGGCTCGAACCACAACTGTCACCATTACCAAAAACAGTGTACACAAGACCCTGGGACACTGCTGCCACGACACACACAGGACACCAAATGCCACGTGCACATTGGCACAAAGGATGCTCTGGACCAAACAAGTGACCAGTGTGGAGGATGGGTCAGAAGGTCCACCTGACTCTGTGGAGCCAGGCAAGTGGTCTGGGCTGACCCCGAGAACCACAGCCCTACAGAAAACCAGCTGGTCCCCCCCAGGCAGGGCTGCAACTCAGACAGGACACACATGGGCTGGCACTGGGGCTGGCATCACTCACAGGTCAAGCACCTCAGAAGATGCATGCTCTGGCTCCACACTGTGCTGGAATGAATGCTCCCCTGCACAGCAGGCAGGAGCATCAGCCAAGTGCCATCCACATATTTTCTCAGTGGACAAATCATAGAATGGTTCGAGTTGGAACAGACCTTAAAGATCATCAAGTTCCAACCCTCTGCCCTGGGCAGGGACACCTCCCACTAGAGCAGGTCACTCAAAGCCCCATCCAGCCTGGCCTTAAACACTTCCAGGGATGGAGCATCCACAACTTCTCTGGGCAACCTGGGCCAGGGTCTCACCACCCTCACAGGAAAGAATTTCTTTCTAGTATCTAATCTCAATCTCTCCTCTTCTAATTTAAAGCCGTTACCCCTTGTCCACTACACTCCATCACAAAGAGTCCATCTCCAGCTCTCCTGTAGCCCCTTCAGATACTGGAAGGCTGCTCTAAGGTCTCCCCAGAGCCTTCTCTTCTCCAGGCTGAACAAGCCCAGCTCTCTCAGCCCGTCCTCCCAGCAGAGGTGCTCCAGCCCTCTGATCATCTTCATGGCCTCCACTGGACCCATTCCAGCAGGTCCACATCCTTTCTGTGCTGAGGACTCCAGAACTGGGCACAGCACTCCAGGTGGGCTCTCATGAGGGCAGAGTAGAGGGGTAGAATCACCTCCCTCAACCTGCTGGCCACACTTCTCGATGCAGCCCAGGATGGGGCTGGCTTTCTGGGCTGCCAGTGTGCACTGCCAGCTCATGTTGAGCTTCTCATCCACCATCACTCCCAAGTCCTTCTCCTCAGGACTGCTCTCCAACCACTCTCCACCCAACCTGTATTTGTGCTTGGGACTGCCACATCCCAGGTGCAGGACCCTGCACTTGGTTTGGTTGAACTTCATGCCATTTGCACTAGCCCACCTCTCCAGCCTGTCCAGGTCCCTCTGGATGGCATCCCTTCCCTCCAGCACGTCCACTGCACCACCGAGCTTGGCGTTGTCTGCAAACTCACTGAGGGTGCACTCAGTCCCACTGTCCGTGTCTCCAACAAAGATGTTAAACAGCACTGATCCCAGTACCAACCCCTGAAGAACACCACTCGTTACTGGCCACCACTTGGACATTGAGCCGTTGACCACAACCCTGTGAGTGCAGCCATCCAGTCAGTTCCTTATCCACCAATGGTCCACCCATCAAATCTATGACTTTCTAGTTTTGAGACCAGGATGTTGTATGGGACAGTGTCAAACACTTTGCATAAGTCTGTTGCTCTGCCCTTGTCCACCAAGTCTGTGGCAGTATCATAAAAGGCCACCAAATTTGTTCAGGCACGATTTGCCCTTGGTGAAACCATGTTGGCTGTCTCCAATCACCTCCTTGTTTTCCAAGAGATTCCAGGAGGATCTGCTCCATGATCTTACCAGGCACAGAGGTGCGACTGGACAGCCTAGTTCCCTGTGTTTTCTTTTTATCTGTTTTTGAATAGCAGGGTAACGTTCCCCTTCTTCCAGTCAGCAGGAACCTCACCAGAATGCCATGATTTCTCCAATTTGATGGAAAGCAGCTTAGCAATTTCATCCACCAGCTCCCTCAGGATCTGTGGATGGATTTCATCAGGTCTCATGGACTTATGCACCTTCAAGATCCTTAGGTGGTCTTAAATCTGATCTTCTACTGCGGGCAGTTCTTCTCAGAGTCCCTGTTTTTACCTTCCATGACTTGAAAAAATATGGAATGCTTCACAAATTTGCATGTCATCCTTGTGCAGGGGCCATGCTAATCTTCTCTGTATTGTTCCAATTTAGTATGTGTGCTGCCAAGGTGAGCACATACTGAGTTTGGGGGCAAGATACAGGCTGTCACTGGAAAATCCCCACTGGAACAGCCATTTTCAGGCCCTTTAGAGGAGGAATTTGTTTCAGCAGCGCATCCTCAAATACTTTTGTCTTCAGGTGTTTACTCTGCTCCTTTTCCTGGGGAAAATTTGAAAGACAAATCTGGATTTTACTTTCTTTAGCACTTTTTCTGCACTGCCACTACCACTGGGAACGTGGCACATCCCAAACAGCTTCAGCAGAAAGCTCTGGGACCCTTGGGTGATGTTTCCAGACCTTCTCCCCAGTCACTGCAGCCATCTCAGCTGGAGAGAGTAGACATCTACTCTTCACAGTCAGCCCCCAGAAGAAGGCTTAGGAGCAACATGACCAAGAACCTCTCCCCTTTCTCCTCACCCCTACACCAAATACAGGAGTCCAGCCCTGCAACCAGAAGGAGATAAATCCCCACTCCAACAACCTCGTCACACAAGCACCATCACACGGGGGCCTTAAGAAAGAAATACCGCTAGTGTGACAGCAATATCAGGACAGCCGCACCGCTTTACGAGGCAATAACCCACTCCCATCACTGTGAAGAGCTACTTGGTCTCTGACCTCCTTACAGTCTCCTGCCAGAGAGCCTGACTGGTGCTGCACAGCGCTGCAACAGGCCCGTTAGCACTTAATTCAACAGTCAGGAAGGCCATGGGGCAGAGGAGGTAGGAAGGAAGGCCGTGGGGCAGAGGTCTTCCCTGTAATCCCATACCACATGCTTGGCCAGCAAGGACAGTTACCAGGCAGGGATCTCCTTGGGAAGGGACACCTTGGTGACACTATTTTCACTGGAGTCGGTACCATGCTCACACTGGTCATGTCAGACACCAGCCAAGCGTCTCCCTGTGCTGTGGTTTTCTTTAAACTGCCCAGTCAGATGTGAATTGTAGCTCCTGCCCTTCAAGGAGCCCATCTGCTCTCACCAGTCCCTTGGCTCTCCCCACCACCAAGGGGCTACTGGCACCCACCACTCAGCCAGCCCCGGCACCCCTGGGGTCTGCCCTGCCTGAAGATCGGCACCACGGAGGTACCAGGTCAAGGACAACCCCGCCGGGCCACTCAGGGAAGGATGGCAGTGCCCACCCGCTGCCAGCCAAGAGCTGCAAGACTGAGACTCTGCACCTGCAGGGTTTGGCAGAGCTGCAAAGATTCCTGCAGCGAGCATTTCGGGGAACACCATCTCACTCGGGACCACACGTGTGTCCATCTGGGCTCTGGCCCATTCAACACCCTCCACTTATTCGCTTATGCCCATTAGCGGCCACTTAAGAGGCACCACATCCAGCAAGAGATGGCCAAGGGAATGGCCACAGAAAGTAACTGCAGGATCCTGGAGGTGCTCTGGGGATCTCTAGGTAAGTGCAGCAAACACTCCAGCACTAACAAGACAGCGTGCAGCCCATCTGCACCAGCACACTCCTGTCCCCTGCATGCAGAGAGGGGCAGGGCAAGCTTCATACAGCTCTTCACCACGCTGGCCACGTGCCCTCTGAACCCTTCATCCCACGGCCAGGCACTGGTGTAATTAGCAACCTCAGCTGCCAGCCGGCTTTGATGAGAAACCTCAGTCTTTGGTTGATGTGTAACATATAATTTGGATGATGGAAATAGCCTCTACAAAGCACATGTGGTTGGTGTGTCCCAATGACCTCTCAAATCTTACGTGGGTTGCTCTGCTTTAAACATGGTTACATCTCCAGCAGCTCCACAAATGCTTCGGTGCCATCAAACAGATGACACGGCGTCAGCAACCAAATGAGAGGTAACATTTGGCCACCACTAAATAAACTGTATTTCTGGCCAGCAGAGGCCTGGGAGTGCTTCTGGCAGGAGAAGCATGAGGTGGAGATGAGAACTCAGGTGTGGAAACCAAAGACGCACAAGCCATCGGAGTAGGGAAGTGAGGAGTAGGGAGTGAGGCAGAGGCAGTACAAGCTTCTCACAGGTCAACAGTTCAAGGTCCACAAGACCTGCAGAGGCTGAAAGTCCCTTCAACTATCTCCTCTCAGCACAAACCAAGCTTGCAGGTCTTCCCAAGCCACTCTGGAGTGAGTGTCCTCCATCAAACCAGCAAAACAGCCGACGCTGATGTTTCTCTTGCCAAAGGGATTGATGAAAACAGCAGAGAAACCTTCCCTCCCTCCCAACCACGTACAGAAAACCCCTCTCCTGACCCCACTCACTAGCCCTAGCAGAGCGTGAAGCCCACTCTCCTGAGCCAGTTGGATCCTGTCCATTCTGGGTCTGTCCCCACTTCAGGAACAAGCCCTCCCTTGAGGGGCCCTTGAGGAGCCAATGTGTGGAAGGTACTGTCAACCCTGGAGAAGGTTTCATCTGCCTGGGTCACACCAGATGACAAACAATGGGGCCAGGACCAGAAGCTCAGCATATGTCTAGGTTCGTGCACCCCCAGCCTTGGTTCTGCAGGTGACACACATCAAGTGGCAGAACAGCCATCACCACCACTGTCACAGCCCCATGGAAGGAAAGTGACATTTCAGTAGGGTTAAGCTCCTGACCTGTCCACCCCTGGCATTGCCCCCACCTGACACTGGACAACCAGCCCTCAATGCCCACCACATGAAGCCTGGCACTCCATACATCTAGGAAAATTACCTAATCCAGCACATACACAGAGCAGAGCTGTTCAGAGGACAGATCCAACAGTTTGTCCCTCACTGGACAGCCCAAGCCTTCAGACGGTAAGTGCAGCCCAAAGGGATGCTCAACACCTCCCAAGGTCAAGGTCAGCCCTGCGGTCCTGATGCAGCCAGGGGTTAGGAAACCACACCAGAAACTAAAGCAGGTGTTGGGGACACTTCCACAACCCCCAGCCTTCCCCACCCAGAAGCACAAGTCCCTGCGGGCAGGATCTCTGGTGCTCCAGCAACTGCCACAAACCAGCAGCCACTCCCACGTGGGCCAGTCCTCTGCCCTCAGGGAAGCTGCAAGAATTTCTCTTGGGGGTACTGAGGAAATCCCTCTCTAAGAGCAGAGCGTCACAGGGGGACACCTAGACCTCCCCAGGGAATCCAGCAGCAGTGGACGGAGATCTGATAGTCCCATAACTGACAAATCCTCCTGCGATCCTGCCCTGCTCCCATGGCATCCAGTGTCACCCTGGCATTAGGACTGAGGATGAAGGTCCACGAGCCAAGCTGCAGGACTGCCTGAACCTAGGCTGACCTGACATATCCAGCCTGCTCATCCTTGGGGTCTGCCTGACCACAACTTGAGCTCAGCCTCTGGCTTTTCACAAGTCCAGTGAGCCCCTGGATGCTCCAGCAGCTGGGGCAGACCTGGGAGGGGATCAGGCAGGGTGTACCCCATGGCCGGGGCGCTGAGGGCGGTGGTCCAGGAGGCTCCACGCCCACATGCACTGGTACACACCATGCCAGAGTCCTGCACTGGAGCAGGGGCTGTGACAGCCCGAAGGCTCCTGGAACAGCAGGGTGTGCAGCGGGGAGCCAGACCCAGCAAGCACAGCTTCATGGGTGCCTGACTCCAGCACATACTCCAGCTCACTCCACCTCTCCAAACCTCCTCCAGCCATGGTGAGTTTCTCCCCCACAGCAGAGCTCTGCTCACTATGCAGCTAGGAGACATCTCAAGCCAGCTCTCCAAGTGCCAGAGAAGCTCCTGGCCCCACAGAAGGGGGTCCCAGGCGAGGAACTTGAAGGGATTGGACACACCAAAGCTTCTACCCTGCTGCTCCTTCATCCATCACCAACCACCAGGGTTTTAAACCCAGATAGCTGGCAGCACCGTGATAGCTCTGCACGGATCATTTGGTACCTTCTCACACCAGTTTACCAGATCATACCGAGCTCTTTAAAGCGCAAGGCCCCGTGGTCCTTGCCCAGCCAAGCCCATGGGCACTGCCAGTCAGGACACAGAGGGGTCCTGAGGCTGCCACGGTTTCCTGGAGATCATCACGCAGCCACCAGGGAAACTTGAGGACCAGGCACACCAGTACTGAGACCCAGGGCCATGGCCCACACTGGGGACGGCGGGTCCCCGTATCAGAGGCACGGGCAGCGCTTGATGCTCTGATAAAAACCCACCATGCAGGCTCAGGGATCAAACCCATCAGGACAGCAAAATACAGGCAACCACGGGCTGAAACCAGCTCACACGATCCCTGTGGCAGCATCCTCAGAGGAGCCATCTCAGCCAGAGTCCAAGACCTTGGAGGAGCTTTGGATTGGAAGCCTCCTGCCCAAAGCACTGACCCTACAAATGGCACCTCCCCTGGCAGCCTCCAAGAGGGAGCAGGCAAGGTCAACCCCCAAGGGAAGCCACCTTGATGGTGGGGAGTGGTTGTGGCCACCTAGCTGGGCAACTTCCATCGTCTTTGGTGGTACGTAGAGACAAGGGGTGACTGAAAAGACACGCAAGGGAAGACAAGCTCAACCACCCCCCCCCCCCGCCATTCCTCCTCATGAGGAGGCTAGAGCCAAGGCAGGAGGAGGTTGTGTGCTGGCCCCTTGGGTGTCTTCTCCCTCGGCATCCCTTCACCCGCGCTCCAGCACCCGGGACGCCGGGGCAGGTCCCTCCCAGGTTGGCAGAAGCCCTGGGCGCCTCCAGCCAGACCCCTGCCATTTCCCCATCCCCAGCCTGCGAGGCCGGCGGGCCGCGACAGCCCCACTCACCCAGCATCTGGCTGAAGAGAAGCTGCTCCAGGTCGCCCAGCACCGTCACCACCAGCTCGGGGTCCACCTTCAGGTAGGGCTTCTCCTCAGCGCCTCCCGCCACCGCCGGCCCCTTTCCGCCCAGCAGCTCGTCGTCGCACTTGCCGCCCCCGCCCGCCTCGG
>VZTM01035064.1:3065-13262 GCA_013400555.1 Jacana jacana | reverse complement strand
ATTGGTCAAAACCACGACACAAAGCAACTTAAAAGTGTAGCTTGGAGAGGCACAGACACTAGGTTTTCCACATGTTACCCCAAGCACCAGGGATGTCATGACCATATGTATTCACACGCATCAACAGTGGGAGCCAAGTTTCTTCCAGAAAAACTGAATTTTGGAATACCACAGTAAATGTATTAAAAATACACCATAGCAAGTGGTAACCACTGGCTCCATAGTAATACTGTTGCTACATGTGGCAATCTGTTCTTTTTATTTGGTTTAAAACAACATCCACCCCACCTCTCCTGAAAACAAAATGAAACAAAACAAACAAGAAAAAAAACCCAAAACAAAACCAGAAAAGAAAGACAAAGAGACTGTTAAAAGACTCAGAACAAAACAGGTGCAATGAACAATTTCCATATGAAAATCCAGTTAAGGTACTTTCCACTAACTTGGAAAGTCACACACATTTTATGACAAAAAACCTAAATGATGATTTTAAGGGATTTTGTTTAGTTATTTCAGAAAAGTCATAACGAAACTCAAACAGCTACAAAAAGATTGAAAATCTATTACTAACCAAGGCCCAAAGGGCTGCTTTCAGCTGCTTAATTCCTTCCCACTTATCCAACATTGGGGAATGAACAGTGTAACTTAGATCTGTAACAATATTCTGAAGGAGAAAAACAGAAAAAAACATATTCAGTTGAAAATTAAAAGGAGGACACATCAGTAAAACAGGTTCTCTTGCAGTCTTAATAAAAGTAAAGTGCCAAGTTAAAGTATGCACCCCAAAATAAAATAGTGCTAGTTCCAGCATAATAACCATATATTAACAGCAATGGTAACATAGGTAGAAAATTTTAATGTTACTGCTGACTATATCAGGTTAACTCAGATTTTATAAAGGTAACGGATTCATCAGATTAAGATGCTATAATATGTAAGCTTTCTCTTTAACTTTTTGACTACTATATGCAATTCATTACATGATCTTGCAAACCCACATTAAAAGTCAATTTATTTAAGCAACTATAAATTGGCTTAGGGTTTTTCTTATTTCTTCAGGATATCAGAAAGAAGATTTTATTCCCTCGTCTCCACGTTTCTGTATGCATAAAAGGATAGGCACAGTTTTACTTGTCAATATACGATTCACTCATACACAGACTGAAAAATTTTATCTATTGGTGAGTTGCTTTTCATGCTAAGTTTTTGTTAGTCATTTTAAGAAAAATGTTGCAAGGTATTTCTCTGATATTTCAGTGGTCAGGAAGGAATTTTACATGAGACTAGATGGCAAAGGCTGTCTTTGCACCTTTTTGGTCCCATGTAATTTGAGATTTTCACAATATACTTTTTTTGCAATGACTGTTTAAATGCCATTTCTTTTAAAACGTGTTTTAAAACATTTACAAAACTCTTTAAAAATCTTTTTAATTAGAAATAGTTATTATCCTCACCCGAGACTCCAATAAATGGCAGCCTGTTTTATGGTGCACCAGCTGGCCATAAAGGTGAACTGGCAGGTAGACATGTGGTCGCTGTAATCTGATAGAAAGAGAAATCACTTTTTCCCAGCAATTCTGAAATTTTCTTTTAAAATAAATTACATTGCAGTGCAATGCAATGTGTTTTTTCAGATGAAGAGGATTCTTTTGGAGAGTTTACCTTTGGTTGCTCCGACGAACATAGTTATCACCATCGACAGGCTTGCGGTACGTTGTAAGTGCTTCATTAAGTTGCTCTTCAATCAATTCAACATACTTTAAGTTATATTCCTAGAAGATGACAAAGGTTGACAAAATACATTTAGGTGGTCAATGTTTTTACAGTATGGTGCTTTATAAGGAAAAAACAACTGAAGTGATCCTTAAGGAAGGCTGAATTTCTTCATAGTTTGAAAGCAAGGCTCACCGAAATTGCTGCACTTCATACATACAATGAGTTTGCAGAGAGCTGACAACTGATTCCGTAATTATTTCAGTGAATTTGTTAAAAAAGGAAGGAAAGAAGGAAATAATTCACATCTAACTAACCTGAATAATCTCAACAGACCAGCACACATTTCAGTATTCCTTGAGAAGTGACAGTTAGTAAAAAAATTGCCTAAAAGCCAACAGGAATAAGACCAAGCACTTATAATCAATTATAAAAACAAAATAACATATGAAGAGTTTTATTCTAGTCATGAAAATGATGCATTATTCTTAACAGGTCTTGCATTTCCATTTACTTCCTAACAGCATAAGCTAATTCTACCTCCATGAGATCTAGATTTAACTTTAATTAGTGGCAACCAAGAGCAATTGCTCTCAGGGTACCCAGCCTGCTGAGCTGGAAGACAGCAATGGGGAGAAAAATGAACCCCCCATAATCCAAGGGGAAATGGTTAGCAACCTGCTATGCTATACAAACACACACCACAAGTCTATGGGGCTGGATGGGATCCACCCAAAGGTACTGAGAGCTGGTAGAAGTGCTCACCAAGCCACTCGCCATCATTTATTATCAGTCCTGGCTAACCAGGGAGGTCCCAGTTGATTGGAAGCTAACCAATGTGACACCCATCTACAAGGACAGTCTGACCTTGGTGTCAGGGAAGGTTATGGAGCAGATCATCTTGAGTGACATCACACAGCTTGTACAGGACACCCAGGCAATCAGGCCCAGTCACTGTGGGTTTAAGAAAGGCAGGTCCTGCTTGACTAACCCGATCTCTTTCTATGACAAGGTGACCTGCTTGGTGGATGAGGGAATGGCTGTGTGTCTACCTAGACTTTTGTAAAGCCTTTGACATTGTTTCCCACAGCGTTCTCCTGGAGAAACTGGCTGCTCATGGTTGGATGGGTGTACTCTTCACTGGGTAAAAAAAAACCATCTGGATGACCGAGCCCAAAGAGTTGTGAATGGAGTTAAATCCAGTTGGTATCCAGTTATGAGTGGTGTTTCCCAGGGCTCAATATTGGGGCCTGTTCTCTTTAACATCTTTATCATACGTGGACAAGGGGATCAAGTGTGCCCTCAGTAAGTTTGCAGACGACACCAAGTTAGGTGGGAGTTAGAAAGGGATCTGAACAGGCTGGACTGATGGGGTGAGGCCAATTGTCCTGCACTTGGGTCACACCAACCCCATGCAGCGCNGGGACCATCAACGTTCACAGCACATTGGAAGACAATCACCTTGTGCTTACTAGCTGGGAGGCCTTCCCAAAGCATGGGCTTTTTCCCTTTTCTCCTTGTCAGTTCCCACACCCAGCAGTGTGCCCAGGTGGCCAAGGCGGCCAATAGCATCCTGGTTTGTATCAGGAATATTGTGGCCAGCAGGACTAGGGAAATTATTGCTCCCCTGTACTCGGCACTGGTGATGCCCCACCTTGAATACTGTGTTCATTTTTGGGCCCCTCACTACAGGAAAGACATTGAGGTGCTGGAGCACATCCAAAGAACAATGAAGCTGGTGAAGGGTCTGGAGAACAAGTCTTATGAGGGGCATCTGAGGGAACTGGGGTTGTTTAGTCTGGAAAAAGGGAGGCTCAGGGGAGACAATATCGCTCTCTACAACTACCTCATTTTTATGAGGTTGCAGCAAAGTGTGGGTCAGTCTTCTTTTCCCTAATAACATGTGATAGGACAAGAGGAAACGGCCTAAAGTGGAGCCAGGGGACGTTTAGATTGGATATTAAGAAAAATTTCTTCACTGAAAGGGTTGTCAAGCATTGGAACAGGCTGCCCAGGGAAGCGGTTGAGTCGCCAATCCCTGGAGGTATTTAAAAGACATGTTGACATAGCACTTGTCACTGAGGCAAAAATTGTATTGGTATTAGCAATATAGATATATGAATGTACAATATTTTTAATAATATTTGACCTTCTAAACCTGCATATTCACACATATTCTCCTAATTTCAAGCTAATGCCCGTGTTTTATTCTTAATATTACCTTTTGCCACTTTTCCATTTGTTTTATTACATAACCTCTTTCATTTAGATATGAAAACCCCTTTGGAATGGACAAAAATCTGTAAAGTAACAGAAGACAGTCAGTATTCCACTTAAATCATATGATTTGAATAAAAACACTTATTGTTTCTGCAGTGTAAAGTTAAACAGCATATTCAACATTTACCTTAGGAGTAGAAGCAAACCTTTGTCTCCAAGGTGAGAAAGAGCTGGTTTCATTTGGATAAGGGCATGAAGATTGGCCTAAAATAATTAAAAATCCATAAAGAATATCTGAGCACTATGTAAATCTGAGAACTACAACAATTACAACAGTCTGCCAGCAACGAGGTTGCAAGTCTTTCACAAAAGGAAGTTTTTCACGCAGCAGTAACCTCATCCTAATATTATTCACTTTAGCTACTTTTTGTAAAGGGGATATATGTTAATGACAAAAAGTATAATGACCAAAATAGCTGAATTAGTCTGAATTCATATTTAAAAGTAAGCATAATCCAGAACTCTACATTTTCTTGTCATTAATATTGCAGTATTTTCAGCAAGGGGTCTATAAACTATTATGAAGTTTATCAATGACAATCAAGAAAAGAAATCATCACTAGCTTCTTACATACTTTTACTTTGCTATTGGGGTGTGTGGGGGGTAGGGAACAGCTTACAGAGTAGCATACCGAAATGAGGTTGAAAAGGGAAAGGATGCTCACCTTGTCTTCACATGCCTCATCTAGAATATCAAGTGCTTCAGAAGAAATAGTTTTATTTTTATCATATAACTGGGTCACCAGTAGCTCAATTCCCCAGTTGCTGAAGAACTCTACATTTGCTCTCAGTAATACCCGTAAGTGTTTTGTTGCATACAACCTGCAGCTCTGCAAAAGTAAGGAAATTTTTTTTTTGAATGAAAGAAAAATAGCTAATGTAGTTAATGATTTATCACTTTTAAAAATACAGTTTGTATTGCACACTGTAATGCATTAAAACTACAGTCTATTTAAGAGCTATTTTTATTTTATCAAATGCAAAATTTGAGTCTGAGATCACAAGTAATCTGGTCACTGCAAGTCTCCTTGGAAAGACCTTATCAATCAGCTATTCACTGTGATGGCACCACACAAATTCATCAGGATACGCAGGAGAAATACCTTGCAAATAACCAGTGCAACTGCATGCACTTTCATGTATGTAACGTTTTGGACAATACTTTAAGAAGCAAATCTTAGAACCTCTGGGGAATTTATTTTAATAAATTTTAAATTGTTTCCCAACAGTATTTGATCTTCAAAGCTTCTCAGAAAACCATCTAAATATAAAAATGTCATTTTCTGTAATAAGACAGTTTCCCAACACTTAGTTTACTACTATGAAGTGACAGCAGAATGAAGTACCTTGTCAGAGAGAAAAGGGGTTGTTCTAATTTCATAGCTGTGGAGGCCCCTTCCCTGGAAGTATTCAAGACCAGGCTGGATGGGGTTTTGGGCAACCTGCCTTTTGTGGGAGGTGTCCCTGCCCATGGCAGGGGGGTTGGAATTCGATGATCTTTAAGGTCCCTTCCAACCCACAGAATCACAGAATGATATGGGTTTGGAAGGGACCTCTGGAGATCACCTAGTCCCACCCCCCTGCCAGAGCAGGTCCACCTAGAGCAGGTTGCACAGAACCCAAATCATTCTATGGTTGTATAATAGGAAAGGTCTTTATGACCCATAGAAGTGATGACACAAGTCAGAGGGCACTACAGTCAGCTGATTACATACAGGTCAGCATAGATGCATGTAGATATAGGATAAATCTACTTCTTAACCTTTTATATTCATGGGTGGCTATGAATTGCAACGCTTGAGGACACACTGGCTACTCTGCTGCTTCCACTAGAAAAACACCTGCATGCTTCAGCATGAATGACCAAAGCACATCTAGAAGTAGGTTTAAGATGTGCTTCTGCTTCACTGATCTGCAAAGATATTTCTCTGTAAATGTTTTTGTTGTATATTGTCACCCCCAGAAAGCTACTGTCCCCTTCTAACACTAAGTTGATTACAGAAATGAATTTTCCTTTTTCTGAGATGCTCATTAGCAAATGGCTAAAAAAACCTGCTCCACAGCTCTGGATAGCTGTAAAAGATGTATGAGACTATAACCTTTGTAAACTCACAAAAAAAAAGCATCTTGATCTCTTGAAGTAAATAGATAGTAGAAATAAGATATTTCGTTAAAAATGTTTTAGGGAATTAAAATTTCTGAAGGGAAGAAGCCTTACTGGAGTTGGTCTTTCTCCCTTACATAACCCAACTTTTTAGAAATTGAGCCCAGTTCCGTGGATTTTTATTGCTTTTAAACATAATTTAGAAGCCAGAGGAAGCATATGGAATAAAAAAAAAATAATAATAAAAAAAAAAATTCACAATTTGCCTTCTGGATTCTTAATTAATACAAACCATTCCACAGGCATTTGCTTACAGTACAGGCTCCACTCATCCTACCAGGTCCTCATAAGAAGTCATTGAAAATGGAAGGTGGAAGGGCTTACAAGTGCCTTATTTGAATTGAACTGTATGCTCATTTTTAATCTTAGGATTCACTTGTCCAAGGTGACAGAATGTCAGTTCTGGTAATATTAAAAAAATATATATGTTCTCCCTATAGGACAGTGAGTGGTACAAACTGCACTGAGTTTCAATTTCCTATCATGCTTGCCGAAACGCAAAGGAGTAAATCTTTGTTTGCTATTGACAATGCTGCTGTTTCAGAATTCCAGACCGTAAACTCCAGAAAACATCAGATAACTTCCCCCAACATCTAAGCAGACATACTTCCAAATTACTCCTCAGTCAGTGGAGCTGCCCATACAAATATCTTTCCACATTCTTACTGGCATCTTATCCTCTCTGAAGTAACAACTATTTCCACCTCACACAAATATTTTAGTTTCTGGAAGAGACTTGTAGTTTTGCCAATTAAAGTAGCTCAAAAATACCACTTATACCACTAAGGATGCTTTATCCTCTGGATTAGCTTTTTATGCTTTGATCTTCTATTAGGAACACAAACACCAAAAACACTAAACATTAGCATTTTGTCCAAGTGATGATACTGGTAATATTCTGTACACCAAGCACAGTCAAAGGGTTTTTCAAAAGGTTAACATTTTGCCTTTTTGTCAAGTAGTAGTCAATTACATTTTCTCCTCAAAATCTTATTGGTTTGGTTTCCACCATAAGAATGCATGCAGTTGGGCACATGTAAAAGAGGAAAAAGAATTTCTTAAGGAAGCAAATAAATGTTATCCAAGTATGAAAAGATTAGCAGTTGATGCAAATGTAGATACATTTCTGCTAGCTGAGACAGTCCATTTTATTTGTGCTTTTCCTCTTTTAGACCAAAAATACAAAATATTTCCTTATGAATTCCAAGCAGGTCAACTAATTCAGGAAACAAAATGCTCTAATCATTTCTATACTTTTACATTTCAAGAAACTTCCAAAAATAGACAGTTACTTAATCTCTGCTGTTTCCCTAGACGACACTGCAAGATCCACGCATCAATGCAAGACTGGAAAATAAAAACAATAGAACTCAGTAGCAATAGGCTACTAACATAGGCTGAGACCTTAAAACAATCACATCCTGGGCTGCATCAAAATGTGCATTGCCAGCAGATCCAGAGAGGTGATTCTGCCACTTCGCTGTGGTGAGACCTCACCTGGAGTACTGTGTGCAGGTCTGGAGCCCTCAAGATAGGAAGGACATGGACCTGATGGAGCAGGTCCAGAGGAGGGCTGCAAAAATGATCAGGGGGTTGGAGCACCTTTACTATGAGGACAGGCTGAGGGAGCTGGGGTTGTTCAGCCTGGAGAATAGGAGGCTCCAGGGAGACCTAATAGCAGCCTTCCAGTACCTGAAGGGGGCCTACAGGAAGGCTGGGGAGAGTCTGTTTACAAAGGCCTGCAGTGACAGTACAAGGGGCAATGACTTCAAGCTGGAGAAGAGTAGATTTAGATTGGATATTAGTAAAAAGTTCTTTACTATGAGGGTGGTGGACCACTGGAACAGGTTGCCCAGGGAGGTGGTTGAGGGTCCTTCTCTGGAGATATTAAAGGTGAGGCTTGATGGGGCCCTGGGCAACCTGGTCTAGTTGGGGGTGTCCCTGCTGACTGCGGGGAGGTCGGACTAGATGACCCTCGAGGTCCCTTCTAGCCTAAGACATTCTATGATTCTGTGTGAGAAAGCATCAGTGTTTCTAGAAAGATCTTTATCTTTAAAACTAATTATTTAGGTTGGAGCTTCAAAATTTGAGTTCTTAAGTTTCTGAGGCTATATAATGTCTCTTAGCATTTGCCAAGAAGTTCTACCTTGACATCCGTCAAGGTTTGGCATTAAATACTCATGATAATGCCAGAGAGGCCTATTAAAATTCAGAACACAATCTCTAATCCTTTTCACAATCCCAAACAGATCAGAACTGAAATAGGTAAACCTGGGGGCTTGTCATGGTTTAACCCCAGCTGACAACTAAGCACCACAAAGTGGTCACTCACTTCCCCTCCAGTAGGACGGGGGGTGGGGAGGAAGAGTCAGAAGGGTAAAAAGTGAGAAAACTCATGGGTTAAGATAAAAGCAGTTTAATAATTAAAAAATAAATTAAAAATCAAAACAAAACAAAACGAACAGTGAAAAACAAAGGGAAAGGAAAACAAAATCCAAGAAAAACAAGCAATGCAAAAGAAAACAATTGCTCACCACCAACTAACCTATGCCCAGCCAGTCCCTGACCAGCACCTCCCCAGTTTTATTGCTGAGCATGACATCACATGGTATGGAATAATCCTATGGTCAGTTGGGGCCACCTGTCCCAACTTTGTCCCCTCCCAACTTTTTGTGCACTCCAAACTTACTCTCTGGTAGGGCATTGTGAAAAGCAGAAAAGACTGCGTAAGCATTGCTCAGCAATAACAAAACATCCCTGTATTATCAACACTGTTTCGAGCACAAATCCAAAACATAGCCCCATACAAGCTACTATGAAAAAATTTAATGCTATCCCAGCCAAAACCAGTACAGGGTACTACAAGCTTTCTTAATTTGTAAGGTGCCAGAGAGTGACATCTATCCTACTTGTATCCTAAGTACAAGAAATGTTTACTACTTGTTGATCATTAAGCTGAACTACAAATAGGTGGAAATTGTATTTTAGTTATCATCACTAATGGCAGCAGTAGCTCTCAACTGTTTTCTGGCTTTGTATATGCTTGGGACACTATGTTCAGACAGTATCTGCACCCCACTTCAAGCCAGTCTGCTTACAGATAGTAATACCTGTATTGGAGCGGAATATATTGTTTTGTTTCTCAACCTCTGTTCAGGATCGTGGGTAGTATGCACAAAACAAGTAGGATTAAAATCTTGGACTTCAGGAGGGCTAACTTCAACCTCTTCAAGAAACTGCTTAGAGAAATCCCACAGGGTAGGCCTCTGGAAGGTAGGGAGGCTCAAGAGAGCTGGTTGATATTCAAATATCTCTTTCTCCAAGCTCAGGATCGGGGATCGGTAGATCCCTAAGGAAAAAATACAAAATGAGGCAGGGGAATCAGGAGACCTGCCTGGTTGAGCAGGGAGCTTCTGAAAAAGCTCAAGTGGAAGAAGGAAGTTTACACTGTGTGGAAGAAGGGACTGACCACTTGGGAAGATTACAAGAAGGCCATCAGAACATGCAGGGACAAAACAAGGAAATCCATGGCCTCCTTGGAATTAAAATTATCAAGGGATGTCAAAGTCAACACGAGGGTTTTTTTCAAGTATATCGGAGGCAAAAGGAAAACTAGAGAAAATGTGGGCTCGCTGTTGAATGAGACAGGTGCCCTCGTGACAGAGGATGCAGAGAAGGCAGAGTCACTGAATGCCTTCTTTGTTTTAGTGTTTAATGCTCAGGCCAGCCCTCAGGACTCCCAGACTTTGGAGGTAACAGAGAAAGTCTGGATGAAGGAAGACTTCGCCTTGGTGGAGGAAGATCGAGTTAGAGAACAGTTAAGTAAACTGGATATCCACAAGTCTATGGGTCCTGATGGGATTCACCCACGAGTGCTGAGGGATCTGGGCAGAAGTCATTGCTGGGACACTCTCCATCAGCTTTGAAAGGTCCTGGAGAACAGGCGAGGTGCCTCAGGACTGGAGGAAAGCCAATGTCACTCTAGTGTTCAAAAAGGGCCAGAAGGAGGACCCAGGAAACTACAGGCTGGTCAGTCTCAC
>VZTM01035061.1:326-12805 GCA_013400555.1 Jacana jacana | reverse complement strand
TTTTTTTTACTGCTTCAGGTATTAGAAAAATGTGTACAAACTTGCTTGCAAAAACTTGCTAGTTGGAAGTATCACCTGCTCAAACAATCAAAATCCATTAATCCAAGTCAAAATATTCAGTTTAAATAGTTCAGTTGCAACTTCAGGCAACACAACATGCAAAGAGAACTTAAAGACAATCTGAAATCACATACATTCATATGTGACTTCTTTTTTGGCAGACATGTATAATTTGAGGTTAACATTTATGGCCTTTGAAGTAAATGCAAATTGCAGTTCACATGGATGTGCATCTACTAGAAACGCTGCTTGTACTTGATTACAAATCTATGCCCCAAGATATACCTAGAGATGCTTAAATAGCCCATGAATCAGGCCTTCAGGGCTAACCTGATGTTTTTCAGGATTTGCAGTTAGCACTTTTTCAGCTTGAGCAGATGAGTAAGTCAGTAGCTCTATGCTAATTCCGTAGCTGCTGGGGAAATGAGCCATGGCTTGAAGGTCCTCTTTGCTCCAGGGTAGAATAGAAAGTTCTAAAGTGATTGCAAGGTTTTTTTTTTTACCTGTTTGTACAGGTTATGGACAGTCACAAGAAAACCAACCAAAAATATAAATTACATGAGAACTGCAGACTGACGTCTGCACAGATTTCCTAGAATTTCTAAGGCTTTATTTAAACCAACTGATGCACTAGAGCGCACCTCAGCTTCAGTCACTGACCACCTTAGGTCTCTGTCCTTCCCTTCTGCTCAAATTCCTTGGGGCAAGGTTTTTGATGTGCATATAGGTTGCATCTCAATACAGAATCAGGGCTTACCACCCACATTTCCCTCTTTAGACACATGCTCTGATTCTCCTCAGTGATATCATGCGTACAGTATTTAATGCACTTCACAGAATATGGGGATTTCATAAGTGCATGCTTTGCATGGAATATCGATTGGGGCTTTTCTTCTTTCCCTTCTCCTCCCCTTGAAAGATATAATTTTGAGAGTTATGAAATAAAGTGGGGATTTGATGTTTTTTTTTCTGTTGGGGATTTATGTGTCTCTGTGTGTATATGGGTCTTTTTTGGTGATCGTTTTTTTAAATAAATTAAATTTTAAAATGTCATTCTACATTAAACATAGATAAAATTATAATAAATAAATATAGTGGCAAGATACTATGAATAAAAACTGCCCAAGGCATAGCATTTTGTGAATACACCTACAGTATTTTAATAATACATATATATATAGTTTAGATCTTTAGCTGAAAACTAATCCCACCATTGTTTCTGTAACTCTACCTCAAATTCATCACTGCAACCTCTTAATCATCACAGGATTCAAAAAGTTTGCTCAGTAACAGAAGAATAGTTCTTCCAAATACCAATAAATGAATACCGTTTTTGTCTACAATATTTAAAATAAATAAAATAAAATAAAATAAAATAAAATAAAATAAAATAAAATAAAATAAAATAAAATAAAATAAAATAAAATAAAATAAAATAAACCAAAACATTTTCATTTTATTAGGTTTTTTTTTCAAAGCTTCTAGGACTATTTTCTTGATATACTGAAATGAGCAAAGCTTTGTTCTTCCTCATGTGACCTAAAGTCATTCTGAAAAGTCAGACAAAGTCATAGTGAACACCACAAAGGAACATCAATCATGAGCTAATATGTAGTTTCTGGACTAGATTACTTCAAAGGTTCATGGAAAGGTTATTAACTGAAATTGGCCAATCATATATATTTTAAAACTCAGAAGTTTAACTATAGCAATGCCTGATTTCAAGCAAACATGCCACAGTATTATGAGAAATTATTTTTCCTAATAGAAGCTTTACATTATTTTTGTTGGGTTTTGGTACTCATTTTCCCACTAAGAATGGATTTCAACAATATATTGTTAATTATTAAAAAACAAAAAACATACAAACAAAACCCCTGCAAAATACAACCAAATCCAGATTTATAATATTCCTAACAATATTACAGACTTCACTGGGGATGAGTATCTGAATTACATATTTACATTATTAATAGAATAACCAAGTTATATGTCAGTATGATTTCTGTGGTAGTACACTGCTGTTCAGTCACAGCATTTCAGCTGGTAATAGAGATCGGAGGGGCTTTCAGTGATTCAGAATACCATCGTTTGTCTTTTACATCACATTCTAATGTACCCCCCTGTTAATTCACAGTTGATATTATCTTGAAGATTTGAAACAAAAAGAAAGTAAAATATCAGTAATACAAAGTTAACTATGATGTAGCGTTTCTTAAAGTGAAAATAAATGCCAACTGTACAAACAACACTGGACTTTTAAGGTGGTCTTAGATTTATGGTGAGAAATAACTGAAACACAAAGGTGCTTTTCTCTGTGGGTGCTTTTTCAGTTTTTGGTTTGGTTTTTTTGTTTGTTTATTTGTTTGTTTGTTGTTTTTAATATGGAAATAAAGACTGAAAAGAAATACAAATTATATACAAACATTAAATTATTATCTTTTTAAAAATTATTTTAAATATCATCCTGCATTTACCCTCCTATGAATTTCTCCAGTAAATCTCTCAGATAGGCTCAGACAATGTCAGTAGATCCCTCAGGTCAGAAAGCATCACCATTTACTTTTCAGAAAATATACACACATTATTTCTTACCCTTGTTTCTTTCCTGCAGCTACGACTCTTATTCTGAATTTCTAAGTCTCATACACTATCAAAAAGAAAGATGGTATCATAAGAAAAAGCTCTCTCTGTGGTCCCTATGTTGTTTTTGAAAACTGCAATTCTCTCAATAATGAAAACAGTTTGAAAAGCAAGTGGAGGGAAAGAAAAATTGTGATCATTACTCCTTTTCAAAAAAACAAACAAACAACACAAACAAAGATATAAATTTCTTAAGCATTCTATAAAAAAATCAAGTGTTTTAATCTAAGTATGAAAAGCTGTTGCTGAACAGAGATACGATTTTCCTTATTTTTTTCCTGTATTTTTTTCCTGTATTTAAAATAGTTAAAAACACATTATGGCTAGAAGGACCCAGGACTCACTGGAAATGCTCTGTTAAGACATTTGCAATTATCTCACTGACTTTTTAAATCTAATTTTCACTGATATTGCACATAAGAAACATAGGAAAATTTCAGTGGTTAAACAATCTTTGTGACACTTCCTGCTTCTTCAGATAAATTGATGAAGATTGCATATAAATATGGTGTCAATATTAGAAGGGAAAAAATGGCATAACTGCTTATAAACACAAACTTTAAATTATTAATTACCCCCAAATTCCAGGGGTGTTCCACTCAGATCAAAATTTGACCATTCATGATATGAATTTAAGCATCCTAAAACTGAATGGACACTGTAGCCACGCAAATGCCAGAACCTAGTATGCAAAGGAGGTCATGACACACTCTCAAATAATAAAGCAACAATTAAGTTTGACTGAGAGGGAGTGTGACAGGCTACTAAGTTTTTTTCACAAAGAGTCCAAATGCCTAAAATATGGGTATTGATAATGATCACAAGACTCATTTATTTGTTTGATAGTCTTTGTCTAATTGTGACTGCAAAGTTTTAAGAAAACACTACTCTTCAAGCACATATTTTAGGGAAATGTACAGAAAATAGCACCGGTGCAGTATAGCACAACTGCCAGCTTAATTTCCAGCTTTTACTTCTGATTTGACCTTGTAAAAGAAACGTAACATGCTCTGGGTCTCTTTTTATTTCTTTTCTGCACCTCTGTTTTCTTGAATTCAAGATGTGTTACAACAAAGAAAAAGGTTATGATATGAAAGAGCATGTTCAGCCCTGAGTTTCTGTAAGGCAAAAGTTCCTGTAGAGTAAAATTTCTTACAGCTGGAGTTAAAAAATTATTTACTGATATAAGAAAATGAAAATATGAATATGAAAGTCATTCATTTATACATTTCTTTAGGTTTGCAGAAGAGACCTTTATAATTTGAATAAACCTTCAAAAATATCAAAGTTCATTGCCTATTAACACTGCAAGACATAAGAAGAAAATAAACATTTCTAGCGTAGAGTGGATCTACCTTCCCTCCAGTAAGAAAGGTCAATGACTAAAAAGGGAAATTCATAAGGGAATCTGTCAGGTTTTGTCCAAATATTAAACAGGGAAACTCACAGATCGCATTCTTTCTCTCTTCACTATTAAGCCTATGTTGGTGCCGTACTGAGAGATGGAAGAAACTAAAACCGCTGTCTGAACCAACTGAGAAACTTTGGACTGACTATTAGGCAATTTGATCTCTTGAGGCTATTTAATGATTAGAATTTGATATCTTCCTGTTGGAGTTATGGTCTAAGAAGAGGAAGCATTACAAATGTTACAATAACCAAAAACAGGGTGGGAAAAGCAATTTAAAACAGCTGGGTATGTACCCTCCCCACATCAATAGATTGTATGGCTAAACAAGCTCAGTTGCTGCTTTCCTATACAAATTCATAGAATGAATTACACAGGAGACGCAGGCATGACATTTTCATTGCATTACTTAGTTCAGTTACCAGGTGGTGATACTGCCTTCATTCATATGATAATGTCACAATTATGCACTCATCCTGGAAATGGAAGAATTGAGTGACTACCCTCATTAACCTGAAGAAGTCTAAACCCACACCTCCCATCTTTCAAAGGAGACCTAATCAAGGAGTCTAAACCCATACCTCCCATCTTTCTTAAGACTGGGATAGCTATGAAGACTGTGTGCAGCATTGTCATTCCTAAACTGAAAGACTTTTGCTCTGTGATCCTCACCCATGGTGTTTAAGAAAACCGTAACTTTGCAGCCCCATAAAGCAGAAACTCCCCTGGACAGGTATTGTTGCTTTTGAGCAAGCCTCAGGCAGATTGTAGGAGAATCGTTTTATGAAGTACAAACTGGGACTGTGGACTTTACCATGCTATCATCAAACTTTTCCCAACTCACTCTTGCCCTTAAGTTTTCTTTCTTTGCTAGAAAGTGGACAACTCCACCAGCAGAAGGAAAAAATGTCCTCCAACTTCCGTTCCTGTGCTGCTCTCCTTATTTAGCAGGCTTTCTCCTGCTACATGCTGGATTGAGCGCTTTATTTTTAAAAGGAAAGAGAGCTTGTCCCAGCAAGACAAATCTCCACAAAATCTTATGAAGGATGAGATCACCAGAATCACTCACTAGATCTTAGGTGACAATAAGAAGGCAATTATTACTATGCTGTCTACTGCCTTCCCCTCTCTCCATCAAACGCTGAACTTAAAAATTTGCCTAGAAGAGAGTCCATGTCATATACTCTGCTTACTGTCCTGTCTATACTGAATTCATAACGAGGTACAAAATTCTTTACTTTCTAGTTGACAAAAGTATTTGGAGCTGTGAATTATGTGATATACTGTTGATCCATAAAAGCTAAGTGGAATATTACGATATAGAAGTCCCATTATGGATTCAAATCTTACTCTGTTTTCAGGCCAGTGCAGTAAGCACTGGAAGTTAGGTCTGAGCAGTAAATGCTTCAATGAGGCCAAGTGCCAGGTCCTGCACTTGGGCCACAACTCCAAGCATCACTACAGGCTTGGGGAAGTGTGGCTGGAGAGCTGCCTGGCAGAAAAGGACCTGGGGGTGCTGGTCGACAAGCGGCTGAACATGAGCCAGCAGTGTGCCCAGGTGGCCAAGAAGGCCAATGGCATCCTGGCTTGTATAAAGAATAGTGTGACCAGCAGAAGTAGGGAGGTGACTGTCCCCTTGTATGCAGCACTGGTGAGGCCACACCTTGAGTATTGTGTCCAGTTCTGGGCACCTCAACACAAGAGAGATCTCGAGGTGCTGGAGCGAGTACAGAGGAGGGCTACAAAACTGGTGAGAGGCCTGGAGAATAAGGCTTATGAGGATTGATTGAGGGAGTTGGGATTGTTTAGTTTGAGGAAGAGGAGGCTGAGGGGAGACCTCATCACTCTCTACAACTGCTTGAAAGGGCATTGTAGAGAGGTTGGTGCTGGTCTCTTCTCGTGGGCAATTAGCGATAGAACAAGAGGGAATGGCTGCAAGCTGCAGCAGGGTAGGTTTAGGCTGGACATTAGGAAAAAGTTTTTCACAGAGAGAGTGGTCAGTCCGTGGAATCAGCTGCCCAGGGAGGTGGTGGAGTCACCATCCCTGTCTGTGTTTAAGAGTAGATTAGATGTGGTGTTGAGGGATGTGGTGTAGGGGAGAACTTGTAGAGTAGGGTTTATGGTTGGACTTGATGATCCCAGGGGTCTCTTCCAACCTAAATAATTCTATGATTCTATGATTCTAAATAGGGCTAGGGTATAGGCTCCAGCACTGCTCTGCCAATATACAGGCATAACCAGGGAACAGGACAAGCTGGAGGTTCTCCTCAACAGACAGTATGAATATGGCAAATCTTTTGTTGTTTAAGGTATGAAAGATTTTTACTATCAAGCTGCAAGCTGTGCTATGCTGTCTCAGGATCAGAGAATGGGACGTGGACCATTTTACTTACTAAGAGATGTCACCTCATGGGCAGAACAAGACTGTGCCTGTCACACACAGTCCCAGATTTTTTTGCAGAGCATTGATGGTAACTTCTTGTCAAAGGTGGTGAAGGAACCAACAAGGAGAGGTGCTCTGCTGGACCTGCACTGACAAACAAAAAAGGTCAGGTTGGGGATGTGAAGGCTGGGGGTAGCCTTGGCTGCAGTGACCATTAAATGGTGGAGTTCAGGATCCTGTGTGGAAGAAGCAGGAAAAAGTAGAATTGCAACCCTGAACTTCAGGAGAGCTGTCTTCGGCCTCTTCAGAGACCTACTTCAAGGAGTCCCATGGGCTAAGGCTCTAGAAGGAAGCAGTGTACAAGAGAGCTGGCTAATATCCTTCAGTCTAAAAACTGGTACATCACTAGGAGGAAGAAATCAGGCAAAGGAGGCAGGAAACCTGCATGGACGAATAGGGAGTTTCTGGACAAACTCAGATGGAAGAAAGGAGTTTAGACAATGTGGAAAAAAGGACTGGCCACTTGGTAGAAATATAGGAGCACCGTCAGAGTATGCAGGGATACAATGAAGAAGACTATGGCCTGAAATTGAAAGTAAACCTGGCAAGGGATGTCAGGAGCAATAAGAAGGGCTTCTTCAAGTACATCAGCTGTAAAAGACTGGGATGACTAGGAAAAATGTGGGCATGCTGCTGAATGAGGTGGGTTCACTAGTGATGGAGGATGCAGAGAAGGCAGAGTTACTGATGCCTTCTTTGCTTCTGTCTTTACTGCTAGAGCCAGCACTCAGGATCCCCAAACCCTGGAGGTAGGACAGAGAGCTTGGAGTAAGGAAGATCACAGAGGGTTGGGTTAGAGATCGTTTAAGAAAACTTGGCACCCACAAATCCATGGGTCTTGACGCACACACAGGTGCTGAGGGAGCTGGCAGATATTATTACAATGCCATCTTTGAAAGGTCATGGAGAACAGGAGAGGTGCCTGAATACCGCACCTACTGAACAATTGCCTTCTTATTTCACACCAATATTAAAAAAGAGCAAGGAGGACTCAAGAAAATACAGCCCAGTCAGCATCACCTCCACCCCTGATAAGATGATGGAACATCTTATCCTAGGTATCATCTCTAGGCATACAAAGGAAAAAAGGTCATCAGGAGTGGTCAGCATGAGGAAAGGGCAAATCATGCTTGACTAATCTGATAGCCTTCTACAATGGAATTACGATGAAAGAAGAGTTGGGCAGAGAAGAACCTGATGAAATTCAACAAGAAAAAGTGTAGGGTCCTGCACCTAGGGATGAATAACCCCACACTTAAAAACAGGTTAGGAATTGACCTGCCAGAAAGCAGTTCTGTAGAGAGAGACCTCAGTGTACTGGTGGACAACAAGTTGACGGTGAAGCAGCAATGTGGTCAAGAAGGCCAATGATCTTCTGGGGTGCATTACAAAAAGCATGGATAGCAAGTTAAGCAAGGCCATTCCCCTCTACTCTGCCCTGGTGAGGCCACATCCAGAGCACTTGTCTAGTACTGTCCCCCACCCCCAGTTTAAGAAGGACAGTGAGCTACTGGAAAAAGTCCAGCAGAGGACTATGAAGATGACCAGGTAAATCACAGAATCACAGAATATCAGGGATTGGAAGGGACCTTGAAAGATCATCTAGTCCAATCCCCCTGCTGGAGCAGGAACACCTAGATCAGGTCACATAGGAACGTGTCCAGGTGGGTTTTGAATATCTCCAAAGAAGGAGACTCCACAACCTCCCTGGGCAGCCCCTTCCTGTGTTCCGTCACCCTCACCGTAAAGTTTTTTCTCATATTTAAGTGGAACTTCCTATGTTCCAGCTTGCACCCATTGCCCCTTGTCCTATCATCGGAAGTCACTGAGAAGAGCCTGGCTCCATCCTCCTGATACTCACCCTTTACATATTTATAAACGTTAATAAGGTCACCCCTCAGTCTTCTCTTCTCCAGGCTAAAGAGATCCATCTCCCTCAGCCTTTCCTCGTATGGGAGATGCTCCACTCCCTTAATCACCCTGGTAGCCCTGCCCTGGACTCTCTTAAGCAGTTCCCTGTCCCTCTTGAACTGAGGGGCCCAGACCTGGACACAATATTCCAGATGGGGTCTCACCAGGGCAGAGTAGAGGGGGAGGAGAACTTCTTGCGACCTATTAACAACACCCTTTCTAATACACCCCAGGATGCCATTGTCTTTCTTGGCCATGAAGGCACAGTGCTGGCTCGTGGTCATCCCGATTTCCACCAGGAGCACCTCTCTTAAGAGGAAAGGTTGAGATACCTGGATCTGTTTAGCCTGGAGAAGAGAAGACAGAGGGGATTTTATCAGTGCTTATAAACATCTAAAGGTCAGGTGTCAAGAGGATGGGGTCAAGTTCTTCTCAGTGGTGCCTGGTGACAGGACAAGAGGCAATGAACACAAGCCGGACCACAGGAAATTCCATCTCAACATGGAATTTCTTTGAGGGTGACAAAGCACTGGAACAGGCTGCCCAGAGAGGTTGTGGAGTCCCCTTCTTTGGAGACAGTCAAAACCTACCTGGATGTGCTCCTGTACAGCCTGCTCTTTCTTAACCTGCTTTTCCAGGTGGGTTAGGATGATCTCTGAAGGTCCCTTCCATCCCCTACAGTTTGGTGATTCTGTGATCTTTTCTCCCTACTAGTGGACACCTGATGTCCAAGGTTGACTGTGCCTGCTTTTATATAGTATACACTTTTTGCTTAAATATGGAAAATGTGTAAAAAAATAGAGCTTATGTTCCCACAGAAAATTAATCAAACATGTTTGTTGTCTTACATCCAATATGTTGACAAACCTGTAATATGAGAGGTTGTACGCAACAATAAGAATAACAGTAAATATCAAGCAGAATCCAGCAACAAAATCTGGAAACCTAAGAAGCAGACCTTTGAAATTCCATTCCTCTGTAAATGTAAAAGCTAAATTTTTTACAAGAAGTAGCAAGAAGATATGCTACAAAGAATAATTCCATACACACCCAAGCTTGAAAAAGATGTCTCAATATCAGATTTGGGTGGTTTTTTTCAATCACTATATTTTCATCTTTATCTATTTGTAGCCAAAAAAAAAAAAGGAAGGAGGAAAAGAACAAAAAGCTAGGCTGGGATGGGAAAATAAAAGGGTATACAAATCAAAAGTTTTATGAGTCATTTTCTATTAAGTTAAAAAGGTCCTCTACTTCCAACACCACTCTCCCCAAATGATAAAAATGCTATCATCTTTCATGGTCTTTTAAAAATTCTAAGAGAAAAATCTCAGAACTATTAAGTGAATGCTTTTCTCTTAGGTAATAAAAAAATAAAATAATAAATTTCTCAAAATGACCTCCATTGACAGCCTCTATCATTCTGCTACATGCATAACTTCAAAGCTATCTCATATTTAGTTCATTATTTTTTTGTGCATCAAAGGCTTTTCAGAACTCTAATATACAATATTTGCTTTGTAGTGTGTAGAACTGGTATCTGAGTAGAAAAGGAAAGCCTGCAACAAATGTAGAAATTGTCCTTTCTTCTCCTGCTCATCTTTCCCCTCTCATTATTAGAAAGTTTCGATCTTTGCCTCATACAATGAAAATGTACCTCCTTAACTTTGGACATATCATAAAGTCATGTTTGTCTCACTGACTTTCTGTGAAAAAAATTAGATATTCTGTCATAACCCAAAGTATACACTTCAGGCAGCAATTCTTCCTAATGTAACATAGGTATTTGATATTAAATATTAGTTGAAGCCAACCACCATCAAAACATTCTGAAGATTATGTTTAAGGAGCTCAGGTCATTAGCCTTGACAACTGTCCTGTAGCTAAGTACAGCAAGATCCACTTCGGATTTCTGGAGGGCCAACAGCATCCTGGGCTGTATCAGGGACAGTATGGTGGTAGGACAAGAGAAGTGATCGTCCTCTGTATTCAGCACTGGTGAGGTTCCTTTGTCTTCCCAAGACCCTGTTTTCCTGGAGATGGTTGAAGACCTGCCTGCCAATGGGAAGAAGTGAATGAATTCCCTGTCTAGTTCTGCTTGCGTGTGCAGCTTTTGGTTTACATATTAAACTGTCTTTATCTCAACCCATCAGTTTTCTCACTTTTACTGTTCTGATTCTCTCCCTCATCACACCAAGGAGTGTGAACAAGAAGCTGTGTCATCCTAAGTGCTGGCTGGGGTGAAACTATGCCAAGTTTCATACATGAACAAAGTCCTCATGACTAAAATCAGGAAGAGTATATTCTGCTTTAAGTTTCTAATATATTTTGTCTGTTCTTTCATTAGTCTTGCTGGTTGTTGATTAAAGATGAGGCAGATGATTGGCAAGAAATTCAGTATACAGGGTTCAGGAAAAAGTTCAGATATTTTCTTCCCTATGATTCAACTCCTTGTATCTTCCATTGTTGTTGTTGTTGCTATTATCTTCATCATCATCATTATTATTGTTATTATTGCCATAGCCAACTCTATGTTATTTTGAAAACTTTGCTGCATGGTATATTCCCTGGAGCAAAATCATACCCTCAGTGAACAAGTGTATCCATTTTCACCATCTATACCTAACATTTTTTCTTTACTAACATAGAGCTGATAGGTTTGATGAAAAGCAATATTATGTTAGAAATGTATGGTTATTTTGCTTCTGTCTCTCAACTTGACAGAAAACAAGTTTCCCATTACTTTTTTGATGCAATGAGTACTATTTATGAAATACTTTCTAACAAGACCAGTGCAAGAATACTATTATCATATTATTTAGCACACTCTACCTCTTCTCACAGGACTTCAAAACTACAAGGGCAGTTCCAAAATTGCAAACAGATAGAGAAATGAATCATGTGATTTCTCAGAGTTTTCTTTTACCATGTAACAAATACGACCAGCAACACTAACTTCACTGTCGATTCATATATGGTATAAATTTCTCATCACAGTTGAAAAAAGAGAACAGGAAAAGATAAGCAAATACAGTAGCACCTTTCATAACGAGGAGAAGTAATTTTTAATAATATGATTTCATTACAAAATATGGTGCCCCAGTACATTTCCAAGACCTGTCCTATTCTTATTCTCCCCTGCTTGAAAACATGTCAAATTATAAAAGTATCTTCCACCATTTTCCTGTTTTGCAAATGACCTTCTCAGTCTTCCATCTAATTCTCAAATATTTCTCAGAATGTGTACACCACTAGCTTCTTATTATCTCCAAAACATAATAATTTCCTATGGAACTTTTCTACTCCCTAGTCATTTGTTTCTAACTTCCCTTTGTCTCTTTATACATATATGTCTATGTATATATCTATATACATACATGTATATGTATATGTAAGATATATAGAGAAAGATGCATGCCTATAAATTCAATCAATGTCAAATCCATTTTTATGTTGTAAAGGGAATTTATTTATTTTGTAAAGGATTTCTGTTTTTCTTCCTTACTTTTTTTTTTTTTCTTTTATCATATCCATATGGGATGATATTGCAGGAAAAATAGAGTAGAAGGTAATTTGCAGCTGCCAAGTTAACTAGAAAGTTAACTACCATCTATTTTTTCCTGCCCTCGGTACACTGATTTAGGTCAGGATTGAAAAAAAAAGTACCTTGTCACTTGTCAGGAGTTATGCCTTCCTGTGTGCTTCTACTATATCATCTTAAGAAATCTCACTAATAAGAGCATAATACAAACCAAAAATATCTACCACAAACTAATGCAGTCAATTAATAGAACAGATGGAGGTCAGGGCAAGCAATTAAATCCCTTTGACAGAGGAGAAGATTATTCTACGTCATATTGGAGATATGTCAGTAATTCCTGTCTGATCTGAATTACACTTTTATTCTTCAAAATAATTCCTTCTATAATGCCTTCATTGGCATGAAAGAGAAAGATCCATCATCTAAAGGTCTTGCCTACTGCTGTATGTATATATATATTTTTTTTTTTTGTGGTG
>VZTM01035060.1:30696-61066 GCA_013400555.1 Jacana jacana | reverse complement strand
TTAAAAGCTCACAGGGTTTCTGTAAGCACTCCTATTAACATTATTCACTCTGGCAATTCAAACTTTAAGAAAATATTTATGATTCAGTAATGTCCTCAAAAAGATGTATCTTCTGCTTAATGAAAAAATGTTTCTTTTTATGTGGTACGATTTTGTTCCCTTTTAATATAAAACACAAAAACAGGCATCAAGGACTGAGCAGAAGACACCTTTTTTTCCATCTGAACATTTAGACAGAGTAATGCTTCTAACTTAACTCAAATAATTTCAAGACACTTCTACCAGAAAAGCAGAAGCATACCTTTTCCAGACCATCTTTGACCTGGCAGCTAAAACTCTTCTGAGTGGCAGGACTGAATTACCTCATGCTGAGAGCAGACACAAACATGGGGGTCTAAATACCAGCTAATGCTCTAAATACAAAGGTCAAAGAACAGCTAACCCCCCTTTTATGCTGAGTCGAACCCCTGCCAGCAAGGGCTTGTCAGATCAACCCTTTTCAGACTCAAATCTAAATGCAATCTAACTTCTTGGTGCCATCGATCCCTGAAGAAAGAGTTTGGTGATCTACAAACATAAAACCCTCTTCTGATGTCAATAATTAATTCTATAAGAAGTTAGTAAAGCAGAGAATATTAGCTTGGAATTCAGTAACTTACAGTAATGATGCAGGAACTGCTCAGAAAACACAAAAGGCAAAAGCTGAATGAGCTACAGAGAACATCAAGGCAAGCCCACTAACCATGGAACCAAATAGAAGAGGACAGGGGTCAAGACTTTAGTCTCAAGAATCACAGTCTCAAGCTATAGCAAGGCAAATTCTGATTAGATTCAAGAGTGAAAAGGGTAAAACAGAGATAAAGCACTGGAACCAGACAGTCTAGGAAATCTCCATTCTTGGAAATTTTCAACACTGAAAAGGACAAGGTCCTGAACAACCTGGTATCTCGCATTTTGTGCAGGCTGTTGGACCTCAACAGGTCTTTTTCAATCAAAATTAATTTACAATATTTCAATAGCAAGTAGCCACAAGAGCTGAAGCAGAGCACAAAAGGCAAAACCAGCCTCAAAACACTTTTTCCAGTCACAGCAGCCTCCAATGCAGCACTAATTCTAGCTAACCCAGCAGGAATTCCCACATTGAGGCAACAAAGTCTACAAAATTTTGAGCAGCACCCGCGAGTTTAAAAAAAAAGGTTAAGGCTTGTATCACACCTTTCACACCTTCCCACCATCAATTGGGAAAACCAAAAGATAACTTTGGCTAGCATTTACTTAAGACAGCAATAAAAACATGCTAATTTTCACAGAACAGCAGCATGACCTCTCGCTTTCATGTGAGATTTTATTTGAAATCTTGGGGTTTGTTTTGCCTTTTAAAATTACATTTCCATCATGATTCGTTCTCTGCTAGCCTAAAGAGCATTATTTACAAATTGCTATGGATAGTTAGACAATTGATATCATCTGCTGTTTTCTTTGTAGTAAGATCAGACTGTTTTGCTGCAATTTTTCTAACTAGATGAATTTCAATTTGTCTAGTTAAAAAAAAAAATTAACATCATTTAGTCAAGCAACTGATGTCTATGCTTTTTCCTTTTTCACACATTTATCTCATGTTCACCAAGCATCTTCAAACAGGTGAAGAAAAATACAATGTGACAATATTTAGTCCACAAACACAGGATCCACCTTTTGCCGTGGTCCCAGGATAATTCCTTGCAAGCCAGAGTTTGCAAAAGCTCAGTGAAAGTAATGATAGTAATTTTCCTTGTAATCATTTAAATGAAATATTGAAATACTGTAATCATTTAAGGTATTTATAACTTAATGTAATTACAACTTCCCCTAGAAAACACCAGATTGTCTAGTCTATATTCCTGGAAAGAAGGCATCTGCTAATCTTAGTAAATAGACCAGAAAAGTGGGATCTGGTTTACATTAAACATTTTTCATATCCATTCATGTGTTTTCTCAGGACTATTCCTTGAACTGGGACCAGCCCTAGAAGTTGCCAACATACGACATGCCCTGTGGAACCAGACCCCAGCTCCCCATCACATCACTCCCCAGGTGTAGGGCATAGCATTTCACACTTGAGTTACTACTAGGCTTATTTGAAAACCTCAAATAAAAATAAGCATGCTGGAGAGTACAGAAATAAGTGTCTACCTATACAGCTTCTATATATTTCCCTGTATATCCTGCAGTCTCCTGCATACCCCAGCTCCACTAATATTTGATCCTGAGCTCAGGCCTGCGTGTTACCCAACACTGTTACCTTCACAATACATCTGTCCTGCATTTCCACTGACTACTGGCAGCTCTCTTCAAAGAGTACAATCTGAGATATCTAAGTACAAAAGGCTGGGCATGCTACTGCAGCAGATAAACATAGAGCAAATATCCTCTGAGAAATCACTTCTGTGGTAGACTTTTGAGAACTGATGAAATACTTTTAAAAGATAGCCTTGCCTCACTGCTATTTTAGTTTTCTAACAGACATCCAAAATGTTTTTACTGAGCATTCAGTGTCATTTTCACTTGAGAGAACATCATGTATGTTGCCTCATTATTGTATGCTCTGTTATTCAGTGTAATTTACATAAGCCATTTTCACATCTAGCATTCTCCAATGTTGGCACTGAAATGGAAGGAAATGGTCCAACATACTGCAGTATCTGTATGGAAAATGTATTTTTAAGGAAATTTGCATTTGAAGGGTTTTTTTAGTATAAGGAGAAGAAAACAGTATTATATAAAGCATAGGATAGCATGTCCTATCAACATGATCTTTTCATTTTCTTTTTTTTTGTGTTTTCCAATAAATATGAACAAAGCATCAGTCCCACATATTCATGGTATTAACATACTCGAGAGTGTAATACTGATTGGACTGATAAATTACCCATGGAAGATAGTTTAGGAGCTCCAAAAGAAGCATCTCATGCTAGATGTCTCCTCTTGGTTCCTCCTCATCTTTGTCCTAGCTCACTGACCATAAAAATGGTCATGATATGGTCATATAAATGGTCAAATATATACCTTTGCATCAGCAGACCAGTACAGAGCCATTAAAATACAAAGACCCTCAGGACTGCCACTAGACAGTTACTTCAGAAGACAACAGCAGCACGCAGCAGCCATACCAGCTCATGTACAATTATTTCCCATCCCCCATAGCGTTCAGCAAACATGATAAAACCAGAGAATGACAGAGAATAACTGTCACTTTTTGATGTTGGGAATAGCCAGCTTCCTATCGCTCATCTCATACAGGTACCACTAGTTAAAAACTTTAGTTCTGTAAAAAATTGATTAAATAGAGAAGTAAAGAATATAGCCACCCAGCAGATGGGCAACAGAAGAGTGCAGCAAGCACAGCATTAAATCTCAGCATGATAATTTGTTGTGTACAAATTCCTTCCCCTGCATTATTCTCTGCAAAAGAAGGGTAGATACTGTTGTGTTCCTGATTCTCATAGTGACCTGTGGTTCGTCATTAGACCATGCATTTTATTTTATGTGGACTCTGAAAAATCTAGTGATTAAACACTGGTAAAGTTTATCCCTGTTCAGACACTCAAGAAAATAGTTTACTTCTGCTACCAGTTATTCTTAGTTCAGGAGGCAAAGATTTGTACTGTGCAGTTTAAGTTTCTTTTTTTCTAACACGATGCTGTTGCTTTTCAGCAGCCTGCACTCTGAATTGTTCAAGGTAACAGAAAATCCATTTCAGGCTACTGCACAACATTGTGTACGAATGGTCAACAAACACAAGGAAGATCAGATGCATCCAATCCAATAATCTACTGCTAGTATATTCAAAGCCTCTGCTAAAATATTTTCTGGTAAAACAAAAGGGGAAACACAAGGGGAAATGGCACAAAAATTTATGCTTGTATTTAAAGAGACTAAGAATGAGAAGGATGAACTGTCACTCTTCACTCTATTTAGCTGTCTTTAAGACGCTGTGAGGGAAGATTGAGCAGCCTAAGGAACCCAATAGATTTAAAAAGGCTGAATCGCACTGTCAGAGCTACCACCCTGCCACCTCTGTGTGTCCTGGAGGTGCACAAGAAGTAAGCTGGGGCTGGTACAGCCTGACCAATCTGGGCAAGAACCAGATAATACCATCATAGGAAAAAGATTATACTGCCACCTTCTCTGCCTTTGGTTAGGTTGTGAACACTTGGGAAGCGTCATCTATGTTCCTGCTCTCCCAGGTTTGTTACCTTCTATCACTTCAGTGGCTTGCATCTGCAATATTTCCTTAGTAAGCACAAGGCCTTTAATGAAACCACCATGAACCTGTCCTCAAAAGGGCAAACTAGAAGCAGGTCACTAAGATCTCATCTGAAGATGGTCTAAATGCCCATACTCAGATATTGGGAGAAATCTTTTTTTAGGGCAAAAGTCATCTTACATAAAGGTAGAACCTTTGCTGCTTTTTTAAGCCTTACTGGAAAATATGAAGTCACAGGGAGGAAAAGCCTAAAAGCCAAGTTGTTCAAACAGTCCACATGCACTTTCTCAATTCATGCCCTTAACAGAGCTGAAGGTATGGCTTAGCCCAGTGACTGAAGCTGAACTAACATCTTGCAGCTGACGAGCAAGAGGCCCTGACCTTCTGCTTCTGCCACCCTCTCAGTAAATGTGATTTTGACAGTCATCCAATCTCGTTGTGCTTAGACTGAAACTATAAGAGAGCAGGAAAGTACATAGGTGAATTTTTTTTTTTTCCCACCTGATCAGTGGGTGAAATCGGCTTACCCTGAAATCAGGGGCAGGCAGGCAGAGGGAGGCTCACACAGGGAAGGCACAAGAAGTCTCCCCTTTGGCAGTAGCAAGCCCGTGGCTAGGCTGGCCACACTCCGAGCATGCTCTTGATCAATGCAAAGCTGCCTCCCCAGTGTGTTTTGTTACAAAGGGCATGCCTTCAGATCTCCTAAGGCCGTACTCACATCTCTTCTCTTGTTCATTTCCCGGATTTTCACATTCTTTCTGCCCTAGTTTTGTGGTTTGAGCACTCACACACATGCACAGCCTTTCAACACAGGCCTTCATCTTACAATTGTAATAAAAAATGAAAATCCCTTTTCAAAGGACAATAATCTGGCTTTAATAGGCATCCGGCTAGCTTCCTAACACATCCAGGTATCACTGTGAAGAAGGACGTTTAATTCCACTTACATTTAACTTGACAAAAAGATGATTAGACATGTAACTTTAACCTGACCCATGACTGTGCACACATCAAATGGGCAGTGGGCGATAGCCATTATCACTACCAACAGTAACAAGGATTTCATTTTGTGGCAGCTCTTCTGAAAATGTTGTCTTGTGGCCTAATTTTTAAGTTAGGATTTTCAATAGTTCCTTATAAAAGCAGTTTAATGGCGAATTCTTTTGATTTTACACATACTTGCCTGATCCTTCTCTTCCTTACTGGAGCTATTTGCTACAGTAATTTCACTATCTTAAGAGGACTTCGTTCTAACTACATTAATTTAAGTAAGTTCAAAAGTAGGCCATGGAAACAAAATGAAATCTGGGCAAAAGTGCAAAAACTCTTCAATACTCTCATTTAATTTGACATAAAATAAATATGGATTTTATTCAGGGATGTATTGTCATCTTCAAAAGATTACTAATCCTAGAAGTCATTTTATTGAGTCTTTGGTTGGTGATTTTTAAGCAATAATTTATTTCAATTAAATGACAGCATCTTTTAATCTCAAGGAAGTGACTTGGCAGACAAGCAATTCCATCTTTGGAGCTTTCATACATTTATTCATCTGCCTAAATTTCCTAAGACTTTGGAGTTCAGTTGAAGTTTCATCCTGAATTAATGACTAGGAAAAAGCAATCTGTTTCATTACCACACAGAAGAAACGAAACAGTGAATGTTAGGGAGGGCAAGGGTAACGTGCTAACTCTAGACTTCAAAAAAGCAGATGTAAACCCATTGTAATCACTGCCCAGTGCATCTCCATGGGCCAGAGTTAAAATTAACTCACAATAGTTGTGATTTTTATGGTCAATAAAACCATAGCTTTCTCTCAAAGTGATACATACATCATGCAAAGCTGTTAGAGCCTTTCAAGCAAGCAAAAGTGTTACTTCTTAACTGTATCAGCAGTTTTTATCTCTGGGCCTGGGAGAAAATGTTTAATGTCACTTAGCTGTAAAACCAGGCAAAATAACTAAACCCAATAGCAGGCACCAGACCTTGGCACCCACAGTGATCTGATCATTCCTAACAGGGCTTGAGAACACACAAAGCTCTATTCACTCATACCAGGGCTGCCCTGAATGACTGTGCCCTGCTATAATCCTCCATTTTTGAAATCTTTTTGCCTGCATATCACTTGAAAAAACAACAATGCCTGAAGCTTTCTGATAATACAGTTTCCCCCCCCCCTTGTATTTTTTAATTTGGGAAGAGCCCTAATCAGTCCCTTTTCTATAAATGGATGTTTTCATTTGGCAGAGGAGCAACCTTTAGACACCAGGGCACACTTTATTATCTGTTGTTCTGATGAAAATTGTTCAGCTGAAGTGCATCAGGATCCATTGAAATCTCCTTACAGAGTTTATCATATTTGCTTTCTTCAGCCAGGAATGAAAATAAGTTATGTTAAAAAACTAAGTCTGCCATTTAAAAAAAAGTCTCGCATTATTAGATGACTTTGCTGTAATTACAGAAATTTCATGCAAAAAACCAAATTCCTGGTCTTACTAAAATATTCTTCTTGTATGTTATACCTACAGATTATTGATCCAAACCGAGTTGTTGCTGTGTTACCTTGACATCTCTCAGGAACATAGTTAGGAAATATAAATAAATGGATTTCAAAATGTACAACAATATCATCCATTAAATTGTTAGGTGTGCCATAAGATAAAAGCATTGTGAGGCTCTGAGCACATCTCTTAGGCTAAGAAGTAGTATGAGGTGTATTTGTGGATTGAGCACAACTGTCCAGTTTCTATTCTGATCCACACATCAGTCAGGAAAAAAGAAGTAAACCAATCTACCATGAATTACTCTCCTCCCTGAACCTAGGGTTTCTCTCCAAAGTATATGCAGAGCTGAACACTGTACAGTGCTGAAATCCTGAGAAGTCTCAGCTTTGTTATATTTAAAATTAGCGGAGTAAGAAATAGGTATTTAAACTGTTTGATAACTTGATGCTACAAGTTGCAGAGAACTATTTTAATCATGGAAAGAACCTCGTACTTTTTATTATCACTAGGAACCCTTGCTATACCTAAATAAGCAGTGGGAAATGATCTAGGGGAAAACTCTGTTTTTAAACCCAAGGTCCAGCCAGTAGACAGTCATATAAAATTTTATCTTAGAAAAGAGGAGGTCATGGTTCTGTGACACAAAGTGGGGGGACGGGGGGAAGAGAGAAAAAAATAAACAACCAACAACAAACAAAAACCAATCCTCACCTTGAGAAACTGCTACAAGGTCTGAAGCCTAGGCAGATCTACAGTTTTTTGTTAGCAGCAAGAAGCTATAGTAAAAGAGGTGAAAAAGATCCTGCAAGCAGGATGAAATAGTTTGGATTGGGATAGTTGGGATTCTCACTTTGGTGCATGTGTATCAAGCTGGATTAGAAACTGCAGTACTGCATAATGAAAATAAACATTCTTATGGCTTTACCAGTCACAGTAAAATAACTGTGCCTATTTAGGCAATGTGTTTGAAAATCCAAGAGCTTTAATCTCTAAAGTAATAGTCCTATTCAGGTTCAGCTTGTAGCATAGGTCAGAAATTTAATTCCGTGAGACCCCAACCATTATTCTGACTCTCTCATGCTCACAACCCTTAGCTGCACTGGCAGCTGGAGTATCTACATAACTTACACACTCATTGAAAAATGAGAACATTCAAAGTGTGTTTACAAGCATTATCATCTGAAGGGCCCCAAAATAAATTATGTCAAAGCTCAAAATTAATTTTCTCAGCAAACTCCGAGATACACCCTACAGCTATCTACAGTTGGTTTCTATTTTAAAGGCTAACTTATTTGAAAGAAGGAAAAAACAGCAATTGATAGAGGCTGCACCCATACTTTTTCCCCCCTACTAAGTGTTTCCATTGCCTGGGGACATGCTTTATTTTGGGGAGAAATACCTCTAGTTTTAATTATAAATGTTTTAATGTACAAGCATATAGCATTGCAGACATTTGATCTAGACCTTTCTTTGTATTCCAGCATTGTCTCATGAGAATGTCAACATCAGACAAGTCTCTTCCTCTTTCCAGTCTAAAATTAGCCATATTTCAACTTGTTTGATTTCCTAGCAGTTACATAGTTTCAATGGCTATGGCTATCATATACAATATTTTCTGCGTATATAAATACACATAAATAATGGCAAACTCTACAAATGATAAGGTTACATTTACTCATGTGTCTTGACATTTAGAATATCTTATGAATTCTAATTACTTTTCCCTCTGTACTACATTTAAACATCACCAGACATTTCACTATGATGATTGCCAGGTATGTCAGATCATATTTAACAAATCTCAGTAACACAAAAAAAAAATAAATCACCATCTCTGTGAGTAGGTCCATATTCACAATTTCAAACTGTAGCAAAAACATGGATCTTGATTCTTTTTCAACAGAACTATATTTGTTTTTACACTCTCCTAGCCTAATATTAAACATGGCTGACATCTTAATGAATAATTTCTTGAAGAGCACTCTGTCTCTCACTTCTGTCACAATGTAAGTCAATTTTATTCCCATAGAGAGTCAAGCAATCACTTGTTTTCTCATCTGCTATTGCACCCAGGAGACAGTCACAGAAAAGGCTTATTTGCACATTAGCAGAATATTGGATTATTTCATCTGTGTTTTCATCAGGCATTTCAATTGGAGCATTCTTTTAGTTTTTCTTACTTCTTTCCTTGCTCCTTAATTTCTTTCAGCTGGAGAAAAGTTGCAAGTCAAAACTACAGCACTGTTCCATACAAAACCCAGGGGTGGCATAAGTACCAACACACAGGTGCTGCCACTTACACAAAGCACACAAATTAAGGGTCAGTATAAAAGGAATTCATGGAAATTAGGCCTGTAGGGACCACTCTTAAACCACTATCAATTCTTTTACGTCCCAGCAAAGTAAGGTCATGCAAGCAGTTTGGTCTACCCTTTGACCATCCTAAACAATTATTCACTGAAAGACTGTGTCCATAACTTTGCTTTCAGCCAACTTCCTTGAAGTCATTTCTCGGACTATTTTGCAGTTAGATTAGAACTGCTCATCTTAAATGTTGTAGTCTCATATATATATTAAAAAAAATATCATTTACTTCTTTTGATGTAGTTAGGAAAATCTCTACTTCTTGAGTAGCTCAGGAGATAACTTTTTTTTCCTTGACCATTAACTTACCTTCAGAATTTAAGTTTTAAACCCCCCACCCTGCAATATTTTGCATTAAAACTGCAGCAGATGTGGGGTAGAGCAGTACCCATTAAAAAGTGTTTAAGCTTGTGCGTTGCTGACTACTTCCATGGCAGTACTGTACACACATTGACACTGCAGTAGATCAAGACTTAGTCTCTCTGGAAAGCAACAACATTGTGCAATGGCAGAAGTAGAACCGTGTCATGGCACAGGACTGCATACCACACTGGCTGTTGCTAATAAAAGAAAGCAAACTGCCCCTCCCAAACTCTCCAAACCGGTGCCTTTTTAGCCATATTTATGTGGCAAATTTTTATGAGCATGGCTATTGGCACTCCACTCTACCCATGAGAGAAATTTCTTCAAATAAAATTTAGTCTTTTACTGCCATCAAAAAATCTAACTCAAAAAAATCATACAGTTTGTCATTTAATCCTATATGTTAAGGCATCGAGCCAGTTAGCTTATGATGGGTGCTGTACACAATGAGGATGCAGTATTACAACATGCTGAAGTTGACGGTCAGTATTTTACAAAATTAAATCTAAAGTTGTACTGATTAAAATGTCATATGTATGTCATATATTAATTGTGCATTAATCTTTTGAGCAGGCCTTAGACATCTATCCCTTAATCCTCAAAATTGAGGGGAGAAACATTGCAGTGTGTAAGACTGTGCATGCCTCTGCCCACAGCAGAGTCCTTCCCAGACCAGTGGTTCTGAGTTGCGTTGAGAAATAGAGAACGCTCCCACTGGAAGACTCCCAGACACAGCCCCACAGTTACCTGTGACAAGGGCTGTCTCAAACACATTCGTTGCACCTGTATTTTGGATCTACTAAGTAAAATAGAGGATAGGATAATGTTTTCCTGCTTCCAAATCCTTGCTTTCCTTAAGGCTGTGTTAGCTTCCCTACTCAGCCACTCTCTCTGGTGCCCGGGTGCTGCCTCAGCATTGCCACACGGCTCTTGAATGTAGGGTGCAGGCACTTGGCTCTGGAGCTGCCAGGCATGCACAGCAAAGCAGAAGGTTAATGCAAGGAGATTGCCGAAGTCAAGTTATAATCTCAAATAGATTTAAGTGAGCAGAATTAATGATCTCTGCTGTTCCTCTCAACAGAATTGTTTTGATCTTGTTTAAGCACTGAGTAGCTGCGATGACCTGTACCTGAAGGCAGTCACATGAATATATCCCTGAATGAATGCTCTAGTCTCTGCACATAAACGATAACACTTTTTCTAATAAAAACAAAAAGATACTTCATTGCTGAAATTGATGCCCTTATGAGAATCTTCACTACACTCCATTTATTCAAACAAGTTATTTGTATTTACATAGCAATGCGAAATTCGGTTCCTCAAAGACAGGAAGAGATAAACCACTGCCAAGAAAAATGGGGTAGAAAAACGAAAAACCTCTTCTGCTTGTCATGCTGTGTTTAGAAGTTGGTTGTAATCACATCTCATCTCAAGATTGTAGCAACGCTTAGAACCATCCACACCCCAGAAAGAACAGTAGGTGAACAAGTTTTGAAACACTTCAGCTTTCAACACCCTCATAAGACTGTGTTATAACATAAACCACGTTTCACTGTCACAGCTTGTTGGTTCAAATCCAAATTATGTTAAGGTACAGCAGTTCATAGTAAGTACTTTACATAACACTAAGGTATAGGTTAGGAGTTGGTGTAGATCTGGCACTGCCAGTCAGAGGTCAGACAGGGAACCCAGGTAGAAAGGAAAGTGGATGTCAAACATTCATCAAACGGATCAAAAAACCTACTTGTGTCCTCAGTCTACAGTGAAACAACACAATTTACCTGAAAAACATGTTCACGTTTGAGTCGTATCTGCTACTTCTGAACCCCTAGTTCCTGCTTTTCCACTACTGTACATTCATCCCTGGTCTCATTCCTCCATCAGAAGCAAGGACAAGCTTATTAATAACATATACCAACATTAGTTATTTCACTTAAAAATGCCCAAACCTCTCTTCGTTCTTCTCTCAAGACTATCACTTTTCTTTTAAAGGATATTTCAAGTTTGTTTTGAGGTTGTTGGGGCAGAAGCTTACTTTAGATTTTAACATGAAGTTTACACTCTAAAATTTTGAGCATATAATTTCTGACACTAATCATGTACCAGCATAAATCCCTCCCATAACTCTAGATAATATTCCACCCTCGAAAAATAAGAATACCCAGAGAATCTAGGCACTGAAACAGAGTAAGGGCTATATCTCGTTAAAAGAAATAAATTTAAGTTCAATCACAGAGTTTCTTCAAAAAGAGGGGCAAAAACGTGGCCTCCCACTATTGTTGCTTGTCACAATAAAACCACTTTTCACCAAAAATAGTAATGGTCAGACTTAAAAAAAAAAGTCATTTAATTAATTTTCACCTTGTATCGTGTTATTACAAAAGATTAAAAGATAACACAGTTAAACAGCTTTATTATAGTTGAGGATTATACCATTTTTGGCGGTTTTCTTGGTTTGGATATTTTTGTTGGGGTTTTTTGTTGTTTTGATGGGGGTTTTTTTTTTACAGGTCTTCTCAATAAGATTTATATCATTGCATTACTTATTTGGATTGAAACATCTTAATTTACAAAACTGAAGAAATGCTCTTCAGTTTGTGCACAGAAAGTGGTTCTGAGGTTATACTGTGACAAAAGGCCACAGCCACACCAATTAATTGGCTTTAGGTAACAAATAGAAAAGGGACAGAGTTCTTTGGTACTTTAAAACTATAGTGGCCAGTTAAAAACTGACAAATGCACAAAGGGATGAGATAATTAACACTTCTCCAGTCTCTTTCTGGTCTCAAAATTACAACTTTCTTCCTCATGCTGGCAGACTATTAAGAGTCATTTTGTTCCTGCAGCAAGTTAGACATCTGATGTGGCATTCTTTCTGGTGTCATTTATAACAACTGGAAACACTACAGATGTAAAGAAGTCCCAGGTCAGTCACTCTCAATACGTAAGACTACACACTTGTAACACAAAAGAAGTTGCTGCCATCTTAAAAACCGCTGAAATGAGGAATGAATTTAAGGCCTTTCACATAGGGGTAATGAGAAATCCGTAGCTAGGTATTTTTAAAGTCAAATTTTCACAAGTATTAGAGATCTTTATTATCTTTGCATCTCCAAATTGACATATATATAAGGACCCTGACCTTCAATAGACTAGGCCCCTACATGTTATGAAAAAGAAATGCCCCACAATCCCTGAAAGTTTCCAAAACAGTAGAAGCCAAACCAAACAATTTTTAGAAGTGTGAGGTTTGCATTTCTAAGGCACACTCCTTTCCCGGTTCCTACACTCAGCCTGTGGATCCACACATAACACACCCAATATCACCTTTTCTTTCTCTCTCCATTTGCCTTTTGTTCCAGTTTTCTTGTTCCTCTCTCGTGTTTCTGTTCCTGATAATGGGAATTCTAGTTTCTTAAAGACACGCTAGCATGGGCAAATATGCTTAGAGCAGAGGTACTGTTTGAGGCAGACACTGAGAGTATTAAACTTATTAGGTATCAAATATTGGACACAAGTATTAAATTTAGGACTAGATAACCTGGTTATAGTTGCACTGACATACATGAATTTGCCCCTGTTAATATATTAAATTATGCTGCAGGGTTTAGACGTGACTAAGATTTTGACTCTTTCAACTAAATCTCTCTATTGGCAAAGCAAATTAAGCAGCACACTCTTCTGCCCTTCTTGCACAACTATAAGAAAAAAAAAAAGAATCTGATACTTCCTTCTCGTCCTCCTTTTTACCTCCTAAATTAATGTAAGAATATTAATGGAAGAAAGCTAACATTGCATAAGAAAGATCTTGGAGACCAATTTGATCCTCCTATTGTTCTGAAGGAGGAAATGAACCACAGAATGCAGCCTTACCTTTGTGCTGGGACTACACACACTGGCTCAGTGGCTCATGCTTTTTGCCCCAGAGCAGCACAGGCTTGCACCCAGGACAACAACATAAAACCTGCTCAGACTGGGATGAGCAGGATGCAAACACACTTCCAAGTACAGCAGACATTGTAACGACATTGCTCTAGCCCAGAGCTAACAACTAGACTATATAATATACCTGTATATGTTGCAGGTGTAGGTGAACAGTAATTTACTTCCTCCACAGAACTTAACAGAGAAACCCAATAGTGTAGACGTGGGATACTCTTTACATTTATACAAACCAAGAAAAGCTTTTCTTTCTAGCTGACTTCAGGGTTTCCCCTTGTGCCTTGAGGCTCGCTACCCAGGGAGATCTGTGTCACGCACAGAGATGGACATGGCTTTTTTATTTTAAAAGTAGTTTCTGAAGGTGGTATAGCATTTTTATGTATGAGTTATGCTTTCTTCCTTGAGTTACAATATGGGTAACAGGTCCCCTTTGCAGAAGGAAATACCAAATTCTTTCATTAATTACAATGATTTTTTGCCTTCATTGGTACATATTTGGCCACATCCCTCCAGCTCAGGGTTTCCCTAAGCATGAAGGAGCACAATGAGAGCGTGAAAGTGGATTGGGATTTCAGTTGAGTTTTACCCTTTAATCTTCCATCTGACACCAGTGAGGCTTCTGTCTGGGCTCCACCACCTGCCCTGTACCAGGCAAAACTGGAGGAGAAGCTCTTACTGATCATCTACCACACTATGTAATATAGAGTATGTGGAAGTTTCCTTAAGAAATTGAACTGCCTTATGTCATCTATTTAATTAGTTTAGATATTCGCTACATTATAACTTTAAGGAATAATGACATGAAAAACTAAAATTTAGTCAAATTTAGGCATACACTTATTAATGGGTAAAACAGAAGTATTTTGAAAGTTATCTGTTTCCAGACATAGATGGTAACCCAAAAAGGACTACAATGTATATCTCAATTAATTAATTCCCAAATGTTATGTTTTAACAGTGCAAGAGATGCATGGAAAAGCTTCTAAAATAATAATGGGAATAGAAAGCCTATCTAAGGGGAAGGCTAAATAAGCCTAACCTTTTTTATCCCACAAAATAAAAAGTGCAGAGAGCAGTCCTTTTCTTTGCCAGCTACATCAAAATGGAATTAAATGAGATTAGGAACTTAAATTGCTGATAATTTTTATTTCAATGGTCTGTTTTAAGCATCTTGAATATTCCACCTTTGAACAGAGTATATTTATATCACAGCTAATTATTTTCATTGCAAACCTGACAATAGGAATTTACTTTCCTTTTCAAAAAATAGTTCTAAAATATCTTTCAGAGCATATTGATACATCAAGCAGATCAGATCTAGCTAAGTACAGGAAGAGCATCACGCTTTCACATATAGTAACAATAATAATTCTGCATCACATCAAGCTGAAATCTAAAAGTCAAAGACACACAGGAAGACACAAGAAGAGTGCACGGAAGAAATGCAGACTAAGAAGTAAACAGTGGAACATAATTATTTTTATATTATATATATATGTGTGTGTATAATATATATATTTTACAGCACTAAAATACTATGCAAATACTAAAGTTTAAACAGATTCGTTTGATTTTAAAGCACCATTTATTAGAACAGTGTGTCCATTATCTGAAAGAGCAATTTGCACACTGAAGTCATTGCTATAATTCAAATACTTGAAGATTCAAACAATTCTCTTTCTTCTTAAAGCGAGTAAGCATAACGTGCTGCACACAAGAAAGCCACTCAAATCACTCCACATTCCCTTCTGTGCAAACCATCAATTGAGAATTTTTAGTGGATTTCCATACGGAGATCATATACAGTAACGACATGGGTACAATATTAGTATTTATTTCCTTTTACACTTTCTACAATAAAATGTTTCTATGAGATGTGTTCTTATGGACATTGAAATCTAAATGAGGGAAGAAACATTTCTCTCATCTTCTGGTAATAACCTACTCCTATAAAAGTCTCATTTATAATACCAATTATAGTCATGGGAGTGGTTGGCTGAATAGACATGCTATCATTATATAGCACACACTCCCACTGCAAAGTGAGCTAATATTTATGAATTATTTCAGAAGGACTTGTAGATAGATGGAGTCTTTCTCTACCTCATCCTGGGGAATGATATGGCGAGTTCTCTATCAAAAAGCAGTTTCATAGAAGTGTTTATTAATGAAGTATCGACATGGCAATTCTTGCAGAAGCAAACTCATGTTCTGATGTAAATGCTGAACAACCTGGTATATGCCCGATATTGCTTCTTTACACATACAGAAAAAAAAAATAAATCTTAAAATGTTTCATGATTCTATCAAACTATAACTGCAAAAGAATGCATTAAAAAAACCCAGAGAATTAAACAAACGATTTCACTCTCTGGAAAATTCATTTTAAAAAAAAAAAATCCCTGCAGTTGTCATAGCCTACAGTTTAATGAATTGGTTCTTTTTCTTTAATTTAAAATGAAGCATGAGATACATAATAAAACGGAGACGGTTATACATTTTATTGCTACAGTAAGGTTAAGAGATAAATACGCAAATAAGGAATTTCAAATTGCTTTAGAGACCTTGCAAGGAGGCAAGATTTATAAATATGAAAGGAAGTCAGCCCTGGTGAAAACTCATGCAGCTCCACTGACATTTTTAATAAATGTGTATTTTTAGAAACACATTTATGTCTGTTAACCCTTTGGGATCCATAAGTACAATAATATTTGTTTCCACATTCATTTTTTTTCTCCTAAATTCTGCCTTATCAAGAGTTTTCAACAGGTTCCTTAATTTCAAGAATTACCCTGAGCTATTGATTGTGACTTTCTCTTTCACTTAACGATTAATTTAAAGTTTACCATTTTTTCAATATGGTTGGTTTTCCTTTTTGTGCTATATCTCCCTTCTGCACACTGTTCATGAATTCTGGTTTTGTGCTGAATGTAACCAAAATCCAGAAAGAATAATCTTGTTCCCAAAAGTGTCAAGGTTGGAATCCAGCCCTGAGGATCAATCCATCAACTAATAGAGGTTTTAGCACAGATTCTGCCGCAGTTTGAATGCATTACATGCAGGGAGAGTTTCTTTTACCTAATAAGCATGATGAAGAAAAGCTCCTTTTTAATCCCTTAAATTCTTGAACTGCAAGAAACTTGTTCTTTCACTTCTCAAAATGTACCAATTGTTTTCAGCCTGGTTTTAGCCCACACCTCCAGGAATTCATCCTCTCCTCCTATCCACTATTCTCCTTTCATAACCCTTCACCCAAAGGGCTATTTTCACATTGGATGAAAACTAATGTCCAAGTAACAAGGAGGATGCAAACCAGAGCACTAACTTGCAAGGCGAGACACCACCAGGAGCTCAGTCATCTGCCAAGAGGTCAGCACATGGCTGCTCTCTGGCCACACACACAAACTCCACAGAAGCCACAGCTGCCTATTCCTAAGACATGAAGGCACATGAGTTTGCTGCCAGTGCTACAAAGGCTGAACAGGGACAAAAGTCACAGTGGACTCAAAGAAAGCTTGAAATTATATTTATCAGAGGGTGTGTAGAGTTCAGATGGAGGAATAGAGAACCCAAATCTCTTGGACACCAGGCTTTATTAAGTCTTTTTTCCACAGAAAAACTATTTTCTAATTAGATTCTACACATTTAATAGGGCTACTCCTTTTCTCCACAATTATATTATTAGTTACCAAATACCAGGGTCTTTTTTCCTGGGGAGCTGGCATGCAGGGACAAAGTGAAATTTAAGGTGTCTTTGAGTACTTGTGGAGCTTGTCCCATTTTTTTTGCACCACAACTATCTTACTAGCATCAAAATCCTGGACTGTACTATCTGGCTTTATAAAATGATAGAATAACAACATCCCAGCTTTGCACTTCCAAGCAGAAACACCTGCTAGTGCGAAAATCATGTTCTCTTAATTGATTCTGTGGTCTCTTAACATAGAAATACAGAGAGGAAAATAATCACGGTGAAACTTTGCAAGAAGTTCCTTTGTTGTGGATCAGCACAAGGTAAAAATCTGCAAAGACAACAACCCTTTCAGAATAAATAAATAAATAAAAATTAGCTGGTGATTATATAATCTAGTGTGAAATTCCTCCCGGTTGCATTACTAGCCCTTTCTTTTGTAACTTTACAGACAATAAACAGCACACAAAAACCCCTTTACACTATCCCCAAAATAGCCTGGCTATTCAGTGACAGATTATCAAACTGCTGAACATCATAATAAAAATATGCAAGATAAAAACATACTGAGCTCTGCCAGAGAGTTACTGATTGCAGATACCAGACAGTATATTTACTTCAGGATATAACAACATCTATGTACTTTTCTCAAACTCTGTAGTGGTGACCATATGAAGGCTTCCCATGGCATCCTTCTTATGTCCCAATTATTCTTTTTGTTGCAGACTTGAATCTTCTGGAGTGTTTGCTGACTTCAAGTAAGGAAGAGAAGACAAAAAGGAGTAACAGGACCCGTGCCAAGAAAGATTGAAAACAAGCTACAATCACCACAACTGCAAGGCTTTCAGCATTAAGACACCTGCTGTGGACTCACAGCAAGGAGTTTTTCTCCTGTCTATAATGCTCTAAAACAGGACCAGTAGTAATTCAAGGACCACAAAAGAATACCTGGGGACCAACCAACCATCTATCGCCTTTTCCATCTATGAAAATTAATCATACCTCTTCTACTAGCCACACTTTTTCCAAAAGTCCTTAGGTATGTTGCTACATCTATGTTGCTTTCTGCAATGATGACTTGATATTAAATGGTACCTTAAATCTGCATTTTCAGATTTTCTGTAGGTTGGGCAAGGGAGCTGAGAGGTCATATATACATGAACATCTTGGAAACTCCCAGCTACCAACTTCTGTGCTCAGAAAGTACCTGGGATGCAGACAAGCTGATTCAACCCTCCAAAAGATCAAATCTGAGTAATGAGCATGCCTTGGCTACACCATCAATCAAGTCATGCTTTGACAGTCTGCCAAATCTCAAACCTCTTAATTTTGATTAAGGCCATCAAAAAGGCAGACCCATTCCTGAAAGCAAATACAAAAATCTCTGTTGATAACATCTGTAGCTGACAGGAAAGAAAGATTAAAAAACAGTTAAAGTGATAATGATAGCAGCTCTACACAGATTTCTTGAGCATAGAGATGGGCTGAGAAACAAGTACTGCTAGATCCAGCTTACTTGCCACAGAACCAGCACTACCCCCCACACTCAAGCGGAAGGATTGCATCTGAGAGGTGTTAACTCAGTATCAAACTTTGGGACTGTAGGGAGTATCCAGATGAGTGGGACCAACTTCTGCAGAAGACAAGACCTGCTGGGGGAAGTTTCACAATGCAGGAGTTCCTCACAAGCAGGCAGCAACCCTCGATATCATAAGAAGCTTGTCCTGGAGTACAGAGCAGGAAGCTCTATCCCAAAGTCACTTGCCAGAGGAAGGGCTCACAGAGGCCCTGGGATGCCACATAAATTTCCAGAAGCTGTGGGTGTTTCTAGTTTATAGGCTGTACATGGTGCATCACACAATCAAAGTGAGGAAATCGGTGAAGCTATCTTTTAACAACTTGAGGAAGCCTCAGGATCAGACCTTCATTCTCACAGGGGACTATAACTGCCCTGACATCTGCTAGAAGGGCAACATGGCAGGACAGAAGTAGTTCAGAAGGTTTTTTGAGGACAGAGACAACTGGTTCATGTATGGACAGGATAGCCTAACCAGACATGATGCACAACTGTAACAAGGGAAGAACTGGGTTGACAAGAAACAATTGGTGGTACCATTGACTGTTGTGATCCTGAAGGAAGGTTCAAGATCCTGAAGGGAGTGAAAAAGCAAAGTACAGACCCTAGACCTGGGAAAATAATGGAGTGAATCCTCCTGGAACACATTTCCAGGCACACAAAGGAGCAGGTGTTTGGGAAGAGTCAGCATGGGTTTACCATGCTGGACCAACCTGATTGGCTAACCTAGGGACCCAAAGAAGCAGTGGATGGGCAAACACATCACCAGGAATGGGGCAGAAACTAAGTGGGTTTTCTGTAAAAATTTTAGTTGTGTTATTAGTCTTGCTTTTTATACAAGTACTAATAATTGGACTCAATATTTCAATTAAGAATAAACACTTAACTTTAAGTACATGCTAATTTGCTTACTTATGTGCTTCCTCTTTGCCCATAAACAAGATTTTCAGGATAACAGAAGGTCAAGCCATTTCAGCCCCAGTCAACGGTGGCCACCGGGTCTACAGTACTCAGTCGCTGGAGTTGCAGAACACCATGTCTACCTTTGTGTGTCTTAGCTTCGCAAGAAACACAAGTCATTTTGTCTTTTAAAGGAAAAAGTTTATCATTTCTGCACCAGACCTATCAGACACAGTACACAGGTCTTGCAGACGTAGATAATAAATATGCACTGCATATTTATGTATGTATGATATAATTTTGTCTAAACGAAAACCAGCTTTTCACATATTCATGGAGTGCCCTTCTGGAGTCCCAGCTGAATAAGAATTCCATGTGCCCAGGAACTGGGTCACCTGAGCTGCCACCTGTGAGGGCAAGCCAGGGCAGCAGGTAACCAAAGTCAAAAAGAAAAAGAGCAAATTATAAATCTTATTCAGTAAGGTTTGGTCATACCACCTGCCCCTCCCGCATCTAACTGGGAGAAAAAAGGGACAAAGAGACAAGACTGAGAAGGAATTGAGGGAGCAGGGACATATAGTGATAAGACTGAAGGCAATCTGGGATCACAAGATGGAAAGCCTTGAGTCCAGCCTGTGCTGCTCAGCCCTTGTGGGTAGAGATCCCTGCCTGGCCTGTAGGTCTGCTCCTCCATTGTCCCCAGTCAGGCGACCCTGGAGTTTTCCCAGCTTCACCCTTTTCTGAGAGCAGAACAGGGTGCAGCTGGCCCTTCCAGCAGAAGGACATTCTCCCTTCCTCAGATTGCAGCTGCTGATACCTAGCCCACAAGCAGCTTTCTCCTGCCACGCAGGTCCAGTCCTGCTGACAAATAATACTCTATTCACTGTTGTTGTTTAAAACACAGAAATGAAACCAAACATTATTACAAAATAATTTATCAGCATGAGAAGAGAGAGTATCTTTTGAGTATACATTAACAAAAAGCACAGAGAAGCCTTCAAATGCGAGTGGTTCATTCACAGTCACCCAGTTTCAGCATCTGCATGGACTACACCCAAAACTAGAAAGGATGTAATGTGCAGATTATGTTATCCAGGTGTCAAAAAGCTTCTGAATAATTCCACCTGATGCAATGAGGTCCTACTTCTCATTCAAGGCTTTCCGAATAGCTGACCGTCCCATCAATAGAGCCACTGTCATTGTGAAATTGTAGAAGCACAAGCACAGATGCAGTTCTCCAGAAGACCCTTCTCTATTTGCTTTTTTGAGCAAAACAGTTTCTCATAAGAATATGCTGGTTTCTATATTTCAAGACTGAGCATTCTCCTCCTCCTGCCTGTTACCCAGGGAGACTATATGATGGCATGGTCACCATGGAAACAGTGGACAAACTTAAGATGTTTTCATTGCTCTAGATAAAAGCCATCTGCATTATTTTCTCATTTCTATTTCTCACACCACCAGAGCAGGCTCCCAAGCCAAACTGTAGCAGCTGTGGTGCTGTGTAGCAGCCAGGAAGCCTGTCCCCCACCGTGGCATCCCTGTGCCCACTGGTGGAGAACAGGGTAAACCACCTACAGGTCATAACAAAACGTGATTGCAGCAGCAGCCGCCGCCACCTGCCTTCTTTCCTCCCCCACCTCATAACACTATACTTGGAAGACATTTTAATTTTTCTGATTTTTTTTCTGACCTCATTGCAACAGGGAAAAAGTACATTGTTTGCCTAAACACACAAAAAAGGTTTGGAGAGAGTTTGTGTAGGTTTATACAGAATATATTCCAACTTGGATTTTGATTCTTTAACTATGGTTCTGGATTATTTCAAAATACCTTTTGTCTCCCACATGGATTCATTTCCATTCCCACACGTTCATTCAAAATGTAGCCCCTTACTGACTCCACAAGCTTCCAAGCTTCACTTCTGAGATCCTCTGTCACGAATGTACTTTACTGTCCCAAAGATACCGTTAACAGTCTGTCCAGGGAAGTGGTGGAATTGCCATCCCTGGAGTTATTTAAAAGTTCGGTAGATGTGGTGCTTATGGGCATGGCTTAGTGGTAGTTTTGTTAGCATTAGGGAAACAGTTGGACTTGATGATCCGAAAGATCCCTTCCAACCTAGACAATTCTATGATCTTATACACTTTAAGGACAGATCTCTCTCAAACACATCCTATCTCCAATCAAATAATTTTAATAATAAATATCACAAATAAAAAAAATTGCCCACATAAACAGGGAACTTTAGACCTCTACCCTGATATAATTTGGGCTATGGTGTAACTGTTCAGCTTTTTACAGAGTTTCAAGGCTGGGACCCAACCTTGAAAATTCAGAGTGGAATGATAATGTCAATTCCTTTCCCACTCCCCCCACTGATTTAGTAATCAGCAGTCACCATGAAAAGTCTTGTCTGTGGGTACTTGGCATTATTGATGCCACCTCTGTTTATTCAGGTATAGTTGATCAGGAATTTATAACCAATTCTTTTTATGATACATGAGGCAGAAATTCAGTGAGCGCTCTTAAAGCTGTGCTCTTCCACTGTGGCTAACAAAAACATTTTCCTCTGCAGTAGGCTGAAATGACCGAATACAACCATCAAGCATCAAATTAAGTTTCTGTAGTGTTTTCCAAACAATTGGATGTTCTATTACCTATAATTTTTTTGCTGGAGGTTGAGTTTTGGGTTTCTGATCTTGCAGGTTTTTGGTTTCTTGTTCCTTACCAAAACTAGAACTTCAGGAAGTTCCTGTTTTCCTAACCATTAAGCTGAATAAGCATTGTTACATGAACAAACCCTTTCCATGTATTAAAAAAGTTACATTATTGTAAAAAGCCAATTTCTTCACAATAGCACTTCAATTAAGATGACAGACATCTCAGAGGATGCTGTTTAATTTCAGTAATCACTTTTAATTCTGTTTTTAATCTTTCAGTGGGTAGAAATGTACTGTTTAACATTACATGCCTGCTACCTCCTTATGCTGTCTGTAGCCTATAAATCCTCTGATTCCTATCAAAACAACGGTATAAAATAATTTTCTTATTGGATTTTGTTAAAGTTGGGAATTTCCTACCAAATCAACACCTATCTGTAAGTTAAAAGACAGTCACCACTGGGGGAAGCTGCTGTTTTGAAAAGCAGGAATTTCTTCCCTACTTGTTTACAGCCAACTCTACCCTGCTCAACAGTCTCCAACACAATCCTGCCCCAGGCTGTGATCAGGTCAGTTCTTAAACAACTCTTCAATAAAATAAATAGACTTTCTTCTTCTTTCATGTTAAGGTTGTTTTTCAAAATGCCACATCATTCTTATTGATTTTGGGGGTTGTGTTTGGTTTTTTTAGATTCTGAATCCTTTCCAGCATCTTTGCTGAATGAATAAACCAGCACTCAGCATACTCTTGGAGTAAAGGTCTTAATGTTCAATTAAGAATAGCAATGAAGTGTTCCTATTACTGCTTGATATTCTCGTAACGCTCTGGAATCACAGATGTTTGTTCAGCCATCAAGTGATCCCCAAATGTTTCTTCAATTTGTTACATCCATTGTCATTATACCCAATACCCCACTGATATTGTACAGAAAGCATGAATACAATTAGCTGTGGTAGCTCAACACTCTGAATTAAGAGCATAAACAAATCGTTCCTAGTTCATTGCAGATCCCAACTTCAAAACATAACTGATTTAAATTTAAAGTTTATTAGGCTTTCAAAATCAGCCTGAAATCAGTTGACAGCCAAGAACTGCCTAGTTTCAAGAAAAGTCAATATCAGCTATAGAGAGAAAATAACTGAGATTTATTTTTTTCCAAAATGTATTTAAAAAAAAAAAATTATTTGAACCTTTCCACCAAGATTTCCTACTTCCATATACTTTTTTTTTTAAATAAATGGAGGCAAACTAAGCAAAAATTAAAGCTCAAGTATAATGCAGTGACATTTTCATTCAGATAAAGAAACTATCAGTGGTAGATGCAGAACAGAATGTTTTAGGTTTCCTTACCAGCCTCACAAGAATGCAGCAATCAAAAAAAGACACAATAGTAGGAAAATAGCTGCAAGACATTAGCAGGTTTTGGTCACTGCGAGACTTGAATCTCTGTAGGGTCCTAAAAGACCGTGTCTTTCTTAAGCAGGGATTTGAAAGAAGAAAATGAGAGTCTACATAAGATGTTAGCCTTTCCTACTGAAAGACTTCTGTCCTTAGGAAGATCAGTCGTCCTGTAATGTTATCTATCCAACATTGTTGGTTGGGTTCTTTTCCCCTTTCTCCAGCATAGTGGCTGGAAGCTGGGACATTCATCATCCTGTTTTGTGGACAGGACACTATAATTATGACCATCCTCACTAGTTCAACATATAAACTTACTAAGTGAAGGTATCCTACACCAGCCACAGTAGGTGGTCATGCCTAGTAAGTTTAAATATCTCCTTCCATTTATCTTATCAAAGGTGAAATCAAGAGGCATTTTGTCACAATTTGTAAATGTCTACAGGGAAGAAGGGATTTATTTGTAGAGACCAATCTACCAGCCAGAGTATAATGAAATTTAACAGCTGCACATTGTATAATAACAAGGAACTTTTCCAGGCTCCCTTATGTATTGTATGGAACTGTAGCAGACAGCACACAAGCTTACAACTCCCTCAGAAACAATATGAAGATTTTCAGTTGAAGCATTTATGATGAGATCTAGTTTGTGATCTGAAATTCTACCTGTCACTTGAACTGTAATAATTTCTCACTCCTCAATAAAACTTCTCTACCACTGTAGAGAGAAGGAAGGACTTGTTTTACAAATACTCTTTGGGTTATAGACTAAATCAAGGCAGTTAACTGCTTTCTCTCCAAATATGTTTTACTGTAAATCCAAGGTATATCTGGGAGGACCAGCCATTGAGAAGCAGTGTATGGGAAGAATATATATAAGACTGGAAGACAGCTCCATCCCTGGAAGGCCAGGCTGGATAGGGCTTTGAGCAACCTGGTCTAGTGGGAGGTGTCCCTACCCACAGCAGGGGAGCTGGAACTTGATAATGATCAAGATCCCTTCCAACTCTAACCATTTTATGATTCTATGACTAATGTTACATTTCGCAATTCTGGTGAGGTGCAGAGCTACAGCAAGCAGAGAAGGATGGGACAAGCACAGAGGTCAGGGAAAGAAGGTGACAACATACCAGTACCACATAATCACAGAATGGCAGGCGTTGGAAGGGACTTCTAGTCAAATGCCCTGCTAAAGCAGATAAGGGAAAAAGGAGCAGTAGGAGGAAGAAGCCTCCAAGGAACTATCTTTAAGAAAGGCAAGGTAAACTAGGGAACTGTAAATATCAAGGACACTGTAAGCAGGTAAATCCATGTAAGATGACGTTTACAGAAAGTAGGTTGCAGCAGGTTACTTGAGAAGAGTTGTTGCCAATGTTATGGCTGAATTAATACTTTTCTTTGACAGACCTCTGCCTCATTTTGTAACTAAAGCTGCTTTTGGATACAAAAAACATCCATCAATACCACAACGAATTCTGGGAAAGCAAAGGGTGAGGATGATAAATAACACTCCAGTAATACTACATACAACATTAACAACTAGTGAGGGATATAAACATTGTGGCACTTAAGTACTACTTTGGCACTTAAGTACATATGCTAAGCAGCATTGTGGAAAAAAGCAACATACTAAACAAAAACCCCACAAGTTATATTTTAATGCCCTTTTTCAACATACATGTTTGTTGTCACCTGAGTCTGGCAGAAAATTTGAGTGCTTTTAGCCAAAGTTTTTTTTTCTGTTATCTTTTATCAGAGTATATTTTTATTGTGGTACCTTACATCAAGCAAGCCCCAAACTTATCTCATCCCTTCTATTTTTCCCCAAGGGTTTGAGTTTCTTTGTTTATCTGCTACTGCACCCAAGAGCAGGATCCACTGAAACAGTTAGAGCAGTTAGTTGGAGGGGAAAAACAACAACAACAAAAAAATACAAAACCAAACACAAAAACAAGAGAGAGAAAAAAGAAAAGAAAGAAAAAAAGCAAAAGATGTGCTTTTTAATTACCGTGTAGGTCCCCAGACCATCTCTCTGGGATCTGCCCATGTCTCCACAGACATACCGATTCTCAAGACGATCTTTGTGACTATCTAGTTTACAAACAAGCTTTCAGAAATCTAAGGATAGATAGCTATATGCATCTTGAAATACAGTGCCATTACTTTCAGTGATAAAGCAGGCTTGTGACTTAAAAGGACAGTCAAGCCTTTAATCCTTTAAAATTACAAGATGAAAGAGGGGATTGAAGCAATATTTTCAAAAAATGTCAAATTGATTCACATATCTAGTTCTCTCCCGAAATTTTGAGAATGTAGGCTTTAAAGTCGCTTAACAACTTATTTTAAGGGACCCAAATCTCTAAATAATGATAAGTATGCTCCAATTACGTAGAAATGAAGTAAGAGAGCATGATCTGAACTGATTCTTAAAAACATTTAGATAAAAGGAATCAGAAGATAAAGGAATAGAAGTGGTCAGATTTTTCCAAAATTTCAGCATGTATATGTTTCTATAATTGGATCTCACATCTGATAGAAATGTAAATTGTTTAGATGTAAAATGTCTTTCTTTTTATATTTGGAATATATATTTTATATTTGGCAAAACTATAAAGCTACAGTTAGAGTCAAGTCATTGCTGAATACCAAATAACAAGGGAGATGTAGATGTCTGGGGAAACAAACAAAAAACCTCTCAAACAACAAAAAAAGAAGCTTCAGTGTCTTTTGTAAAACTTTCTGTTGATTTGTTGACTTACTTGTCCCTCCTAACAAAGTGGTAACTGCAGTTTCCAGTCACAGGGAACACAGCCTTCCCTCATGCCATCTGCAAGTTCCTACAACCTAGTTCCCCTTCAAATCATTATATGGGAACTTCATCCTTCATCTCAACATTCCTATTCTTGCCTGACGTTGGAGACAGTGTGGCTGGTGTCTTAGAGATTTTCCTTTCCAACAGGCATGGAAGCATTTCTTAACTACTCTAAGCCTTACCCCTGTGCTGGACCAGTTACTACTCAACTCCCTGCTGCAATGAAAGTCTAAATTCTTGCCTTCCCTTTTGGTAGGTCTTTGGGTTTATACAGCACCAAGGAGCACACCTTTCACTGACCTTTACAGTTTATATAACTGTAAACAAAAAACCCCACACACAATACAAATATTTTAGCAGACTAATTGTACATAGTTTATCACTGACTCTTGACTGAGACCAGATGTGACAATAATCAGCAACTTTGGGATGCCAGCAGTATTGAGACAACTATAGACATCCTNCTGTGTGACCTGATCTAGGTGTTCGTGCTCTGGCAGGAGAGCTGGATTAGATGACCTTTCAAGGTCCCTTCCAACCCCTGATATTCTGTGATTCTGTGAAATCTTACTACTTGCCTACAAACCACATAACTACTTTCTTCTCAGCCTTGTTTCTATCAATTGTCCTACATAACACACTTTCCCTTCTGTGTCTCAATGGAAAGCTGTTCTTTTAGATACATAAGTGAAGAAGAAAGAGTATATATACAGGTCTTTTCTCCCACAAATTTCTAATTAGCTTAAGCATATGGTTAGATCATACCAGGTTGGCATCCAGATTACCTCTCTATATGCCACAAAGTTTACGTCTATTCACTTTCGCAATTACCCTCATTGGATCAAACAAAAATTTACTAGGCCTACAGGCCAGGCCAGCTACTGGAAAAAAATCACATCTTAATACTATGTGAAAGCAGCATAACCTGAAAAGGCACTTAATTTTTATCTCTCACAGGAAATTAACAAAGGTACCAAGGTCATCACCACTGCTATTTAAATAAACTGACAACAAAACCCCACCAGTCTCATTCAATCCCCATAATTCTTAAATTCTAGTTTATCATAGAACACAGAATTTCTGTTGATTGTATAATCAATAGAAATGTTTACATAGATAAAATTAAAACTTTAACACGGAGTAATAATATTGTAGAATATACCTAGCCTAGTTTAAAATTGCAGGACTAAAGGACCACATGAGATTATCTACTTAATACCCAGTTAGTGTATAGTGTCAGCTTGATAAATATTCTTTCATAAATACATAGATCTTACAGACAAATAAAAGGAGCCCTGTTTCATATATACACCAACAAGCATGAGACAAGTATCTTAGTTTTTGTCTTCCCCCTCCTTCTTCCCCCCCTGTTGTTCAAAGTGTAATTTAAAGCTTTTGGTCTCAGCTATTTTTAAATGTTTCACTTCATTGCTTCCACATATTTCCATTAAGGAAAAAATTTTCTTCTCTCACTTTAATCCAATTATTAAACAAACGTTAAATTAAAAGGTTATTCAAGAGATTAGGATTCCAGAAAAAAGACTGTTCAGCGCTTTGTTTCCTATCTAAATCTCCATTTATATCACATTTCTATCACTGCTGGCACACGTCATGTTAGGCCTAACTAAGGTAAGATTGCTGCTTTTTAGAACAAGCCAGTATGCATCATTGTTGATTTTCACCATATTTCTTCCCAAAAGCTACTCCACTTTCTCAGGAGGAAAACATATCTCCTATGCTTGTAGGGTACCAAGACAGCTGCTAGTCTTCATAGAGTGGTACTGAACTCTTTTGCCTGGACTGCATAGGCCAGATCACGCCTGTCCTGAATGTGTACAGCCAAGAAGCATGATTTCACCCATAACCTAGACCTCAGCTCGTAGAAAGGAGGAGAGAAAGAGACCAGCATGCCTAGCACATCACAACAGCAGGGAGAAAGCACAGCTCCTGCTGCACCAGGCAGCAAGCCATGCCAAGACTGGAAGGGCAGTAACTTGTTTCTGAAACAGCAATATTAAAAATTGGGAAGTCAACACTGGAAATGAGAGTAAATCATGTATTCTTATGGATCTTTGGGAGAAGTATACAACTCCATTCTAGACAGTTTACTGCATAGGCTTAATTTAGCCTTACGTAAATTACCATCTGCAAGATGCCCCTAAACATTTTTTTTGTCTTTGCAGCTTTCCACATATAGTTCATTCTGGGCAATACACTGACTAGCTATGCAAACATTTTTCCATCGCATTTATTAGCTGGTATTGTTTCAGAATCAGTGCTAGTTTGTTTTCCAAGTACATCATTGCACCACAGCATGATTTAAGAGCTAAATTGTCATACTCGAGACCAAGATTTTAAATCCTAGCTCTGCTCCTGAGTTACTGGTTTATTTTACACAAGTTGCTCCATTACCAGCACTTCTACTTCCTCAACTTAAATCCCGTTATCAGCAAGGTTGGACTCTCTCCTTAAGGCTATGAGATACATAGCTGATAACTATGAGTCTAAAACCTTTGCAGATTCATATGTATGTTTCTACTTTTAATCTGAATGCAGAGTTTAGTAGAGTTCGAGGAGAGAACAGTTAGAGGAGAACTCTCAGATGCTGCCAGGCTCCCCTTACTCCCAATTAAGTGTTTTGTACATTTTGTTTTAGGCTTATTCACTCTGGCTCAAGGGTTCAGATAACCTCTTCCATGCCAGGTATATCAAGGATTCAAAAAATAAGGAAAAGTCTGTTTCACTGTTTCATCACGATCAGTTAAATGCAAGAATTATTTTGTAGAAACTGGGGGAATCTGGAAAGAAGGAGATATCGCATAGAAGTCTTCGCAGAAGGAGCTAATAAATTACTCTATCAGCATTTAGAGGTTAAGGAAAAATTGTTAGTGCAGCAAAGATTAACACAAATGTAGAGAATAATTGCTTGTCTGCATAAGAAATAATGAGTTTACTGGGAACACTAGGGATTTTTGCATGTTTTGCAAGAGATCCAAGAACCTCACATAGCACATCAGAATCATCACCAGTAAAATCACTAAAAAAGTTAAGATGTAAAAAACTTCAAGATCTTCTGCATTTTCTGTCTTACTTTGCTTATGTAGTAGCTCAATGGGATTGAAAATGTTGTTCAGTAAATGACAACAAAATAAATTATCTTAGCTTATCTCCTTGACAAAAAACAATCAAAACAAGCTAGAAATTTGGAATGGTTTTTTTTTGACAATGCCACCCCACACATATGGAGGCACATTCTATAAAAGAAAAAGATCTATTAAAAAACTGCAGATACAGTATTTTGAAAGACAGGTTATCAAGCTGTTTCCTTAAGTATTCCATAAATTGCTCGTCTGAACTAAAGATACCTGTTGCTAAGATCTCACTGCTGACAGCCTGAAATCAGAATTTGCAGACAGCTTCTCGAGTGCCATATCCCAAGCGTCACTCAGCTGAGAAACCAATAGTATGCATGGACTCGGAAGCAGGGCTTTATCAGCAAGTTTCAAAATTAAATAAAGCCTCAGAAGATTTAGTCCACAAGGGTACAAGATAATTTCTGGTCTGAAGTAATACAACCAACATACACACCCTCTTTTGAATAGTAGATGAACAGTCATGCTTTCTCACTATGAAGGAGGCGACTGGGTTTCAGGAAGAACCAAGTAGTCTATTCCCTGTCTTATTGCCGTAGATAAATCAAAAAATCCATGAGCATTTGTACGGATATGGGTCATTTGTTTCACCGTGAAACCATCTGACAGCAGAGCCTTGCCAGGTCTTCACCTGAATTGTAGAATCTAGTCAAATACATTTTTATTGATCTTCTGACAATCTGTAATGGGCTTTAGAAATAACCTATTAGCCTATCATGACCAGGATCCAACTGATTGAAAACTAGCATTTCGTTTGT
>VZTM01035060.1:6671-29951 GCA_013400555.1 Jacana jacana | reverse complement strand
AGCTCCTTTCTTCACTGAATCCCAGCTGCCTGCCAGCAGCACTAGAGGCAGACATAGAAAAACACTGATGCAATGCTACAGGAGTCCAGTAAGTGTTTTGAGCATAGGCCAGGACTGGAAACTGGTGAGAACCGTGAGGCCCAGTTTACCAGCAACTGACCTTCAAACCTTGAGAGATTTGGCTAGTATCAAAGTCTCTCAGGAGCAGACATCAACGAAGAGCAGAAACAGCAGGAATAAGAGCAGCCAGGATTTTAAGAAATTTTACATGAAGAGGTGCAACAAAGATTCTTTATACTAAAATGGCCAGAATGCAAAAAAAGCTGTATGGTGACCTTACATTATACATGTTACTGAGCAAGGCAACAGGTGTAACACAACAGTTTTGTTAATCCTTGTATGTAGTTGCCTTTCCACAAATATTATAGCTACCAGAGAGCCATGTAGCTTCCGATCAGATCCAGGAAGATGAACTTCTACTTTAATTTGAATTAGGTAAACCAGATGAATTGATGGTGACTCCTTTCAGCAACTATAGCTTAGCCAATTAATACAAAAAGCTGGCAGAAATTATTCTCCTATCTGAAGTAGTATTATTACTAAGAGTTAGAAAGTCTCCTTCACTTGCACTTTACTGAAAGCACACAATCTTTCTTGTGACTATGCTGTCCCAGTTTTCAGGTATTGTCATCCTGCTGCATGGGGCGACGCTTGGAATCATTTCAAAGCTGAAATCCAGGCAAACAAAGTCCTGGTTTTGAAACACCAAGTGGTAGGACGACTCAGAACTCTTATCCAGCGTTTACAGTAGCCTCTTCAGAAAACTAAAAGAGTATGTTCAGTTTGCTGCTAATAAAGAAATCTGATTATCTTTTCACGGGAATACTGCCAGTGTCAGGGATAGTTGGGATAGTTTTCCTTACTGGTTTAAAGGTTATCTATATGCACTTCCAAAGATTTTAAAAAAAAAAAAAAAAAAAAAGGTTACATACAAACATTGAGTTTGACTTTTTAGACTGCAAAATCTCGCTGAGGCTCAATATTTGAGTTGTTTAGTAGCAATGAACAAAAAGTTGTTCAGCTTCTCTGGACCATATTTCATCAAGCACCAGGTTCAGTAGGAGCACCAAAAACTTTTATTGATATTGTATGCAAATAAAAGAGTCACTGAATCAATCTTCAGGCTGATACCACAGCAGTAATAAAATTTTAGATGCAGTGAAGGGAGAATGGGGAAGAGCACTAGAGTCTGATACTGGGGTACTACGAGCACCAAACATGGTTGCTCTGCTCTGAGTTGGCCCTCAGCAAAGAGGTGTGAGAGCACTTCAACTCTTCCTGATAGCGGTCTGGCTTCTTACCAGAAACCCACGCTCATCAGCATTTCAGTGTAATATGGGTTAATAAACGAAGCAGCTCAACCACATATATTTGCCTCATTCTTCTGACTATAACAAAGATGATAATTTCCAACAGCAGGGGGAATCTTAAGTCAGTACAAGCAGATATATCAAAACTCACCTTCCAACAAACTAATTGCAATGCAGAACTACCATAAAATCCTAAGCACAATTAGAGACATAGATACTAATAAGATGGAGCATTTCCTATATCAGCCACAGCTATGCGGAAGTAAGAAAGTGCAAAACTTTCAGGATTCTTTACCAGGTCACTTTCCCCTCTAACATTTTAAGAAATAAAAGGAACCCAGCAGCTCAGGAACACAGTTGGTTTCTCCTCTTGTGACAAGAAGTGACCTCATTAGACTGCCACATCAATAATTCTTTGATGCATCTCTGTCTCTATAATATCCTGCTAATAAAGCAAAACCATCAGTAACCGCAGAAACTACAGATAGCCACTATGCTATATTTTATATACTTAAAGTACTTATATATATATAAGCTATCACTAATTTCTGAAGCTAAGGCTTTGACTGCGATGCTCAACTGGCACTACTGCAGTCCCCTTGCATGAGAACCAATTACTCATAATATTGTGTGTGCACTTAGAGACCACCATAACAGTATAGGACCTCTCTTTGCACTGGGGCAAAGGACAAAGGACTTTTTTGCTTCAAGACCTTTTCCTTCTCATTTAGATTATAATAACACAGCAGTAATTCAAGTGAAGCAGCTTCCACAACATGGAGAGACTGTACCTGACCTTCCATTTTCCAATATACCCTTAAAACATTTCATGTGATTCTGAGAACAAGACAAAGAGAAACAAAGATAGCTACTCTTTGTCCTATCTACTGGATTCAGCACCTAGCTCTACTGCGTTCTACTTCCATAAATTCTCTTTCCTTGCCCTCAACTCAAGCTCATACTGAAAGCAATTAACTACTGTGATTCCTCTATAAGCACATTATCACAACAACTACACACGTTATACTTTAATAAATTTGTCTGCACAGCATACCTACAGCAAAAACAAATTATATCATCTTTAACATCAGAACAAGGCCCCGAGAGAAAGGTCAAGGAAAAAAAAAAAAAAGAAAAACCACACACTTACTACTAATTTTGGGTGCTCAGTCTGAAAGTGCTGAAAACTGCTTTTTCAGAAGACTTATTTCATGGTACTCTTCCATGTTCAAAGCCCAGCTACTATTAACTTCATCTGCAGCTGCAAGTACTCAGTGCAAATCAAACACTGAGGTCTCAAGTCAGCAACCCAGAAAATGAGAGCCACCTGTGAAAAGCTGTGTTTTTCTGTCATGACTGGCACTGCATTAGCAGAAACGCTTCTTCACAGCTGCTCAGCTGTGACTAAGGCTAGGAAAGATAGCTGTTTCTTTGGGAAGGCTTTTTTTTTTTAAATTATTTTATTTTTAAAGGAAATAATAAACTATTTTCAGACTACTCAGGTTGAATTCAGTTAATAAAGAGCTTGATGAGTCAAAAAGCTCTCCAGATGTCCTCCCTCTGAAGCAGCCCTGGCTGATGGGTGAACTACCTGGACCTTGGGTATCAACATTGCAGAGACTCCGGCCATCTCTCTGTGTGAGGAGGAATCACCTGCTATCTGCCCTTCCTTCCAAGGAGGAAACAAGGTGCAAAGAGTTCATTCAAACTCTTGGAAGTAATTTGTGTTTCCTGCCTGTAAGCAACTTTCTGTTTCACTGCAAACTACTGGGCTTTGGAGCAGGAGCTTGGATTACCTTCTTTGGCACTTGCCAATGGCTGCTAGGATCTACCACACCCAGCAGGATCTGTGCCAGCTCACAGGGGTGTGGCTTTGCTTCAACACAACAATTGCACTTGGACCACCTGAAAATTGTGAGCTTAAGAACCACAAAAGTTCATACTCAAGATACAAGATACAGCAATAACAAGCTAGTCATTAGCTGCTTACTGGGGGAGCACCTGTGTTGATTCTCTCTACAAGGAGGGGGGAAAAAGAAAAAAGTTACATTAGTTGGATGCAAAGTCTGTAGAGGTTTTTAGACCATTGTACAATTCACCCACGATTTTATTCCAGGCAATGTTCTTCATTTACGATTGCCTTTAAGATACTGCCATGCTTTGATTTTTCTTTTTCTTGCATTGTTTTTGCCAAGGCTCAAGTCTTTTAGTAAGTAAACTACCCTCATAACCAGGCCATAGGAATAATTCAAATTGCTCCCTCAGGACAACAGTTTAGTGTATAGTCTTTCAAAATTATGGTTGTAGAGCTACATGACTTGCACTTCCATTATATATAACCTTGCCCTTCTCACTGTATTTATGTCTTAGCTATAAATCTCTTGTCTCCGTCACTGAGCGCTGGCCAGTGCCTCTGGCCACATGCAATAAAGAATTACAGTAGTAAAATCTAGCTTACTTCTGGCAACATGCTGAAAGTAAAATTTTCAGAGAAATTTTCAGTTCAAGTAACTATTTGAAGCTTGTAAAATCAAAGTATGTTGCGTACTCTTTGCCCCTTCTATTTCCAATCTCATTATTAATTCCCTCTTTATTCATCGTTTGATATAACAAAATTCTGTAAATGAGAGTTGCATAAAATATTCAGACTAGTGAACAGCAGAGCATTATTTTTTGCTAGTAGGTTGCTGTCCTTTACATTAATCACTTTCATAAAGAACATATTTATTATTTCTCACATTGCTTTTACTGGAATGCAATGAATAAAAGGTTTACAGTTTGCTTTATTCACCATTTTGTATGATTTTATTTTGTTATTTTTTTAATAGTTATCAGGTTGCATCTTGCTTTGCTAAATTGCCTGGAATGATTTTATTGCCTTATCTTGGTCACCTTGTCTCAACCCATATTGCTAGGTAGCTGCTGAACCAGCCACCTGTACATTTGAATCTGTCACTTACTTTTTGTTGCTAGAAACCAGTCTTGCGTGTGCATCTCCTCATGCCCTTCATGTTTTACCTCCGTTTATAGATGCTAGTTGCATTCTTGGTCAGCAAGAATACTGGATGTCCCAGGAATCTGGCTAACTCTGCACAGAAATATTTGATTTGCTACCACCAGCTTGATGCTTGCAATCACATCTTCAGCTGTTGCTGGCTTCAAAGCTTCATTTGCTATAAACAAGATAGTCCATATATGGTGTGACATGAGCTGTACTGGAAGGCTGCCTTTGCCTTCTGCTGGTGTTTTTCTCTAGTCTACTAATTCTTTTTACTGGCTTTGTTATTCTGATACGATCCCACTTACCTATCCCTCTCCATCTGGAGGAGAGGAGAAAAAAAATACAACAACAAAAAAACCCGACCAAACCCAAAGCCCAGGTTTTTGGCAATCCTGACAATTTTTTTCTGCCTTGTCATGGCAGAATCTGTGCTGCAAAGAGGATTAGATGTGTTCAAGCTCGTGACAAGAAAACTGAGGCCCATTAACTACAATAATGCTTGACACCTTCTGTTGTTCATTATGCTGCCAGGTTACAATCGAGAATTTCCTCCGCCAAAAAAGTTATAGTGTCATCTGTGTTTGTATCTAACCCCCCTGAGGCCTCGTATCACTACACTAATGTCATTGCCACTACAGCAGTGGGGAAAAAAGCAAAATGTCCTTCAAAACTAGGTGTACCAGCCAAAAGGTATCTAGAAGGTCAAAAAAGTAATTGTTTTCTTTGTAACAGTCGCTTGAAAGCATTCTAAAGGGACATATCTAACACTGAGTCTTTTGCCTGTGTAACTGGTAGCTTTTTAACATTTTTTTGGTTAGCAATAATTTAATATGGAGTGAAAAATCAGTGAGTCAGTAGCTATGAATTTACCTGTGTTACTGTAAAGGTTATTACACTGTTGATTGCATCTGGAGATCATATGATCTTATTTTAAAGCTTCAGCTTCCCCCAGGCTATCAATTTGGTTTGATTTCTTCTTCCAAAGACACTGCTGTTGTAATATTTCTGCAGGGGTGATGTCCAAATGATATTTTCAAGCAAATCACTTCAAGCCTTTGCCTAATGTATCCATGTTTTTTATAAAGGACAACCTACATTACAGCATGAGGTCATAAATGTTTCTATATACAGCAGACATTTGTCATTATTAAAGTCATAGGCCTGGATGTGCCTCTAGCCCTGATATTGGACTATTATCCCACTCATTCTTCTCCCTCCACATATTCTGACAGATTTTAATTTCTTAACTCTGAAATTGATGACCAGGTCTTTATTTGAACAATTAATTTTTCTTCTTTGTTTCACAGCTCCACCACAAGGAGTCAGAAGCTCATGCGAGTTGAATTCATTTCCTGTGTAACATACACTTCATGTTTGCTTCTGCCAGTAAGGGAATCACTGTTTAATCCAGACACTGTACAAGCAGGGTTACATAGATGTATAACAAGGGCTGGCTTTCTGAACAACAGGATTACCAGCAAGCAAATTGTTCCCCTGTTGCATTTGCACAGATTAGCTACATTGGATATAGCAAATAGCATCACAAAGCACAAACCAAGCTATTGAAACAGCTGGGTGGTTTGACAGTCATTTCTCCCAAAAGCAAGTTACTTTTGTCAAGGTAAAGGGAGATGCTCACAAAACTCTTTTAAATGGTTGTAACCATTTGCATTTGTCATGCAAATACTATTATTTATTGATTTATAAACCCTAATTTGCATGATATATATATATTTATATACTTTCAAGAAGATGCTGAAATTATAAGGCGGAAAATAACAGGCAGCACAGTAGTGTTTTGCATTCCTACAAGATAAACATCACATGAACCTAAGAAGGGTCTTTTCCAACCAAAATGATTCTATGATTCTATAAACATTTACAACTAAACACTTACTTTGATTTGGGGGATGGGAAGAGAACACCACAAAAACCACAACCTTAAACAACAACAAAAAACAAACCAGATCTGCCTTGGTAAACAAGGTTCACCTGTCCCTCACACCAGCAGCTTGGTAAGAACTGAGCCACTGGGTCAGCCCAAAGACCTGCTCAGACCAATAACCTTTACTAGACAGTGGCCAGGATACTTTGAAAGGCAAATGTAGCTCGAGACTGGCTCTGGTACATTTCCAACTGGAAGGCAACAATATACTGAGTTCCAAAAGCCAGTAAATTCCTATTACACTGCAATTAAAACATTTTAGGCATAATCTTTCCTCCTGTTCAATCTAATTAACAGAAGTATTTTGGATGCCCAAAGTTAGGTTGAATTTGTGCATAAACACATTTTTCTAGAAAGAAGTGAAAAGGCAGTAAATTATTTTGCATCCATCACCATCCAACCCATGTGATTTGAGACTGGGATGGGACCCGTGGTGCACTGTCCCCTTAGCCCTCTTGTACTCTGGTTTCTGGTGGAAGGAGAGCTGAGCAAAGAGCTCCATATACTCTACGAGGCTACCCCACCTGCACAATTGCAGTGCCAGTGCTTCAGAGCACGAAGCAACCGTGCTCATTAGGTAATAACTCAGCCTGTGTGTGCATTGCTGTAACAAGAGTCTTTGCGAAAGAGGCAAGTAGGCTTTTAAATCGGAAAGCTGTGTTACCCTCACAGCCTTACAAACTCTACTGGGAGGTTTGAGGAGGTAGAGAAAGCATTGGTATTGTGCCTTATCTCAAGAAGAGCCATGAAACTGGTACTCTGATTCTTATTTCAAAAGAACTTCCCATCTTGGGATTCCTATGAAAATTCTGTTTCTTCCCCCCAAAAAATGTAATCAGCAAAAATTAACTGAAGACTTTTCTCAGTCACTCCTTTTTAGTCACTTGTTTTCACCAGTAGCTAGTGTTAGAAATTGGCATTTGTAGTGGCCACTAAAAACTGTTTTCTTAATATCCTTAAAAATTATTATGCATAAAGCATGGGATGGAGATGGGTTCCAAAGTTACTATTTTTTGAATAATTAACCATCTCTTCTTTCAAAATACAATTTTTTTTTAATATTGCCGTTTAATTAGACGAATAAAAATTAATGTCAAAAGTAGTAGTGAAGCAAATCCCTCATATCATCTTCGATACCTTTGTGGAGACTAGCAACATCTCTTTCAGAAGAGACGGAAGGCATTCTGCATGCACAGAGATATCACAGATCTTCCCTATGATGTCCTTCCCGCAAGCTGATGTGTACGTTGTGGATAGTCATGAGTACACAACCAGAAAGCAAAGATGAAACTAGCCCGGAACCACCTTCCATTTTGCTTTCCTTCTGCAATTTAATCAAGTTTGAACTTCAGTTTGTGGAAAATAGGCCCTGCGTTCTAAAGTCACTTTTTATGATTATGATAAAGAAGACTCACACATTGATTTCTCATATCTATTTAATACTGTTTATACTGGCAAGACTTCTTGAAAGCATACCCCATTTTTTGTGGAACTTGTAAGAACATAGTTATTTTAGAAAATATCTTGCCGTATTTCTCAAACATTTCTCAAACACTATGACATGATGCAATTAGCCTGTAATGTAATTAGATGTAATTAGACTATAAGAGGGAAGATATTATTCTCTTCTATTTGGCACTATGTCTAGAATACGCTATCTTGCTTTGGGTCTCCAGCAAAAGTCCAGTTACCAGGTTGGTCAGCAATCTGCAGCACACAGCCCAGCTTGAAGAGGTTGAGGGAGCTGGGCTTGTTTGGTTTGCAGGAGAACAGGCTGAATGGCAAATTAGCTGTACTTGAAAAGGAGCTACGAAGGTGGCAGTCCTGGCAGATGACATGACAGTGGGCAATAGTTACCAGCTGCAGCCTGGGAGATTTGACTGGACATCGGCAGAACGTGTTCACCAGAGCATCGCCAGGGCAGGTGGCCCAGTGAGGCTGAGGAGCCTCCACCCTGGAGGCTTGTGAGGTTTGGCCTTTTGAGCCATAACTGACCCACTCTAGTGTGACCAAGAGTGCTAGCTGGAGCAGGAAGTTAGACTAGATGGCCTTCTGAGGTCCTTCAAACCAACACGTATAAAATTCTAATGAAGTATACACCTAACTGGACAGAGCCCATGCTGTCACATTTTAAAACAGACTCCTGCCTAAAAGTTAAGTATACTACAAATATCTATTTGCAAATATGTTACAGTCTGGTGAAAATGTCTCCTGAAGTGTATTTGCTTTAAGTATTTTTTAGTATTTTCTATACATATCTGCCAGTTTAACTGTTTTGCTGTAGTCAGTTCAGCTCTTGTTTTAATTTTTCATCTAATAGCACAAGGTAGGAAGGGACCCAAGAGTATATTTTAATCCATAAAAGGTGCTACAGACCTTGACTAGTAGTTACACCTGAAATATAAATTACTTTTGACCAACCCTAAAGATGTACTTTGAAATGCGAGCACTATCTAACTTTAATAAATCTGTTTAAAATGAAAATGGAATAAAATTGTTCTGAACTGAAACTGGAGTTATACACCTCCTCACATTGATCCTCATTCAGAAAGAATTAAAACTTATTTATAGCTTTCAATGGTAGTACTTTCTCTGAAGCCTGATTCAGAGATTTACATAAGCAGGTCTACTCACACGCTTAAAACTGGTTCTCATTTGTGTTTTCTACCCTCAACTGCTTTAATTTTCATTCTCCTTTTTAAAGGTGTGGAGGGAGGGGAGACATGAATTGTATTTCATTTCAGTCACATCATGGCTTTGCCATCTATATGCTATTCAGATTTTAAAATAAAACAAAATAACAAAACAACCCAGTAGCATAAATCCAAACAGTATACATTAGCTATTGAGAAAAAAGGCTAAAAACTAGCAAGTGCACTGTCCCTGGAGAAGCAAGGAACAGGTCCATTGTTTTCACATATATCCCATGTGCTACACCTAAAACAAAGCAAAGCGTAAGTACACAACAAAAAACTGCATTCCAGCTGTTCTGAAAGTTGAAGAAAGTATATTTCAGAACCCTCTCTGGCTAATATCTGTCCTCTCCCCAGCTTCCCCTGAACTTGCTGCTTCCTTTCCAGATCGCTTAGCCTCTCTATGAATTACCTGAAGGTCCAGGCTGCCCAGGGATTTTAATGTCACAGGAGTCTTTTAATGGCTAAAGCAGTGTTGATGATACACATGAAAATACTCTTTTGAGAGGGAGGAGGGAAGAAAGAATCTGCTCATCTTGGGAGATCCAGCATGGTCACTATTTCAAAGGATCAGAAGGAAACCATATCCACACCTGACAGACCCCTTCTTCTAACTCTGTACTTCTTTTTTTCTTTCCAGTACCATGGCATTTGAGACTCAGAAATCTTGAACAAGCTGACTGTGTACGAGCAGCATAATTGGTGCAAAGAGAGGGAGCTGATCCTGTGTGTAAGCAGGCAAATCAGAACTGGGTAAGTTGTTACAGGCTGTCAGTAATAACAATATAATGCAAGCTGCCTGCTTTATGGAGCATCATTGCCATGGATACAGAAAATATCTCAATTCAAGTTTTTTGGCTTTTTTTTTTCTTTTTTTTTTCTTTTTTTTTGGCCAGTAAAGTGCTTGCTGTGCTTCACTGCTGAAATCACAGAAAGTTCTAAAACCATGTTGCACTGCAGCTGCCAGACATAATGATGGAGTCTGATGCATAGCAGTTCAGCTGGAAACTGCCAAGGGACAAACAATGAAAAAAATCAACACCACATTTGCAGATACTCCTTTTCCATACATTTCTATATTTTTATTTTTCAAATATTGCAATTTTAACCTAAACTATTTCAATGAAAAGTTTGACATTCTGTTCCTTGTCAGGTAGCAACATCTTTCAGTACTTTCTGGTAGCATGCACTAATTGAAACTTTAAAAAATGTTTACATAATAACTATATAATGCATAACTACTATGCTTTACATATATTATTATTATATATACATATTCTGTAATGATCTGGAGCCTTACCTCCCCAAGACACACCTTTGCCAGTGCCAAACAACAATTAGCTTTTTTGTGTGTGTATATTTATGCATATTTTAGCAAAAACACCAGCAGGAACACTTTTTTAGTGTATACATCACTTCAGAAATGCAAAATGAGATATCCACTTGGATGATGCAGGAGCTGCAGTATAATCCACTTAATGCTACGTTTTATCACAGTGTCATTTTTTCCCCCAAATTGATGGGCAATTCTAGTACAGAACAGGAATGCAGTAAATTATCCCACCTCCATCTTACAGATAATGGAGCAAATCATTACCCACTGTAACTGAGCTTTAATTTGTTACAGCAGAAGACAACAATTACAGGTCAACCTGTCAATGGAGTAATTTGAGCAAGTAAAACCAGTTGACCTTTCTGGTATGCCGCTCCAGGACCAGAATCGCTCCCCTGCTGGGCAGCAGCAGATGGCCAGAGCTGTGCAGTTCTGCTTCCTGGTGAAAAGTAATTTGTTTTTCAGGATTCTTAGGTATGTAAAGAAAGAAGATGCAGGCAAGCCCTTATTCAGGAATCCCAGCCCAACACCAAAGCCCATCCACAAAAGGGGCAAAGTTGCCAGATGTTTAGGGTTCAGCTTAACTGAGTTCACCTGCGACTCACGCGGCTGCTCGGACTCCTGCGCTACCCTGGGGTGTCCACATTGACCAGAGCTTCCCAGTTGAGAAACACTCATCCCAGCCCACTGCATGTTAGAAACTGCACGTGCCAGCGTTACAGCACAGGAACGAAAAAGGTGGAAAAGGACAACGGGATTGAAAATATAAAAGCAGAAAAAACATGAAGAGTTGAAAATGCAAGAAGTTGAGAAGATGGAAACATTACAGGAAAATGAAAATTTCATTTTGTAACAGTGACCCAAAAAAAAAAAATTAAAACAAAACCTGAGGTTGTGGAAGAATGAAAAAAAATCAAAATCTCTTAAGCTTGGCTAAATTGTTTTCTCTTACACTTTGTGGATTCAAAATAAGAAATAGGGAAGAAAATCCTACAGTGAAAGTACTATTGGTCCCTAAAGCCAAGTAACACTTTTTTTTTTTTACTTCTGTCCTCATATATTAAAACACAGGATCTGATTCACCCCATTAATAGTCTGGTTCTAGTCTGCTCAAATGTCCTTTTACCAGCACAAAAAAGAAATAACACTGGTGTATTAGAGGAAGCTTTTACAGAGGAACCCTTACGCTATCCCACATAACTGAACCTTTTTTCCTCCCTAATACTCTGAAGGCATGCAGTCTTCAATATCAGCAAATCACTTTACTGACCACATCAAATATGAATTTCCCGGAATCTTTCTGTAGTATATTGAATATAGAATGACAGTGCATGATAGTATCTACTTGTATCTGAGGTTGCCCAAAAAGTACCTGATGCTAAGAAAAAAATCATTTGTACAGGTAACTTTTTCTGAAAAGGTAACTTTTCAGAGGTCTCGAGTTACAAATAGTCTAGATATTTTCTTCTATAAGCACACTGTATTTTTTTCAATGTAAGATGAAGTTATGCTGCCATTTGGGCCAATGGCATTTTGTTAATATGGTTGTTGAAAATTTTTTGAAGTCAAGCAGAGCAGGTTCCCTAAAATAACTTGTTTAAAAAGAATTTGTATTCAACATTGCTCATAAATAAACACAGCTTAAAAAAAATCCACTCATTAGTGGTGAGTGGGAAGCCACTAATTCCCTGCTGTAGGTCCTAAGCCAACAATTTCTGCTAGTTTTGGGATTTCATTTTTAAAGCTATTAAGATTAATCCTTTTGAAGCAAATAAAGCATTTCAAATGAATGTATGAAAACCAAAAGAGCAAATTTTGATTCTGGAAAGAGCTTATGCGCTACTCATAGTTTTACCAAGAATGAAAATTTTTGATCCATTTTTCTGTTATTCACTTGAAGGTACCCAAAAGAAAAAACTAATTATCAATACCTCTAATATTCCTTAGACACACTCATCTTGTGTGCATACAACATGAGATTAGTTAGGAAAGGTCTTGTATTTGAACCTCTTAGCTCTGATGCATGACCTACAGGCTAGCATTAAGTCCCTTGTTTACCCCTAGCCATTCATGTAAGAGGCTAATCTGGCTATATGCACTTTTGGCAAACTCTTCACAGACAGATGAATGGATTTTCCAGAAGGAGGTGTTAACCGAACATTTATGATCTGCCGGCGATACTTACTGGGTCAGAAGTCCAAAAAGTTTTGCTTGTTGGAATGATGCATCGTCTTAAATCTATGCTAAAAATTCTTACTACCATTGACTTCATAAGGCATTGTGACCCAAATTATTATAGATGCATGTTGAATCTGATGCAGAGTGCTCACAGACACTAATCTCAGTAATTCCTCGTGTGCATGCATAAGACTTTACCTAGTGGAGCTCAAAAAAGCCTGTCCGTATTAACTTAAATTTGTAAAGCAAATGCCCAGGATAAAATGATCAAGCTTAATATATGTTACATCTGGTCTTAATAATAAAAGACAGAAATAGGCTATAACAAACTTAACCCATTCTATGCTTAGCAAATGTGGCTTTTGGGGGAAAAAAACCTGTCAAGCATGTGGGAAGTTCATAAGCATGTATATATGTACATCTACATATATGTATATGCTTATACATTCACAAACAGATGAAGTTCTGGTTTGAAAATTAGTTACCCAAGAATTATGCAGTCAGCTCATGTTGCTTTAGTTAAAAACTTTGCCACACAGGTAGCAATTGGAAGAGTCTGTTTCAGGTCATCACTTTAAGAAAATTCAGAAATATTGAAACTGAGGAACATTATGGCATTACATACAGTCTTTGTTCTCTAACTTAGTTTTCTTTGCACATATGAGCCATCTGCTTGGAGGAAAATGGGAAAATGTCACTTTTAATAAACATACAATGCCTGTGGCAAATTAAGATTGTATTTGACAATCCTACAAAAGTACAGAGGAGGCAAGTTTGTTAATGCTGATTATCTTCCAGATCTTCAATAGATTTTCAACAAACATTAAAATAGTCATCTTCAAAGAACTTGTCAGGGGAAAACTAAAATATTGTTATGTGGAACAAATTCCTTCATACAGAGATTTTTTTTTACATGGTTTCCTAAGCTGGATCATCAGTCTTTCTGCAAGAAGAGGAGAATGCTTAGGATCACAATTCCTAGTGCATTTGAAATTATTACTGTTTAATTTTGTGACAGTATTCTCTTAACTGTCAAATACTACACATAATTTTGCGTTTCTTATTGCCTGAGCAAACACAATAAACTATGTACTTTAAATCATCCATCTTAAAAGAAAAAGCATATGTGGACTGTAACAGACTGCAAGTATAAAATTATGCCAGAATCTGGATGAATTACCGGATGAATTAAAAAAAATCAGCACAAAGATTGTTATTGTTGTTAAATAACTTACACCTTGAGAACAGAGCATAGGACATAATGAATCTGTGAGGTCTCATTATGCTGCTATGTCTGCCAAAACCACTATTCCATCTTCTACCAAAAACCTTTGACCTAAGGTTTTTATAATTTCCACTTTATGAAAGAATTTATCTTTCTTATATATTTATTAAAATTAAGATTGCATTAAACCCAAATAACAGGATGAGAAAAATGTTGAAAACCAGTTCTAATTCCACATCATGTTTCTGGATTTAGATCTCCACAATCCAACCAGCAGCCAGCAAATAAGTACTGAACAGCAGCCTGTGGTAAGGATAACTTCTGCCCACTGAAATTGCTCCCAAAGCAGCAAAGAGAAACTGGGGAAAATATTTCCCTTTGGCAAAGAGCTTGACTGAAAACACTTCAATTTCAAAACCACACCGAACCACTCAGAAAACATTCTCAGATCAAAATCAAAACCTGCATTCTCAAAAAAGACATCCTGGATGTTCTTAAAATAGAAAGATAATGGACAAGTTTTCTATTGCTGGCGGATGAATTGGTGCAAGAGCCTAGCCCTGCAACCTGCTGATGTAATTGCACTTCTAGCAACTCAGAGAGTTTATACTTCTGATGCCAAAAGATCCAGGTTTGGCCTCCCAAACAGACCTGAATGAAGCCAGGCAAGAAAACTGCAAAGGAGAACCCTACTGCTCCCAAGAATAGGAGTAGGCATAAAGTGTTCCTGAAAAGATTTCAAATTGTAAGAGGGCAGAACGATGTAGATGTTTTTGCATGCTGCTGGTACTGTCAAACTTGCCTTCTGTTTTCCTGAGGTTTTGGTCTGAACAATTTATCCTTTCTGATACACAATGGATTATCTACATCTTTCCCATTCAACTTCCATCATCACCCTACCCCTGAGTGTCTGAGAAATCAGGATTTTCCTCTTAGTGGTAAATAAACTATTTTGGCTCTCTAATACCTGTCTCTAAAACTACAACATGTTGGAGACCATACCTGCTTCATAATACAGCATTCTAACTGCATACAAAAGGAAATCTAGTTCTGGTCAAAACCAGAATCATAACTATCTCTGAGCCATCTTTCTGTGTTAGCTCACATACACATACAGAAAGAAAAAAAGCCTATACATGAGTTCCTTAAAATGTTTGATGGTCTGAAGCAATCTCTGACACTATTGTTTTATATTACTTTTACATTGTTTTTATTTTATTTTTAATAAATGCTACAATATAGTACAGTAGATGAGGTGTACATACCATGCTATTATATCTTCTGAAGTGTGAACACATTAGTGAGAAGACAATACACCACTGCATGCTTTTTAAATGACAAAAAAAATGTTCATCAGAGCAGTGTAGCAAATACCTCTGCTCAAACCACCTCAGGCCGCCATATCTAATCTCGGCCCATTACTTCGGTCTTACAGGTCTGGGCCTTCTAAGCAGCTGTCTGGCAACACTGTATTTTTCATTTAGATAACACTTTCCATGACTTTCCATGATAAAAGCCATTGCTATGGTGATGCAAGACTCTGGAAGGTAAGGAAAAGTTGATCCCTGTGGAAGAGAAGTGTCTTTTGTTGTACAGATCTTTAAGTAAAAATCAATACAGATTAAGCCAATCTATGCAGATTACATTATAAAAAATATTGTGCTGTTTCACACCCCCAACACAAGAAAAAAAAAATCCACCTTGGGCTTGGGGCTTTAGTTCCTCCATCACCAACTAGCACAGCATATGAATCACCCTTATGTTATGCATCAGTCTACATGAAAAATAAACCTTCTGCAGGAAGCAAACTGTTGCCTCTTTCAATGAGGCAAGAGATAAGGCACAGATGACTTTGTTCTTTCTTGCTGGTTTCAGGAGGTTGGTTTCATGTTGCTCCATTTTAACCTCTGCCATTCCGCAGTAACACCACAAGGATGCATGCCACCCTAAGCGTAAGACATCCTGAAGTACTGTTCAGGAGCGGCAACGCAAAGCAACCCCTTGAATAAGGTTTGTTGGGGACAGAGTATTCACTAGCTATATAGAAAGAGAAGGAAAGTCTCCCATTTCTCCTGTTCTGCCAAGTTTTTGGGGCTGAGAAGAAAAAAGTGTTCAGGGAAGGGAGGCCCTGGCAAGAGGTGTTTTTACACAACTAAGAACAGTGAGATGGACTGTGGCAAAATGACATTTGTAGAGCGCCATATGATAGACTAACAAATGGGAACAGAAATGAAAAAATACGCAAAAGAAGAGTAAATGATAACTAAAAACATACACTAAGTCCTAATTTGGGATCATCGCTCCTCTTCAGCTCCCCCACCTCTGCTAGGCCACAGCCTGGACTTTTCTGGACAGAAACAGAGCCTTTGTCTTTTGGCTTGAGGAGCTGGGAGTTTGCTACTCGCAGTTGGAAAGCAAGAACTGCAATTGCTACATACGGAGTCAGACCACATTTTCTATTTGAGTCTTATGTTTTTCTGGTCCACTTCTCCCCTGAGAAAATTGAAAAATCAATCTAGCAGTACTTTTCTGCTTGACAAAGGGTTTTGCTCATGATTCCTAAACTGATCGAAAATCTCTCTACAGGAGCAAATGAATGCAACAAGCAATGCTTGAAAGAAATACGGAATTCACAGGTATCAGGCAGCAGCAAAGATGTACAGGGTAAGTGTATGTGTCTATTCAAAATTTGGGAACAGAGCTGCATGCAACACAAATCAGAGTAGATGCAGAGAATCCCAGAAGGAATTAAGTGGGAAGGGAAAGAGAGTAGAGATAAAAGCATTTATATGTATTTACATAGATTAAGCTGGGCAAATTGACAACAAGCCAATATACACTTATGGAAGTGGCCAGCAGCAACTGATTACAGGAAAAGGAGGGGAGGAAAGTCAGAAATTTGCAAGTGCTTCTAGGATACATGCCTCCATGTAACAAGATGGAACAGCTGAAGAGAAGAAAGTGATTTTCTAGAGCCCCGAAGAAAATCTCTTTAGGAGAACTTAACTTGTTTGGCCCTAGGGAGAACAGAAGCTTGATTACACATACACGCTCTATCTGATGCAATGGCGAGAATATAGCACTGAATGAATGGAAAACTGACTTCAGCTCTGTGGATCATATAAGGCATTTTTTTACCATAACTTTTTCACACATAAACCTAAATACACTAAAATAAAAACGTTTGTTTTCAGCCCTCAATACTGTTAAATAAACTTAATTTAAGACCTGCTTTGCATGGGGACTTGAGCTGCTCTTCTGAAGAAAAGTGCTTAGGCTTACAGAGTAATGTGGCTTGAAACCCATTCTTCTATCTGCCCAAGTGGGCATAGTCAGAAAGCTACCATCTCAACACGCTGCAAGAGGCAGAGTGAAGGGATATGTTAGGATTAGAAATAGGCAACAGAAAGACAAGGATCATTTATTACCTACTATCCTGAGACTGGCATCATTATTTTTTTTGTCCATGTCTTGCCTTCTTGCTGTGTGACAATCTGCCTCTGCTGTGACGTGCCTACTTGGCAGGTCACTTCTCAGCCCACGCCCTATGATGTTGTTACCAGCCTTCTTCAGAAGCCTAGGAGTAACATCTCTACACAGAGTACCACTAGTTCAGCACTGCTTTTAAATACCGTGGTGAAACCTTTCTTTAGGCTTTCAAATCATAAGATCCATGGCATGGCTCTTCCTTGGCTGGTGCGCTTGATCACAAAATTATCCTGGAAAGTCCTGAAGACGAGTTTGATTTACACGCCCTCTATTCTGGCTAAGATTTCCAGACCTACCAAGGCACATTTCAGACATCCCTGTCCTTGCAAAGCAGTCTTATCAGCACTTCAGACCCTCTTTCTTAGAGCAAACCCCCAAAGTCATGACAGCCTTCTGTAACCAAGCTTTTGCCCCAACTTTGTACCTCCCTACAGCCTACTTTTAACACCACTGCAGGAATGCCCAAGAACTGGTTTTGTGTTCATCTCCAGAGGCAGCAGTCCAGACTCATATTAACCTGTGTCAGCCAGTGCAAGGGTCACACTTATTTTTTTCATGCATTTATTTCTCAAAAACAATTGTATTGAAGAAACAAGAAAAATAATAATACTATAAATATTTAGGGTATAACGCTGAAATAAAAGAACAAAGTTGCTAGTCAAAATGTCATCTTTGGTCTACTCCTCACTCTGATGTACTCTCTCAATTTACAATTATGTTGTCGATTATGAAATCAGTTATACTAGTGCCTTGTTACACCTATGAAGATAAACAAATATATTTGTTAATACATGTAGATTTCACTAATGCACACATTTTGTTCCACAAAAAGCTAGCAGCTGGATAGACTGCTGCAGTGCTAATGGAAGCACACTGTTCCTTTCTCTTCCCAGTTTCTTAGGTTCTAGCAGAAATCTCTTATTTGACCTTGGGCAAGGCATTTAAATTCTCTGCGCCTGTGTTTTCTCATCTGTAAAATTAAGGCTATAATGCCTACCTACTTCACAAGAAGGACAGTGTTAAATTTAATGTATTAATGTTTTAAAGTGTTTTCAGACAGCTGGATCAAAACCACTGCAGAATCTAAGTTATTATTAAATTATGCTTCACTGAGTTAATGCTCTTGCATTACTGTATCTGATTAAATAAGGAGAAATAGTCAAGTGACACCTCCTGGATTTTTTTTTTCCAGAGGATGAAACTGATGTTCTTTCACCAGCCTACAGATGGACTTGAAGGCTTATTTTGGAGAAAGAAAGAAGGCAAGGAAATGTAGTTGTCAACAGAAGTGAAAGAGTCCTGCAGAGCAGATGATTATGAGGGCATTTAAAGCAATTGTGAGGTAGAGCAGAAGGCAACTGCGCCTTGTGCCCCACTGTGACACATCAGTCTTGGGTAGGAATACGGTCTCCGTTCATCTCCATGCCAGTGGGACAGGAACACCCCCTCCGTACCATCACATTAACTGCTGCATTTGGTCTCCGCTCAGAATAATGAAGTGCAAGATCTGTAGCCTGGAGTTGCTTTCCTGGTGGAGCCGACCAGCTCTCAGGCACAGTTCAGATATACTTTGAGTCTGTTCAGTCGCGGCAGCTAATCCATCTATGATGAACGTGGCGCATAAAGACGTCAGTTATAAAAAGGGGGGATTTATCGCAGGAGGGTTGTTCGTACCTGATGCCTCTCCTACATCTCCTCTTGACCTGATGCGCAGATGCCTGGTCTTGTCCTGTGATCTCACATCAGGATCTTGTTGTGGGGGGGGAAGGGGAAGGAGTGTTTGGAGCAAGAGCTGCAGGAAGATGAGAAGGGTTTTTGACAGCATGTTGAGTTGGATGTTGTACTGGTGTTGAGGCCGCTGGTCCCAATGCCATCAAGGCATTTCTTGTGGATGACAAGGAATCTAGGAAAGTAGTGATTAACATGGATATCAGTGTGATTGACAAGCTATGTTGTCTGCTTTGTGCTAATGTACTGCATGGACAACACCTATTCTAGGCATAGCAGATTGAGCATATAGATTCAGAGTATAGATTTCAATCAGAAATATTTAGCATCTTTCCCAATAAACAAAGAATATTTGATGGATCTATCTGTTCAATAGACAATGAAGATCAAATTCTGTCTCGTGCGGGAAAGTTTTTGCCTCGAATGGATAGTAGGCAGCATTCTTTCAAATTGCAGACAGACCAATTCATTTGCTTTCCCATTCCTCCATCCCCAATTTATCACTCCAAAGGCAAGAAAAAAAAATAAGTACAACATGAGGTCTGATAACCTTCTGATAGCAGTGTGCTATTAAATGCACACAAATAAGGGAGCTTGAAAAAATAGAAGCAGGGATCATACTGTCTACCTTCCAAATCTTCCAAGGCAACTGAAATGGAGGTTGCAAATTCTACAGTTGTATATATTTTTTGTCTTTTCTGACACCATGCTGCATACATCAAAGTATCCATTCTCTTTTTTTTTTTCTTATCAGATCTGCAGAGAGGCTATACTACATGTTTTATTACTACCCCAGTCAAAGATCACACAGCTTTCTAAACAACAATGATGCTACTTCAATTTCTTGAGAAAAATCTGTGGGACATGAAAACTTACCACAAAAGCAGTAATGCCACTTTTGTTTGCTTCAATGCCTGCAGAACTGCTGCTGTGTAAAATGTGTGTGGTAGCTCCTAAGATTAACTCTACTTTCTGTTGATATTACACACAAATGCTTCTCAATTTTCCTCTCCTCACCATGGCACATGTAAGCCTTTCACAATGGCTTTGCTCTTTTTTTATTTCACCTCACATTTTATAAAATGCAAGTCAAGTGCATGAAGATGATTTCATAATGAGATCTGTTTTATTTATTTGCTTATTTGACTGACTGGTAATTTTTAAGTCCCTGGTATAACTCTTACACATGATCATCCAGATTCAGCCTCCTGCTGTCAAAAATTATCTCTGTCCTTTGATTGAAAGATCAGCCACTTCTTTTGGCATTTTTATGTCAAATGTTCACTCTGGATCCTCGATCAACAGTGAAGAGGTAACATTTTGCAGTCTGTTAGACATGGAATAGGCTACCTCTGCATGTAACTTCTATCAGATGATTAAGTGTAAGGAACTGAATAACCATATACCTGAGTGGTAAGCAGGAAAATGTATTGCCAGACTATCCTCAGCTAGGAGATAACTAAATTATCACTACTGCAGCAGAACAGTTCTCTTCCACTCCACATCTCGTTTCAGTGATGCCATATCTTCTAATATTTACAACTCTACCTTACAATATCCAGTTTATGCTTCCCAGCGAGGCTGACTGGAGGAACAATGATGTGATTTATGAGTGAAAGCCATTTACCCAAAATAAACTACAGTGAAATAAACTATGCTTAGAAGTATAATTTAAGACTGCCACTGTCGTAAGAAGATAAAATACATAAATTTGTATTTCATTTAGGAATAGTGCAGCAATCAATGTTCCCAGTAATATTTCGAGGGACTGATTCAGCAGGCCGTTGCAGGGCAGTGGGGCTGTTTAAATAGCAAGCTAATTCCCGGATATTGTTTTTATGCACAAAATATAAAACCTGATAGATAATCATTTGGGTGATTATAAGGACAAGGTGAAATAGCACTGTGTGTGAAAGAATAAGGTGTAGAAGGAAAGCAAGAACTAGACAGAGCAATTAATTAAGCAGATACAGTGAAAAGTAAGGATGTCAAGTCACGAGCAGAGTGAGAACGCAGGGGGTCGCCCTTCGAGGCGCAGAAAAGATGATCACCCTCTAAACAGGTAAAAGCATAGCCCCCTACTGTTGATAATTTTTAATAAGATCTAGAAATGAACTGACTGTAGAGGTTTCCATGTTACACTAATCTTGGCACAATAAAACCCCACTATACTTAATACTTAAAGTTCCACAGGTTGAAAGGTCTGTGCCATAGTTTTTAATCTTCTTCCTAGCTGTTTCACAACAAAAAAGGAGAGGGAACGTGGGGTTGTTTGTTCTCTGTGATGCAGCAAGTACATTTATACCCCTGGCATTTCCCTTCCTTTGGCAGCTCCCCCACAAAACGCCCTGTGCGTGGAGAATATAGAAGCAGCAGGACAGAACATCATAGCAATCACAAACCTCCTGTGTATCTGAAGCTGAGATAATATCTCCAGCTCTGAAGCTAAGAAACAATTTCAGTGACATCTGGCAGAATTTGCCAGATGTTAATATGTGAATTCATGGATGGTAGGAAATGCAGATCTTCAGTGAATGAGCTGTACAACATTGAAGAACCGAGAAAAAGCAGCTGAAGTGAGTTGTAAAAGAGATAGGCAAAGAAAAAAAGAGTAGGTCCTTCATGTGACCATTTCTCAAGCATACTTGAGATTAAGTGAATGTTGCTATAGGTCTTTGATTTTATCAGATGATAACTTCTTATAAGATTTTGATGCATTTAAGGGAAGGGATCTTGACTATTTACATAAAATAAATAAAAATAATTCTTGAGGCAGCTGATATATTACAGCCAATGTAAATATATGACAATTGGTGCAGAAATAATTGGTGGTTCCAAACCCTCGCTAATCATCTTTTTGTTAAAATAGATGTTCCCCTTGTCAGTAATGAACAAAGGTATATTTAACCCTTTACCTAAAACTGAGGAAAACTGTCAAATTAAGTCACATGTAACAAAGACCTAAAGACAAGTAAAGGAAGTATTTATTAACTTTGTCTATTGCTAAAGCTGGACCTCTGCCCTTGTCTGTATTTAATCATATCTATTTTTTCCAGACTGTTTCTCCCATTCATCAAGACGATATTAAATTTTAATTCCATGCCCCAGCTAACACCAAGAAAAAAACACCAACACAAATCTACAGATCGTGTCCTGGACTTCTGTGCAGACTCCAGATAAGAAGAACATGTTGCATTTTTATTTTTAGGTTCCAGCAGAAATATTCAGTGGTTACGGCCCCAAGTTTGCCTGCTTCTGGCTTTCAGAAGGATTTAAATACATTAATCTAAACTATTCAATTCACTTCTATATGGCTATGGAAGTCCTACCGCAAAAGCAACTTGAAGCTACGGGATACCACCAAAAGCCAGTTACCAGACCTGTTATATGTGGAGTCTTCCATAAACAAAAGATGCAGCCACTGTTCCCACAGAGTATTTGTTTTGGACTGGGCATTCACTGGACAAGATATATCTCTAGGTTTTCAGGCTCTGGTGACACTGGCAGAATTTCCTTCACACAATTTTGTGCTTGCTTTATGTGTCTTATTGACACACCCCTGTTTCACGCCCCAAACACTGCTTGTGCGGGCTCCTACCAGACCAGTGTAAAGCCATTATTAAGTTCACGTGCTGCAGTGCCCCACAGAAAAGCGTCAGATCTCACCTCAGATTATAGCAGATGATGGCACCACCAGTGCCATATGCGAAGCACTATATAACTCTGTAGACTTCTGTGACCCACAAGAGTATGCTCCCAAGCCACTGCTTGCAAACCCACATATGTTGTTATTGTGGGCTCCCCAGTACAGGAGAACTGAACAGTGCTCATCTGATGATGCAGTATGATGGGGAATTTGACAACTGCTTCTCCCCAGGACTACATGTTGTGTGAGAATATTCTATGGCTACTACTACTGCATCTCCTCCTCCTCCTGCTATTACTACCCGAAACAATAAATATGTAATAATGATCTCCCATTAAATTGAAATGCCATTCTTTAAGATTTAAAACAACTCTGACTTCCAAACTGGAGATTCTTTCATAATAACCAGAAAAGTTTTTTTTTTCCCCCCTATAAAATACCTTTTTGTCAAATAATAAATATTTTTCCACATTATTTTTTTTCTGGTGTAGCTTAAAGAATCCACCCTGAACACATTCAGAGCCTCATGATGAGTAACTGTGATACTACCACTGTTAATCTTACATATAGATTGACATTTGAGTCAGGTTTAATGTAATAGATGAACCCAACTGCTGACTGGTTGCAGTTACATTAAGATGTTCCGTGACTTGTCAAAGTCGCAAAAACATT